>ML776702.1:2019209-2090367 GCA_009831015.1 Picea engelmannii
GTTAACTTACAGTTGTTTGCTTCCTTGTTTTTATCGCTGAGTTGAGTGAGACGCTTCGTTGTTTACGAAGCTTTCCCTTTGCATGTAATTCCTTTTAAATACCAATTCAATAATGAAATCTGAGCGCGTGTGTTTTATGCATTCTGTTATGTCCTGTTAAACAGTGTCTCTGTCCTGCAATTCGTTTTCTTGTTTACGCAGATTGAAACTCTCATATTTGAAACTCTCATCCATTGTAGACAATAGCTTCTTATTTCTTCACATGTGGTTAGTGTTAGATGAATAAGTTGAGCAATCGCTCCTTTGATCGCTCAATCAAATTAGTTAACTTACAGTTGTTTGCTTCCTTGTTTTTATCGCTGAGTTGAGTGAGACGCTTCGTTGTTTACGAAGCTTTCCCTTTGCATGTAATTCCTTTTAAATACCAATTCAATAATGAAATCTGAGCGCGTGTGTTTTATGCATTATGTTCTGTCCTGTTAAACAGTGTCTCTGTCCTGCAATTCGTTTTCTTGTTTACGCAGATTTGTTTTCAATTTCTCTGTCCTGCACTTCGTTTTCTGTTTCTGCATGTCCGTTTTCAGTTAGAACACCCTGAATCTAAATACCAAATATCTTTAGTGTCATTTCAACTTTTTCATAAGATAAAAATATATTGTTTGGAGAGACCTCATCACCTTCTTGAGGATAATTAACACCTTTTTTATTATTACCTTCTTTTAATCTACAATCCCTTTCAAAGTGACCATACCTTTTACAATAATAACACTCGATATTTCTTTTATCAAATCTGCCTCTGCCTCTTCCTCTTGAACCACCTCTTCCTCTTGGATAATTCTGATTTTGACCTCTACCTTGGCTTTTGTTTCTTTTGTTGCTAGTGTTGGCATCTTCATTCTTTGAAATTTGCAATTTTGAAGAAAAAGATTTCTCGCCACTTTCTCCAAATGAATCTATCAATCTTTCTTCATAAAACATAAGAGATCCAAATAGGTGATCAAACTGAAGAGTAGAAAAATCCTTTCTTTCTTCAATGATTATGGCAACATGGTTCCACCTTGGTGTTAGAGACCCCAACACCATTTTAATCAAAACCTCTTTGTCCACAATTTCTCCAAGAGTAGCCATTTTATTGACTACATATATTACTCTCACACAATAATCACTTACATTTTCATCTTCTTGCATCTTCAAATTCTCAAATTCTCTTTTCAATGTTTGTATCTTGACCACTTTGACTTGATCACTGCCTTGGTAAGCTTCTTGTAGATTCTTCGAGGCATCCGTTGTTGTCTTTGCACCTGCAATTCTTTGAAACAAGCTTTTATCAAGAGAAATTTGAATATGAAATAAAGCATGATCATTCTTCCTTCTAGATTCCTTTTTAGCTACTCTATCATTTGCACTAAGAGTGGTCCAATCTTCTAGCTCTGCATAACCCGTTTCTACAATCTCCCATATATCTTTCCCTATCAAAAAGATCATCATCTTGATGAACCAATAATCATAATCACTTCCATTAAATTATGGAATGGGCAATGAATTAGAGTTTGACATGATTACCCTAAAACAACAACCTCCTCTGATACCAAATGAAGGATCTATGAAGGCCTATCTATGGACTAGATAATCATTCAATTAGAATAGAATAACAATATACTAAATACTAACTAACTAAATCACAATATCATAGAAAGAAGAAATAATTACTATTCAAGTAATTGCACAAAAAGGTTTTGTTCAACTGTGATCAACCTTGATCTTTATAACAATGCATAGCCTCATAGCCTCATAGAACAAATAGATTGCATCATGCCAAATGATTGACAAGACTACATCAATTAAAAACAAGACATTGATTATTCATATTAGAAAAAAATTGTTTTTGTTTTCGCTTTTTAAAACAATTTAATGATCATTTTGTTTAGAGACTTTCAGGGTCGAAGGGTTCTATTGAATGCTCATTGTGCTATTTGAAAGGGGTGGCACAATATTTTGATATGTATCTGTAAAACCCAATTAAACTTATTAGAATTAGAGTTATTAAGAAACATGATCTTTGGTTAAATCATTAGCATAATATTATGATATGTAGTGCAAAACTCAATTAAATTTATTAGAGTTAGAATTATTAAAGAAAATGATATTTGGTTAAATAATTAGTTGCAAAAAAAACTAGTAAAAGCTTTGTAAAAATTGCCAAAAATGCATGTTTTTACTATTTTGATAATATTTATCCATATTAATTATATGAGATGAGTTTTCATTCATTTTATATAAAAGGTTGTTTTATATATATATATATATATATATATATATATATATATATATATATATATATATATTATTTATGTCTTTTGTCTTTCGTTTAAATGCTACATGTATATGTTTTTTTAATTTATATGCTGAGTTTTAATTTTATATATATATATATATACTTTAAATTTTTGTTTTTTTATCTATATGCTCCATTTTAATTTTTTTAAATGTTTTTATATAAACTTATTTGAAGTTTCTTTTATATGTTGCATTAATTGATATATTTATACGAGGAGCTTACATACACTCACTTTCATATATATATATATATATATATATATATATATATATATATATATATATATATATATATGCGCGTTTTAAATATACGATGGGGTTATAAATGATGCTCGCCTTTATAAATATTGTGTATACATGATGCGTTTATATACACTTGCCTGTGTGTTAAATATATATGATGCATTTTAAATTTTGGTTAAACCATGAGATTTAAAAGAAACTAATAAAAACATGTTTTTCAGTTTTCAGATTTTCTTCCGTGTCATTAGAAAATGAAAACCCTAATTAACATAACTTTAATCTTGATCTTATTTATTTATTATAAAGTAATTAATTTAATCTATGGACATATATCAGACACATTTATAATGTAATTATACTAATTTATATCTGATTATACCCATCATCATTGTGTGGAGTAATTATAAAGTGGTCGTCAATAATTTGGAAGAAAGCTAATTTGCATAGCAAAGGAATTAGAAAAACTTATTTATAAAATAATATGTTTTTATTTCTTCCCCATAAAGGATTGCGCCATACAAGCACAACACATACATATCGATTAATCTACGCGACATGTTGTCTCTTGGTGCATAATGATTACATTATATTTGGCTACTAAAGCCATGAGCTACACGATCTAAAGATTCAAGGCCCCACTCTTGTTATAAAGATTATGTTAATAATGGTAAAGTAGAAGAGGTTCATACTTTCTCCATAACGATTATTAAGGGCTCCACTTTTGCTCTAAAGGTCTTTGAATAGTTGGAGAGAGAAGAGGTTCTTACTTTTATCTCATGATCTGGCCATGTGATCGACGAGGATTATGCTATATTAGTCATTGAAGCCGTGATACACAAAATCTAAAAATTTAAGGGTCCTACTCTTTCCAATGATATTTTTATAGTTTTAAAGGAGAAGAAGTTCACAAGTCTTTTAATAGTTGGAAACAGAGCATGATGGACATGTGGTCTAGGAGGATCATGCTATATTAGTCAATAAAGCGGTGATCATAAAATCTAAAAATTTAAGGGTCCTACTTTTGTCGTAATGATATTTTTCAGAGTTGTAAAGGATCTTATGATGGCCATGTGGTCTATGAGGATCATGCTATATTAGTCAATAAAGCGGTGATCCATAAAATCTAAAAAATTGAAGGGTCCAACTTTTGTCGTAATGATATTTTTCATAGTTGTAAAGGAAAAGAGGTTCAGAAGTCTTTCTCTCATAATGGCGATCTTTAGATTAAGTTTCTCCTAAGATGCATTGAGTCGTAATCTTTTTCACCCGGTGATTTTTTTGAAATTGATTCATTTTGATAATATTTTAAAAATATATATATTTTTTAATATATATAATATAAATATATATATAATTTATTAATAACATTTTTTTTATAAATGTCTTCGAGGTGTAGAATAGTCGGTGACTAAGTGTGTTGTTAAGATTTGATGGCTTAGATGCCTCTGAATCACGGTTTCTCAAGCCAAAAATTAATCCCCATGCCAAGAATGTCTGGACCAATTAACAAACAAACAAAAAAACTTTTTTTTTATAAATAAGTTTTTCTTCATTACATATTTAATATTTTATTTTATATAGAATGAATTTAACTATATTCATTACATAATATTAAAACAAATTAAAAAAAATTGATGATACCTTTTTAGGGAGGAAAATGATTAATTTTGATGATATTTTTATATAATAAAAATTATATAATTTATTAATCATATTCTATAAGTTAGTTTTGTCTTTCTAAATACTTAATATTTTTATATTAAATAGATTTAACTATTCTCTTTGGGGACTATTTAGGTTGGATAACTTATGTGAAAGCGTTTTTATAAAACAATTGTGTTTAACATATGAATAAGATATATGATTACTTAAACTTCAAAATTCTTTTAAGAAAAATGTGAACATTCAAACATTCAAACATTGATTAACTATGGAAATATTAGTCTTTTAGTATATCTATATTCAACTTTTGAATTTACAAAAAAATGGACCACCTTACCTTTTCCATCAAAATTATCAATGAGGATTATAAGGTTGTTCCACTTATCTTGGTGGAAGAATTATATTTTCTAATGAATTTGCCAATGGAAATTTCAAGGCTGTTCCACTTCCCATATTGGAAGGGGTATAAAAGAAACGCCTCTAGCTGCAACTTTATTAGATCTTATTACAATGGAGAATAGATGACCACTAGTAACCAACATGTTCATTACATCGAGGATTATCCTACAATTTTTTACTATTAAACAAAACCAATTTAATTTGATATCATTTGTCACATGTTGGTAGTCAAAGCTAGCAATTATATATGGGACCTCGACTTATCGATGTACTTAGTGGAATTATTAAATGAAATAATTTAGGGAAACAATTTTGGAAGGGGGGTGGTATGTTATTACTAGGTTCTTTTACAACTTAGTATTTGAAAAATCATGTAAAATTTTTAATCATGGCATAATTCTAACATTACCCATATTAAATTTAAAAAATAATTACCATGTTATATTTTTTACAAAAAAACAATAAACAACACATCATGCACTATGCATGTTAGTGTATCATCCTATCTTACAGAGGGAAGAAATTAAGACTCCACAAAGGGTGAAGCCAATAATCCCACATCTATTCTTGACAAATCCCACTGGTAGACAACAAATTAGGGAATTGTAGAAGTGAATAATAATGAATTATATGAAGAGATGGTATTAATAGACATTCTTATAGCATTGAAGTAATGTTGAACATATCTATATATATGGTATATAAAACATAACTACCATATCACCATGATGAGGAAATGCATAGTATCATCTATATATAACCCAAAGTGTAACTAACTACAATAAATTAAGGAATACAAAGTCAACTTTGATCACCTTAAATGCACCAAAATGTCCATATTTTCTACCTTGACCTAAAAATCCTTTGACTAAATTGGGACAAACTTTATTTTATCTGATCGAACTTGAATTGAGTATTGTAGAAGATCTAGATGTGAATTGAACATGTTGTTCCAATAGACTAATTCACTTAGATCTGGGATCCCCTTCAGAGACCACTATCTTTGGTAATCCCCAATTATTTTCTAGGAAGATAAAACTCTAGTTGAAGACCCCATGTTTTTAGCTAAGACACTATTGAAAAAAGGAATGAGAGTTCCTAGAGAGTTTTACAATGCCTAATCTAGAGATTGGAGGAGTTGGGAGACCCTAAAAAAAATTCAAGATTAGCAATCTAGATAACATTATCCTTGAAAAGTGTTAGGAATTGATTTTGAATAGCTTATTTATCAACATGTGCCTCATCGTTCCTCAAACCTAATGGAAGGAATGGAGATGAAATGGATGGGATTTAATTGTGAAGTACAAGACTTTGTATGGATATTTAAATGATTGTCAAAGAAACCAATTTTGTTGTCCAAATCTAAGAAATTTGGGAGCATTACGTATAAAGTAAATACCTAGCTACATCAATTAAAATCCATATAGAAGTGGTGTCTAACTAGCTAATGTTAATATTTATTGATAATGTTAATGTTTATTGATTATAGTTTATAGTGATTGCATTACAACTCTTTTATGGTAAAATGGAAATTTCCTATATATTAATAACATATCAAACTTGAAATTGGCTCCTGCACTCCTCGACCTCCCGCAGGTCGCCAGCCCTGTGGCCCTCCCATCCTCCTCCTCCCTCCACCGATGCTGCAACAAGCTTCGTAGGCTCAATGGCGGCTCCCTCACCCTCTGCTCAGAACAACGGTGCCCCTCCTGGTGTTGTTGTGGCAGCGGCCCCTTCAGTCTCTACTCCCCACAGCTGTGCTCCCCCTGGAGCTTTGTCCGCGTCATTCAAAGGTATCCCTTCGGTTCAGGGCCCCTCCTTCAAAGAGGTAGATTCATGAAAACCCTCCGGTCTGCATGCAATGACTCATGAGGGTGCCTCCCGTCAGGGTTGGCCGTCTGGGCTGCATGCAGCAGTTCCTGAAGCTCCGACATTCTCAATACAAATGCCTTAGGAAGCCCTAACTCATGCTCGACATTACGACAATCACGCTTTGGTCTGCAGGTTTAATGGATTCTGGCCCAATCTTCTGGATCTTCTCTCCTGGATCTCTTCTGAATGGTACCCTCTTTTAGATAGAGAAGTCAATACCTTCCCCTGTGCAAAGGGGTTCTTTGTGGTAGTTTTTGAATCTACAAGCGATAGAGACAAGGTGTTTAACTCTGGACAGTGGTTCTGGGGCAGAGTAGGTCTGTCCATGCAACTATGGACCCCTGCTTTTGACCCTTCCAGGGGCTGTATCTCTTCATCTCTTGTCTGGGTGAGACTTCCATATTTTCCCCTGCACTTCTGGGGGGATGTGTCTCTTCAATCCGTTGGCAATGGCCTCGGAAAATTCCTCTATAGAAGCCCGGATTCCAAGCCAGCCGTCTCCACCTTCGCGCAAATCAATGTAGAAATGGACTTCGCCAAGGAACCAAAAACTTGATTATGAGAATCTCAGTTTTAGGTGTAGGAACTGCTTTGCAACGGGGCATATAGCTTGAAACCGTGACAAACTACTCAGGAAAAAAAGGGCGCCCAAGAGCCAAAGACCCACCTGGTGGACGAGAGCTCAATCGGAGTTGCACGCTGAAAGCAACGCCCTGGGAAAGGCAAAAGAAGAAGAAGTTGAAGCCGAAATCAAAGACCCCAATAAAGGGGAAGCTCAGGCAGAAGCCAGTCCCAAGTCGTCAATCCAGCCAAACCCCCGGAACTCAAGTTGGGATGATCTAGCTGATGAGGAAGATCCTCTAGGCCCAACAGAAAATCACTCTCAGGACCAAAGCAAGGAATGGCAGACGGTGTCGAAAAAGAAAAAAAACTTCCAAGCTAGAAATGATGTAATAACGCGAAGCCGCTCTGGATCGCTAAAATAGTTTTGGCTCCCAAACTTTGTCGTATGTTAAGATCTTTAGGCATTTGGTTTCCTGTTTACAAAAAACTAGTTTCGATGTACCGAACCCAGTGGCATGCCCACTGTTTTTAATATAAAAATCCTCTAACCGTTTCTATCAAAAAAAAATAACATATCAAACTTTTTATTATAAAAAATAAAATAATTACATCCTAATTTTTAATAATATATCAAACTTTTTATTAAAAAATAAAAATAATTACATCCTAAGTTTTTTAAAGAATTATTAAAGTTTCTCATGGATACGCCTTTTTTATTTTTTAATTAAACTTACTACATGGTTAGTTAGTTTATGTTAAATAATTGAGAGAATTCACATATTCCGTTATTGATTTAATACAGATTCAGATGTTAATTATATAAGTTACGTAATTATGTTAAAATAAGGGTTATATATATATATATATATATATATATATATATATATATATATATATATAAAATAAATCAAATATCATAAAAATATGGATTTTTAAATTTTATTTTATATAATTGTGAAGCCTATATATTATGTGTTATTTTTCAAATGTGTTGAACTTAATGATAAGGGATGATGATTTTATCATAATTAATGGGGGATTAATATGATGTGGTGTCTATTCAACACTTTCACGTAACCATGGAAATGTCCTAATGTAATAATAGTGGAATATGTGTAGTATGTATAATACAATTAACCAGAGAAAATTCTAGTTCTATGTTTTTCTTCAAGACGACCAAAAAGAATATATGACGACTAAAAAAATATATATGAAAGAAGTAATTTGCTCGAAATAGGGGAGATATTGAGTCAACCACTCAATCAGAGTGCCTCACACAGTCAGCCAACCCATTCTTCCTTAAAGCTTGATTTTGTGGTTGAAATCATAATAAAAGATTTTGTTAGGATTCTGACAACTTTATTTGCTTCTTGTTTAAACTATTTAGTTGATATAGGGGAAGCAATTAATGTAATCAGTTTCGTATAACTGAAGGAGACATTGTATAAATGTAACATATGACTGATTTGTAATTTTCTGATTTTCTTGATAATAAAATATGACTTTCATTGTTTCGTGGATGTTTCCCTCATAAGATGAAGGAGGATTTTACCACGTAAATCTGTGTTCTCCTGAAGGAGGATTTTACCACGTAAATCTGTGTTCTCCTGTGTGCATGCTTGTCTTGTGCATGCTTGTCTTGTTTTACACGTAAATCTGTGTTCTCCTGTGTGCATGCTTGTCTTGTGCATGATTGTCTTGTTTGTTTTCTGTTGTATTGATGAAATTAGCTTCCGCTGTTCAACAAGTGGTATCAGATTTGGTTGTAAATCTGTGTTCCTGTGTGCATGCTTGTCTTGTGCATGCTTGTCTTGTTTGTTTTCTGTTGTATTGATGAAATTAGCTTCCGCTGTTCAACAAGTGGTATCAGATTTGGTTGGAGATCCGTGAGACCAACAAATCGTGAACATATAGCAGCACCAAATCTCCAACTCCAAATCGTGCAAATCGTGTTAAATCGAGCAATGCCAAAACCGTGGAGGAGGAGCTGAGTCTCTGTGCATAAAACTGGGGGAAACCAGGACGTAGTCACGAGCTAATGGAGAAGTTTGTAATAGAGAGCTGGAAACAATCGTAAACCACACTGTCTCGAGGAGCTTCGTATCAGCTTGTTGTTGGATATATGAAAGATGGTATCAGACTCCCATGGCGTTGGATGAAATATGGAGGTGGACAAAATGTTCAATCTAGAGGAGCTCGATGACATTGATATCGTTGAGCCTGCATGTGCGTTGAGTGAGATCTGGCGTGTGAAGGAAAATTCAATCGAAGCGTGGAGATTCAATCTGACAATTAAAGAGAGAAATCTATGTGCAATCCGTGTGCAGTTGTGGCCTTATAAGTCCTTCGAGGTTCCAGTCTCTCTCACAGCCATCTGTTCAGTAGAAGATGCCTCCATCGACCGCATACAGATCATCGGATGGGCAGACTACTCGACTCTCTCAGTCATTCAGGCTGCGGAACCGGAGCCTGATATTGTGAGGCTGAGGAGAATCTTCAACTTCTTCGACAGTAACGACGATGGTCAAATCTCCGTGTCCTTGGGAGGCTCGGCTTGTCCATCCCGCTGCCCGATATGGAAGCGATGGTTCGCGGCTTCTTCGCTGACGGGGCCGACGGGCTGGATTTCGACGAGTTCGCTACCCTGCATCGGTCTGTGGGAGACCAGATCTGCAGCTACGAAACCCCGACAATGGAGGCCGTGACGGGGGCAGAGTAGGACGAGGAATTACGGGAGGCGTTCGAGAGTGCTCACCAGGATGGGATTAGCGGACGGGGACAATGTTCATATTTTTTTTTCATGATAGCCATTTGGAGAAATGAGGTTCATACTTTTCTTTTTACTTTTTTTTCTAGAAAGAAAGAAAGTATTTTTAACGTTCACGAGGCTAAAAATAGTTTATGGGACAGATTGTTTTTCTTGTGAAGTTTTACAATAATCGCTCCCAGCTTCTCAACAAACTCTTTGCTGAATAGATTATCCCAAGAATTCGTTGCCAGAATACCTGCATAATTTTCCCTGTTGTCTTTGAGGGCCTCACATTCTAACATGAAATGTTTTTCTGTTTACACTTTTCCGGACGAGCACAAAATACATACTCTTTCTTCCCACCTTTATTTTGGCCTTTTATAATGACCATGTGCTTAAATAGAATGTCATAATGGCCACGTACATTCATATTCATATTCAAAAAATATTTTTTATTTTCAAAATTGATTAATTTTGATAATATTATGAAATTCACAAGTTCTAAAGATATAATTATTTCTTCTTAAATTCATAAATTCTATGAGTAATATACTCTTTTCCTTTTTTATAATTATGTTTTATTCTTTAGAGATACCTAATACTTTAAGGTTCTGAAGATGAATTTAACCATTATCATTAACAAACATATGAGCTTACTAACAATTTATATGGAAATAACATATTAAGAAAGGTTCTTTATAACAATTTATATGGAAATAACATATTAAGAAAGGTTCTTTAAATATTAAAATATTTAACACATAATTGTTTCTTAATTGAATAAAAAAATGCATAAAGCGTGCCTTCTCCTTTCCAATAAGCATGAAAGTGGGATTGAAGAATAGTTTGATTTGTCTTTGATGAAATATGAAAATATTAATGAAAATCTTAGTTTGGTAGTAGATTTGCACTTAACTTTTGGCTATACACACAAAATGGATGACCACCTTATTTTTTCTATTGAAACTTTTAATGAGGATCCCAACGTTGTTTCACTTCATATCACTTCATATGGGTGAAGATGTACAAAGGAGAGGCCTCCAATTGTGACTTCATTAGATCTGCAATTGCACAACCACTAGTAGCCAACATGTTGATTGCATTGGGGATTATCCTACAAATGTTGACTATTCAACACAACTAATTTAGTTTGATTTCATTTTTTCCTCAGAGATAGTAGTCATGTCTAGCACATATATATGTGATCCTAACTTATGGATGTACGAATTACTTGATGAATGCATTTAGGGAAACACTTCTCAAAGGGAGGTGATATGTTATGATCTTCCATATCAATGTGATATACCTCCATTTCTATATTTGTGTTGATAAGTAGTTTTAAAACCTAGTATTTGGTTGATGGTGTGATGTGGGTAATGCCAACATCAATTACAACCACTCCAACTAGTGTCCCTCACTCATTTTTATCTATATTGTATAGAGAACGAGTTGAAATATGGGAATATGAATAGAAACACACACACACACTCGAATATTGCAAAGAGAAAAATAATATAATGAAACCCAAATTCTATTAATGAATGAAATAGGAAATGACTATAAAATCCAAAGCAATACAAACTAGCTAGAATTGTGGTATTCTATCTCTCAAGAGATGGGTGTTAGCTACTCTCATTTGCAAGAAGACATTACAACGGAATGAAATGGTATTTTAACATAAAGTATTAAACCCTAGGAGAAAAAAATCCTAAAAATATGAAACCCTAACTCTAAGAGATGAAGTGCCAAAAGGATTACGGTCCCCGAGGTGGCAACTTGATATGTCAACTCCCAAGGGGTGCAACGTTTGCATACAATCTCATTTTTTTGTTTGGCACCACATCTATTATAATAGCATAAAATAGGAATATTGTAGTGAATACCAACGAAATAAAAACATAGAACAAAAATATAGCAACGGAACAACAAAATATATGGAACCAAAACACCAAAATAATACCTTTATTGATAGAAAACAATATTCACTTCCCTCTTCGACGGGGCAACCTCTAGTAGAGCAGAGCTCTATTACAATAATTCTCAAGACAAATCCCTATCATATCTTATACTCTTTTTTATATTAATTCTATCTTCTAAATAACATTCTAGAGGAAGATCTTTCTAGAAGCAGAAGCTTCTATTATGTATTCTTACATTGACTTGTTCATATTTATTAAATAGGCCATATTAACTAGTATTGGCCTGTATTACATGGAAATATATTATTCTACCTACATGAGAAGTTAGGGGTTTATGTCCCTAACATGCCCTCCCCCTTGAATAACAACCTTGTCCTCAAGGATTGAGATGAGGAAATTCCTAGAGAATAGTGGCTGGCTCTCAGGTGGCATCTTCTGGAGTTGTATCTATCCACTGAACTAACAACTCCTTGATGTAGCATTGACAGAGACAATGTTCACGTTGGTCCAAGACTTCCTATGTCTACAACTATATGGAACCTTTAGCATCCAACTCTAGAACATTGGTTTGAGTTTGGCACTTAGTTCCCATCACCTTCTTTAAGCATGAGACATGAAAAACATGATGGATCTTAGAAAGACTAGGAAGAGATAACTGATAGGCCATTGGTCCCACGTGCTTGAGAATGGTTTAAGGAACAAAAAATTTGGTACCAAGCTCCTGACAGTGTTCACCTTTGAGTAAACTCTTCTTGGAAGGATGTAGACGAAGAAACACACTGTCTCTAGTAGAAAATTGCCATTCTAAATGTCCTTGATATGCTTGTTGTTTCATATGATTTTGAGACATGACCAAATTGTCTTTGAGAGCAAGTAGAATGGAGGAATGTGATGCAGGAGCATCGGCGGAAAATCACACATGGAGAGACAACTCAGCGCCATCACACGCCTTTTGAATTATTGTTGAGATTCTAAAAGATGGTGTTCCCTGTAAATCCTTTTTTGAACGGATGATTAGAGGAGATCAAAACGCGTGGAAGATGAACAATCGTGAGAGATATGGGAGTTTCACTCTTAGAATTCAATGGAATGAGACTTAAGTGGTAGTTAGTTTTTACTTCAAGAAGATAGGTAGTCAAAGGGAACCCTAGGAACCCTATGGTATAAGTAGAAGTGTTGTATGCCCAAATGAGGCTGTTGGATATTAGGATATTGAAAATTAGTAGAAGATTGTTGTGATTTAGTTGTTGATGAATTTTAGTGTTGTTATTTATCATAGTTGTATCCATTTAAATTTGGATGAATATAACAGAGAGATATTGATCCAATGCATGGTGTTGTTGTCGTTTAAATCTTCTCTATTATTTTGTGTTTCATGAATGTATGAGCTATATCGTTGAATGTATGAATCTGTGAAATATTAGATAAGTTTGAATTGTTTCTCTTCTGAGAGCTCAGATACAAGTAGTGCACACTATCTTCAAGGAGTGCATCGACAAAGTCTAGATTTGACTCAGAGAAGCTTAGGAGGGACAACGAGAAACTTAGAATGATTGCTGCAAGGAGTGCATAGGGTCAAGAATCGACTAAGTGTCGAGAGATCAAGACTTTGAAGCGCAAGGAGTGCGTAGCAAGATTTCTTTCGTAGAAATCTCTAAGTCCAAACTTTTTCAACTATTCCAGGATCACAAGGAGTGCGTCGGAGTCAAGCTCAAGAGAGATTGCGTCAAAGATTCAACATAAGGGATAAATCTATTGAAGTTCAAGGATTGACGGTTAAGATACCTTCGGAGGAAGTCAGGGCCATTGAAAACCATTAGATCTTGAGAAGGTGCGAGGAGGATAAACTCTGGATTCCTTCGGAATTCACGTATTCGTTTTTTTTCATTTGTGACAGAGTCAAAACTCCGAAGCTATGAAGATGAAGTCCATATGGATCGTAGATCCAGAGGAGGGAACGTCACAACAGACTGGAGAGTCCGGGAGGTAAGAAATTCAGAATTTTTGCGAGGAGAGGTGTGCGGACTTCATGAAGTTATGAAGAACAAAGTAGATTTGGACTGTTGGACCTAGGAAGAACACGTGGCAGAGATCCGTGTACTCCAAGAGAAGATCACTCCAGAGGAAAATGAGAGTAGTGAATCCAAAACTCTTGAATCCTCAATTGTCGAAGTAAATCATGGTCGTTGATATGAGAAGGACACGCATCAATAGATTGTGGACTTTAGAGAAACGAGCAAGGGAAAGGAGGAATCGTTGACCAGAAGTCATCCGAAGCTCCAAAAGGTAAGAAGCTAAAAACTTGATCATTTATTTCGTGGACACGTGGTATCATCTCTGTCACTTCAGAGGAAGAGCACTTCGGGGGAAAACGAGGAGTGAAGTCCCAAAGGACAAAAGTCTCGAAGTGCCAAATCCATCGGAATCATCGATTGGAGAAGGACGCTTGTTGGAGAAGGATGCATGGAACTTGATCTGTAACTTGGGTAAAAGTACCTCGGGGAGAAAAGGATTTGGAGCATTCAAAACTCCCGAACGTCGAAGTCCCGAAGTAGACCACATTCATTGATCAAGAAGAGCATGTGGAACTTGATATGTAACTTCGGGTACAAAACACTTCAGAGGAAAAAGGTGTGTGGAGCACTCGGAACTCTCGAAGCAGGAGTGCCGAAGTAAATCTCAAATGTTGGTTGTGAGAGGAGTATGGACTGTATATCTGGTTTGTGTGTGTTCTCGAGTCCAAGGTTCGGTGGATTTGGAGTCAGGTGTGCCAAGATCACCCAAAGGCCAAAGTTATGAAGTGAGCGGGGAACGAAGGTTTAAGCCCACGGTTTTTTACCAGGGTCACGTGGAGAAATCTGTAGGTACTCAAAAACTCCCGAAAGGGGGATTTCACACTCGAAAAGTAATACTTTAACCTGTGGAGAAAATAGAAGAGGTTTAGTGAGAACCTATGAGATGATTCATCTCACGAAGTCAATCGATCCTAGACCAGGAGGTCACATAGTCGGAAGGCGAGAAAGGTGGGGTCTGCATCAAGTGTTATCAGAGCTTAAAGAGCTCAAATTGTACTTTTTGTGAGTGGAGAAAAGGTTAGCACAATGTCGCCCATAAGATGTGCAGAGCCACCTCCAACAAATCGAGCTATAGAAAGAGAAATGAGAGAACTTTGTGCAAGTTTGGATGCGATGGAGACAACACAAAGGAGAGAACCTGATGTTGGAGACGTCAATGATGCAAAAATCGAAGAAACAAAGGTTGAAGAAGCTACAGGGGAAGATCCTACCGAGGAACACTTGCTGAAAGCGATTGTCAAATTTGGAGCTAGAACAAAGATAGACATCCCGATGTATGGAGGAAACTTAGAAGTTGAAGAATTGCTTGATTGGATACGAGCAATAGATAAGTATTTCGACTATGAAGACGTCAATGAGGAGAAGAAGGTGATACATGTTGTCACTAAATTAAAAGGACATGCAAGTCTATTGTGGGATGAATTGCAGGCTGACAGACGAAGCAAAGGAAAGCCAAAGATTAAGAGTTGGGACAAAATGGTAGCCAAGATGAAGGCTAAATTCATTCCCAAGGACTATTAGATAAATATTTTCCAGAAATTGTAGAACTTGAGACATAAAGGAATGATAGTGAAAGAGTACATAGAGGAGTTTTATAGGCTGAACATTAGGATTTGACATAAAGAGAGAGATGATGAGAAGGTTGCTAGGTATATCAGTGTCTTGAGGTATGAGATCCAGGATGAAATCAACATGATGATAGTGAGGAAAGCGGAGGATGCTTATCATATTGCACCGAAGGAAGAGGAGAACTTGGCAGAAAACATAGCCAACAAAACAGAGGAAGAAGTCCAAACAGAGGTAAGGGAATTTCCCATGACAAGGCACAAAATCCCAAGGGTGAGACTAAAAAACCACATAGTCACTCAGAAAGAGGGGGAATTTCCTGAGGGAGACAGAGTGGTGGAAGAAATTATTTTCCTTGAGGAAGAGGAAGAGGAAGAGGAAGAGGAAGAGGAGGAGAGGTAAGGTTTTATGCCTATGGAAAGACAAGACACATGCCTTGGGAATGTCCCGAGAAAAATAAATAAGGAGGTGAAGCTCACATTTCAAAAGCACAGAAGATGACTATTGAAGAAGAAGGTGCAGAAGATGGAAGTTCTCTGATGTTAAAGAAGGTTCTCTTAAGACTAGAGCTAGAGGTTGAAAATCTAGTGCAGAGGAATCGTTTATTTAGGACTGCTTCCAGGACTAAAGATAGGGTATGTGAAGTGATAATTGACAGTGGGAGCACTAAAAAACTTATTATCCATAGAGATGGTGGAGAAATTGGAGCTGGAAACAACTACACATCCAAGTCCATATAAAGTCTCATGGTTGCAGAAAGGACACCAAGTAATGGTAACTAAAAAATTCCTTGTTGAATTCAAAATAGGAGGATATAGAGATGAGATTCTGTGTGATGTGATTCCCATGGATGTAAGTCATGTTTTTTTGGGGAGACAATGGAAGTTTGATAGGAATGTCATTCATGATGGGAGAAAAATACTTATACTTTGGAGAAGAATGGTAGGAAACCCATGTTGATGCCAATAGAGGAGAAGAAAGTAAAGGAAGAAATTAACACAAGTATACTTCTCATGAGTGGGAAGGAACTCCTAAGTGAAGTTAAGAAGGAACAGGAGATGCACTTTTCTATGGTGAGGAAAGCTAGAGTTGTCCTTACAAGTACTTCTATGGATGATCTTCCTGAGGAAGTTCAGGAGCTGTTAGAGATTTTTGTTGACATATTAGTGGATGAGTTACGTAATTAATTTTCACCCATAAGAAGTATCAACCATCACATTGATTTAATACCAGGAGCAAGTCTTCCTAACAAAGAAGCATATTGATTTCCACCTCAAGAGAATGAGGAGGTAAAGAGACAAGTTCATAATTTATTAGACAAGGGTTTGGTCAGAGAAAGCTTGAGTCCATGTGCAGTACCAACTGTGTTGAGCTTGAAGAAGGATGGAGGATGGAGAATGTGTACAGAATTAAGAGCCATAAACAAGATCACCATTAGGTAAAGATTTCCTTTTCCAAGGATGGATGAATTAATGGATTGCTTAAGTGGAGCAATTTTTTTCCAAAGATAGATTTGAAAATGGGATATCACTAGATAAGGATGAGAGAAGGTGGTGAGTAGAAAACAACCTTCAAGACAAATGAAGGGTTGTATGAGTGTCTTGTTATTCCATTTGGCTTCACAAATGCCCCAAGTAATTTTATGATATTGATGAATGGGGTATTGAAATATTTCATTGGTAACTTTGTGATTGTATATATGGATGATATATTGGTCTTCAGTAAAACTGAAGAAGAGAATTTGAGATATCTAACATTAGTGATGAGAATACTACAGCAAGATAAGATCTTTATAAATCTGAAGAAGTCCTCTTTTATGAAGACAAAACTCATTTATTTGGGTTTTTTTATCTTTTCAAATGAATTGAGGATGGATCCATAAAAGGTGAGAGCAATCAAATAATGGCCATTACGAAGAAGCATATTTGAGGTGAGAAGA
Organism: Picea engelmannii; assembly: GCA_009831015.1. NCBI lineage: Eukaryota > Viridiplantae > Streptophyta > Pinopsida > Pinales > Pinaceae > Picea > Picea engelmannii. The sequence continues at coordinate 2,036,535 of ML776702.1, forward strand.
TTCCATGGATTATCAGGTTTCTATAGGAAGTTCATTAGAAATTTTAGTGGAATTTGTGCACCAATATGGAATACAGTGAAGAAGAGGCATAAGTATTTTAAGTGGACAGAAGATCCTGAGAAAAGTTTCAATATATTGAAGGAGAAGATAACAGAACAACCAATTATGGTCTTGCGAAATTTTGGGAAGACATTTCAAGTAAGGTGTGATGCTAGTGGATTTTCAATTGGAGCAGTCTCGAGCCAAGATAATAGGCCTGTTGCATATTTCAGTGAGAAGTTGAATGACACTATAAATAAGTACTCTACATATGATAAATAATTTTATGCAATAATTCAAGCCTTGAAGAAATGGAGGCACTAGCTTGTTCCAAAAGAATTTGTTGTGTTAATAGCGATAATCAGGATTTACAATCCATAACTAGACATGAGAAGTTAAATCAAAGAGATGCTAAGTGGATAGAGTTTATGCAAAATTTCACTTTTTTCATTAAACATATCTCTGTTAATGCTAACAAATGTGTTGATGCATTGAGCAGGAGATGTCTGATTCTGCAGGAATTCCTGGTGAAGACCTTAGGGCTTGAACACCTTAAAGAGAGGTATTGTGATGATCCAGATTTTAAGGAACCATATAAAGCATGTGAGAATCCTATGATTAGAGAAAAAATTCAATGGACATAGTATATGATTCAAGAAGGATTGTTGTTTAAAGGTTGCCAGTTGTGCATACCAAAGTGTTCAATGAGAGAAAATCTGCTAAAGGAAAAACATAGTGGAGGCCTAGCAGGACATTTCGGCCATGACAAGACATTTGCACATTTGAACAGTTCATACTATTAGCAAAGTATGAAAGAAGAGGTGAAGAAGTTTGTAAACAAATGCAATATTTTTCAGTATGCAAAAGGAAAGAAACAAAACACTGAATTGTATCAACCATTTCCTATTCTAGATAGGCCTTGGGATGCAATACACATGGATTTTGTGTTGGGATTGCCAAGAAACCAAAGGGGAAGTGATTCCATATTTGTTGTAGTTGATAGATTCTCAAATATGGCACACTTTATCCCATGCCAGAAGACTAATGATGCAACACACATTGAAAACTTGTTTTTCAAGGAAGTTGTGAGACTTCATGGGTTGGCCAGGAGTATTGTCTGAGATAGGGACACTAAATTTGTTGGTCATTTCTAGAGAACATTATGGAAGAAGATGGAGACATAAATGTCTTTTAGTTTAGCATATCACCCTCAAACGGATGGACAGACTAAGGTTGTAAATCAAATTTTAGGATATTTGATAAGAAGTTTGGTCACTGAACATCATAGCCAGTGGGCTCAAATTCTGTCACAAGTTGAGTTTGCATACAATGACTTAATGAATAGAAGTATGGGAAGGATTCCATTCCAGATAGTGTACAGAATGAAACAAAGAGGGGTATCAGAATTGGGAGATATGGACCAAAGTGAATTCAAAAGCACTAGAGTAGAATACTTCATTGCAGAAAGGCATAAGCTTCATAATCAGATCAAGGAGTAGTTGCAGAACAGTACCAGAGAGTATAAACGCAGAGTTGATCAGCATAGGAGAGAAATTCAATTTGAAGTAGGAGATAAAGTTTTAGCACATATTAGGAAGGAAAGGTTCCCAATAGGAACATATAACAAACTGAAGATGAAGAAGATAGGACCGTGCAAGATCCTAAGGAAATTTGGTGCCAATGATTATGAGGTAGAGATGCCATAAGATGTGGGTATATCACCCATATTTAATTTTTCAGACCTGTATCCTTACAGGGAAGATGGCACAAAATAATCAAAAGGTTAGAAAGACATTCAGTGGGAGAAGCAGATGTCTATAGCGGAAAATCCATAGATGGAGAATATCGTTGATCAGAGGATTGGTAAGAAGACCAGGAGAAAGACTTATTTGGACTATTTGGTAAAGTGGAAAGGACACCCAATAGAAGACACAAGTTGGGTAAATAAAGTTGATAGCTAGAAGCACGGGAAGTCAGTGCAGGAAGTCATGGACAGGAGTCCATGAATTTTTTTCCAGGGGAGTATGATGTAGGAGCATCGTCAACAAAGAACACGTGGATAGACTACTCAATGCCACAACATTCCTTTTAAATTATTGTTGAGATTCTAAAACCTAGTGTTTCCTGTAAATATTTTTTTGAACAGATTATAGAAGATCAAAATGCTTGGAAGTTGAACGATCGCGAGAGATCTGGGAGTTTCACTCTTAGAATTTAATGTAACGGGGCTTAAGTGGTAGTTAGTTTTTAATTCAAGAAGATAGGTAGTCAGAGGGAACCCTAGGAGCCCTCTGGTATAAGTAGAAGTTTTGTATGCCCAAATGAGGTTGTTTGAGATTTTGTTGCTGAAAATTAGTAGAAGATTGTTGTGATTTAGTTGTTGATGAATTTTAGTGTTGTTTTTTATCATAGATGTAGCCATTTACATTTGAATGAATATAACAAAGAGATATTGATCCAATGCGTGGTGTTGTTGTTGTTGTTTAAATGTTCTTTTTTATTTTGTGTTTCATGAATGCATGAGTTATACCATTAAATGTATGAATATGTGAAATATTAGATCAGTTTCAATTGTTTCTCTTCTAAGAGCTCGGATGCAAGGAGTGCATACTGTCTACAAGGAGTGTGTCGACGGAGTCTATATTTGACTCAGAGAAGATCAGGAGGGACAACACAAAACTTAGACTGAGTGTTGCAAGGAGTGCACAGGGTCAAGAATCGACTAAGTGTCGAGAGATTAGGACTGTGAAGCGCAAGGAGTGCATAGTAAGATTTATTTTGAATAAATCTCTAATTCTGAACTTTTTCAAAGATTCCATGATCACAAGGAGTGCATCGAAGCCAAGCTCAAGAGAGATAGCGACAAAGATTCAACAGAAGGGAGAAATCTATGGAAGTTCGAGGATTGACGGTTAAGATCTCTTCGAAGGAAGTCGGGTCCATTGAAAACCATTAGATATTGAGAAGGTGCGAGGAGGATAAACTCTGGATTCCTTCATAATTCATGTATTCAACATTTTTCGTTTGTGATGGATTCAAAACTCTTGAAGCTATGAAGTCAAAGTCCATCTGGACCGTAGATCCAAAGGAGGGTACGTGGAAGCAGATTGGAGAGTCTGGGAGGTAATAACTCCTAAAGGTTTTCTAGGATTAGAGTGTGGACTTCGTGAAGTCACAGAGAATGGAGTAGATCTAGACCATTGGACCCAGGAAGGACACACGATGGAGATCTGTGTACTCTGGGAGAATATCACTCCAGAGGAAAACGAGAGTATTGAAGCCAAAACTCTTGAATCTCAAATTGTCAAAGTAAATCCTGGACGTCGATATGAGAATGACACGCATCAACAGATCATGGAATTCAGAAAAACGAGTAAGGGAAAGGAGGAATCATTGAAAAAAAGTCATCTGAAGCTCCAAAAGGTAAGAAGCTAAAACCTTGACCGTCGGTTTCATGGACACGTGGTATCATCTGAATCACTTCGGAGGAAGAGAACTTTGGGGGAAAACAAGGAGTGAAGTTCCGAAGGAAAAAAGTCTCGAAGTGCCAAAATCATTTGGAGGACTCTGTGGGTAATACAAAACTACCGAAATGGGGATTTCACACTCGAAAATCAAGACTTTGACCTGTGGCAAAAATAGAAGAGGTTTAGTGTGAACCTGTGAGTTATTTCAACTCCTGAAGTCAATCGATCCTAGACCGGGAGGTTGCGCAATCCCAAGGATAGAAAGGGGGGGGTTTGCATCAGCATGGACTATAAGATTTTTTTCAACCTCCTAAACCTTTGAAACCCTTGGTATGTAGGAAAGAACTAACGAGGATTTTTTCTGTATACTTCTTCAAAAGGAGTTAGGTGGTTAGCACTATGGTAAGATGTGTTATACCACTATTTAATTAGGGGTAACTCCTAACACCACTAATGTTTTTGGTCATATACAAAACACCTCAAATATGTTTCAAAACACTTGTTGACAACTTCAGTTTGGCCATCCGTCTATGGGTGATAAGAAATACTCAGATGTAATTGTGTTCCCTAGAGCCTAAATAGTTCTTGCCAAAAATTGTTGGTGAAATTAGTATCTCTATCAGATACAATAGAATGAGGCATGCCATGAAGCTTGAAAATATGATCCATGAAAATATGAGACACTATGGATTTTGTGAATGGGTGTTGAAGAGCACAAAAATGATCATATTGGAATGACGATCAACTACCACCATGATGACTGACTTATTCCCAAATTTAGGTAAGAACATAATGAAATCCATAGAAATGTCCCTTCAAATAGCTAGTGGAATCAGAAGTGGTTACAGTGTGCCCGAAGCTTTGACAGTTTCCCCCTTGTTGCATTGATAGACATAACATTCAACCAAAAATGTGTGAACATATTGTTTCATACCATCCCAAAAAAAAGAACATTTAACTCGTTCATAGGTTTTGGTAAACCTAGAATGCCCTGCTATGGGTGAAGCAGGAAGCTCAAAAAGAACTGTGGATTTAAGTTGCAACTCGTGGATTAAATATAGACTAAATTTGTAGTGAATATCTTCATTGTGCCAAGAGTATGCTATAGAAACTATAGAATTGTCTTGCAATTGTTGGATTAATTGAGAGGTTTTGGGCTCTTGCATCCATTCCTAGCGAACAACATCAATCCAATCTGGCACAATGAAGGAGAGGGAAAAAAATGATCCTTCTTCTTCGTATTTTATGGAAATAGCATCAACCACTACATTTTATTTCCCCTTAGTATAAATGATCTAATAATCATATCCAAATAGCTTGGTCACCCATTTTTGTTGCTCCTGGGATGAAATCCTCTATTCTAGGAAATACTTGAGGCTCTAATGGCCAATTTTAACTTGGATGTGTTTCCCAAAGAGATAAGGACTCCATAGATCAAAATCATGCATAATAGGCAACATTTCCTTTTCATAGATTGATTGGCCAATATATATCTCTGAGAGTTGTTTTTAGTGAAGGCCAATGGTTTACCCTTTTGCATGAGTATTGCACCAATCCCTTTCTCGGAGGCATCACATTTGAGGACAAAATTCTTTGTGAAGTCAAGAAATGCCAAGATAAGAGTTGTGCACATGGATTCTTTCAATGCTTGAAATGATTGATCAACTGTTGGAGTCCAAGTGAAAGTATTCTTTTTTAGTAGAGAAGTAAGAGGCATTGCAATTTTTCCATAATTATTAACAAACTTTCCATAATATCCTGTTAAACTTAGAAAACCACACAATCTCTTGAGAGTTTTTGGGCACAACCAATCCTTCATATATTCAATTTTCTTATGATCCACCCTTACACCATCCTTGCCGACAATATGACCCAAGTACTCCACTTCCGAAGCTCCAAAGGAACATTTATATTTATTGAGAAAAAGTTGGTGCTGAGAGAGTAAATTGATAACTTGATCCACATGGGTAAGATGGTCTACCCAAGTTTTACTATAGATGAGAATACCATCAAAGAAAACTAGGACAAAATGATGGAGAAAAGGACAAAAAACATGGTTCATGAGACTTTGGAAAGTGGAGGGAGCATTACACATACCAAAGGGCATGACCAAGAATTTATAGTGACCTTCATGAGTGCGAAAAGTAGTTTTAGGAATGTCTTCATCTTGAATATGTATCCGGTGGTAGTCAAAATGAAGATCAAGTTTGGTAAAATACTAAGCACCACTTAATTCATCCAAGATATTATCAATGAAAATAATGGGAAATTTTTCTTTGATGGTGAGTTTATTGAGGGCGGGGAATTCTTGATACATATGCCAAGTACCTTATTTTTTTAGTACCATGACGACAGGGGAAGAATAGGGGCTGGTACTACGACGGATAACACCTGCAACTAGCAATTCTTGAACAATCTTCTCATTTTCATTATTTTGGGAAAAGGGATGACGAAAAGGGAGAACATTGGGAGGAAGACTATAGGGGATAGGAGGAATGGAATGATCATGCACAAGAGGACAAGGAGGAATTCCCTGGGGAGTCAAAAAACAACTTGGTGTTTGGAGATGATACATTGGAGGTCAGGATGCACCACAAGTGTCTTAATTGCTTGAATAGAATGGAGTTGGGAAATAATGTCGGAATGATATTTTTAGGAGCTTTTATATTCTATGGGAACTGGTGATATCATGGCATCATGTTGTGATTCCTTGGAATTTATATTCTTGTCCCACTTGTTTTGATTCCTTGGAATTTATATTTTTGTCCCACTTGTTGTGATTCCTTGGAATTTATATTGTTGTCCCACTTGTTGGAATTCCATGGTTAATTCCTTAAAATCCATGAGGATGGGACCAAGAGTGTGTAACCATTATGCACCGAGAACAATATCACAACCACCCATGTCAATAGCAAACATATGCGATTTCAGGTGGTACTGCCCAATTTGGAGACACGCATTTTCACAACGCTACCCACATTTCATGGAACCACCATTGGCAATCATGATTTGAAATTTGTTGAATGCATGTATATAGCAATGGGTTTCTTAGGAAATAAGACAGTGAATAAAATTACGAGTGCTTCCACTATCAATTAATATGATGACCTTTCGATTCTTAATGTAGCCAATGAGATGGAGGGTTTGGGGAGCAGAGAAACTAATGAGATAATTCAATGAAATGATCGGTTCTACTTCTGGTTGTTCAGAGGGTGAAGTAATATCAGTTGGATTGGATAAATATACCATAGGGGGGGTCTCGAGATCTTCTTCATAAACATCCTCAGAGATGGCCATAAACAACTTTTCTTCCTTACACTTGTCCCCTAGAAAATATTTGTCATCACAATTATAACAAATGCCCTTGAGTTGGCATTCCTCCATTTCAGCTTGGGTTAATTTCTAGATCTTGAGGGGAAGGGTTAGTAGTTCGAGTGAAAGGATTAAAGGAGGTTTGTTGTTTTGAGAAGAGATAATTTATTGGGAATCCTTAGCATGTTTATTAGCTTCCAACCAAGTGTGAGGGAGAGCCATGAGGACCTGGGCTTGAATTTCCTCTTTGAGGCCACTGATAAAACATTCCCAGAGGTAGGCATCAGAAATGCCCTCGGTTCTGAATATTGAATGTTCAAAGGTACTTATAAAATCTTTCGTTGTTACTTATTTCTTCAAGTTGGTCAAACAACCAATAGAGTGAGTTTCAATGTCCAAGAAATCATATAGCTCTGCTACAAACTGAGTCCAAGCAACATACCCCTGGTGTATATTTCTATGCCATTGCCACCATTTCCAAATTTCTGGATCCAAATAGAGGATACCATAATGAATTTTGGACAGATAATCATTAATGCCATGCAAGGATAAATAATGTTCCATTTGAGTGACCAAACCAATGGGATCAGATTCATCAATTTTTTTCACTTCAACTAGGGGAAGGAGGGGGTCATGAGAAATGGAATTGGAATGAAGGGCCATATTATGGGAAAAGTTGTCATCCTCAAAATAGGAAGGTTTTTCAAGGGAGGGAGACACAAGGGAATGTTTCAACCACTGGGTGAAGGAGGACAATTCACCCTTAACCTCTGCCAATTCGCCTGTAACTTTGTCCTTGAAGGTGTTTGACCGAGAATTATTGGAAGTAATTTGAGAGGTCATTCTATGGATGTCTACCTTGTGTTGTTTGGATTCATATTACAGGTGAAGGAATTATTGGTTTTGAGTGGTGCCTATGAGTGGAGGGGAATGGAAGAGTGGGAGTGGGACAATGGAAAAAAGATTGAAAATGATATATATGAGTGTGTTCAATGTGAAAATAGGAATGCAATGATATAGGTGTAAAATAAGGGTGCGAGAAGGTAAAACAAAAGTTAAAAATGATAGGTATCACAACGTTCAGAGAGAAAATGTGAATCCAACAAGATAGGTCTAAAATAAGGGTCTGGGGACATAAAAAAAAAGTTTAAAATGGTAGGTGTCACAATGATCAAGGAGAAAATGGGAATCCAACAAATTAGGTCTAAAATAAGGGTCCGAGAGGTAACAAAAAGTTAAAAATGATAGTTGTCAATGATCCAGGAAAAAAGGGCAATCTAATGAGATATATCTCAAATAAGGATACTGGCAGGTTCCTTTTCCTTTTCCCTTTTTTTTTCCTTTTTTTTCAATTTTTTAAATTTTTTTTACTTAGCTAGGGTTTTATACAGATCTAAATAATACCGTAGTATCGAAATGCCCAATTTATTAAGACAAAAAATGAAATAAATGTATAGTAATTTTCGCAACCCGAATGCAAGAGGAAAGGTTGTAGGGCAATAGATCTTCTCTGTTCCCTTTCTGTTTGTAATTTTTGCAACCCGAATGTCGGAGGAAATGTTTCACGAAAATAGATCTTCTATGTTCCTTTTCTGTTTTGTTTCCTTCCCAAAGGTTCAGGTTTTCAAGTTTTCTACAGAAAATGGTTTCCCCTATTATATAACTCTTTGATATATGTGTGGGGTCCAACAGTAGTACTTGTCCCAATATCTCATGGAACCTACTAAGGAGGCTAGACTGTACCCTTATCCATACTACCCGAATACCTAGGTACTAGAAAGTATCTTCCCCATTGTTGTTCTTGGTGGAACTATAGCAACCAAGAGGTTGATCGGTTGATCTATGGATGTTTTAGGATGGATATGGGGTCTCCTGATATACCATAGGTATGTGTAAGAACAAATATGTATACATGTGTTGTATCATGTGTTACCACTCGGAGGGGGTACCCATAGGGGTTACAAGGGTGTCCAACAATGTAATCTTAAGTACCTCTTATATTTCCTACGTGTGTGCTTCCTCGACCATGGATATATGAGTTAAATGACATATCATTGTATCTTAAACATGGCAAAACATGTCTCTACCCTGGAAAAAAAATTAACCCACAAATCATGCCAATGAGTGTTCTCTAATACCACTTGTTAGGCACCATATATATTATAATAGCTGAAAATAGGAATATTGCAGTGAAAACCAACGAAATAACAACACAGAACATAAATATACCAGCGAACCAACATAATATATGGAACCATAACACTAAAATAATACCTTTATTGATATGAAACAATGTTCACTTGCCTCTTCGAGAGGGAAACCTCCAACAAAGCAGAGCTCTATTATAATAGTTCTCAAGAAAAATCCCTCTCATACCTTCTACTCTTATTTATACTAATTCTATCTTCTAAAGAATGTTCTATAGGAAGATCTTTCTAGAAGCAAAAGATTCTATTAGGTCTTCTTACATTGAATTTTTTATATTTATTAAATAGGCCTTATTAACTAGTATTTTCCTTTATTACATGGAAATATATTATTCTACCTACATGAGATGTTAGGGGCTTATGTACCTAAAATTTTGGGTGCACAATAGCTCATTGGAAATATCTAATTGAGAAGTACAATTATTGGTAGGTCTGTACGGGTCACAACCACCCCAACTCCCTAATTGTAGAAAAAAAATCATTTAAGGCCTCAAAATGGCCGCAGAAGTTTAGGACCTGAAAAGTTGTAGATAAAAAAAACTACCAAGATGGAGAACCTTTGTTATTCAATGGAATATGTGGGTGACCACCGATTTACATGTGGATAATTCCTCCCCCATTGCGAAGAAATGCCCCCATTTCTTCAATTTCCCTCATTTGATGGGGAAACGTTTGTTGAATTTGGCTCCTGGTGAGCCACTTGCCTTGTTGAAGAAGTTTTACTACTTTGACAACCCAATAAAGTTGTATGTTCTGTTGGTGGGTTCCCTTTTTCTTGGTTTCCATGACCTGATACATTTTTCTTGCTCAATTTCATCAAGATTGAATTCTATAGGGGCCAAATTCTCAACCACCTCTGAAGTGTCCAATGGGGGTGGAAAATATGGTCGAAGTAGCTCCACATTAAATACTAGGTACAAACCAATGAAAGGGGGAATACTCAATTCAAAATCATTCCCACCCACAACCTCCATGATCATGTAACACCCATATTGAAGTTGTCTAAGCTTCATATAGGGGGTTGTGAGGTGTGTCTTTTACAAATGAAACCACACATTATCACCAAACTAAAACTTGTGTGTAACTCGATGTTGGTCATGTCACTACTTGTACTTAACATTGGATTTATGTAGGATATCATGAATCTATTTTTGGGTGTGATGGATCCATTCAAACAATTTGGATGATCTATATACCTCAGTATAATCATGGGAGGAATATTCCTATGAAGATGAAATGGGAAAATCTACATCAATGTGGGCCAATGTCTAGAACCCCAAGCACACCTGGAAAGGGATATGTCCAATAAATATATGAAGGGCTCTATTGTAGCTATGTTGAACATATGGGATACTCTCATCCCATTTACATGGATCCTTGGAGTTGTACATGCATAGGATATGCACAATCATCCTATTGACCACTTCTACTTTCCATGTGTTTGGGGGTGGAATAAAGTTGATTTGGTGAGATTGGTGTCCATCAAATACCATAAGATGCGGTAGAAGGAACTAAGAAACCTATTATCCCTATCTAAAATAATGATCCGTGGTAGCCAAAAATGAACCCAAACACACTCAAAGAATATCTTAGCATTGGCTTAACCTATGATGATCTTCTTACATGGTGCCAAAATGGCCATCTTAGAGAATTGGTCGGAAACCACAAAGACATGTAATACATGGAGAATAACTCCCAAGTATTTTCTAGCGTAGGTAGAGGATCTTATATCCCCTGCTTCATAATGAAAATTTTAGAAATGGCATAGGTTGTGAATAATGTGATATACCTATTGATTTCCTATAAGAGTTTTTTCCAGTAGAAATAATTCTATAGTACTTATACTATCTTATCCAGATTAATGTTCCCTACCATCGAACTTTTTTTTTTTTTTTTTTGTGTCTGGAGGAATCAGCAACTAGTTGGGCACGTGCTCGCGTTACACATGGCCGTGTTATCCAACCGCTACCCCTATAACCTCTAGGTGTGCCCACGATGCCCCTTACGTGGCACACAAGGTAAGTCGGGGGGAATTGAACTCGAAACCTCATGGAACTTCATTTTCACGGCACTTGCCAATTGAGTTGCCCCCCCGGGGGCTCCTACCATCGAACTTTAATGTTCCCCCCAAATTATATTTTCATGCTCGATGAAAGGAACACAAAGATGCCCTACATAGCACAAAAGTGAATCTTGGAGGTGAAAGTATGGAACCTTTTTACCTGTGTCTAGTGCTTGATAAATAACATAGAATTCTAGGTTTTGTGGTACAATTGGGGACACCCAAAGGGATCTGACCTACGAGATTAAATAATTGTGGTTATTGCCACAACCGAGGGCCAGTTGACATATACTACAATATGGTTGTGCTACACTTATTTTACTTAATGTTCAAGTGGAATTGTTGCAACTACCTAGACCACTTCTGATGGTGACCATTCTATAACTTTACTTCTTTCTGCATGAATTCCAGAATCTTGTGATTATTTTGGATGATCATTTCCTCTCTGAGAATATAATTCTTCCACTGTCAACATACCTACATAATGGATTAAATCTCCTTATCATAGGTGGGATTCCTATAAACATTATCAAAGAGTGTCTTACTATGATGGGACATTGGATGTCCATGATAAATGAGGGCTGCACTGATAGCATAGTTAGAGGCATCTGTCTCAATCTCAAGTAGCTATTGCATGTATATAAAAGTGAGGAATAGTGACAATAAGAGGTGGCATTTCAGATCCTCAGATGCTTTTTGTTGTGTCTTAGACTAGGAAAACTTGGCTTTAGCTCCACCCTTGGTCACTTGTCTTAAGGTACAAATGATATGAGAGGACCCCAACATGAACCTACGGTAGAAGTTTGCAAGGCCCAAGAAGCTATGGAGATTTTTTAGAGTCATTGGGGCTGGCCAATAGTGAATGACTTGGATCTTGGATACATCCACATGCACCCCATGTTCATCCATGATGTATTCATGCCAAATGAGGATTTATCCATATTGACATATAACTTTTGTTTCTATAGAGTGGTCAAGATCTGTTAAATGTGATGCAAATGTCCTTCTCAAGTTCTCGTAAAGATGAGGATTTCATCAAAATACACGATCCAAAAAATATTTTGTGAACAGGTGGAAGATGACATCCATCACCCTCATGAATTTTACTGGATCATTATTCAAGCCAAAATGCATGACCAACCACTCAAAAAGGCCTTATTTATACTTGAAGGTGATCTTCCATAAATTACTTTGTTCAATAATGACTTGGTGGTAGCCTAAATTCATATCAATCTTACCAAATAGCTTGTCACCATTAAGATAATAAATAAGATCATCAATCCAGGAGATTAGGTATTAGTTCTTAACACGATGATCTTGTTTAGGGTTCTATATTCAACATATAGTTTCCATGTCCCGTCCTTCTTTTGCACCAATACAACTCGGCTCCCACAAGGTGGGGATTGTTGTTGAATGTAGCTATTTTGGATGAGCTCATGAATTTAATGTTTTATTTTCTCATTATCCAGAGTAGAGCGTGTATACATCAGGTCATTAGGTAAATGAGCACTAGCTATCAATTCAATTGAATGTTTTACTTGGTAGTGAAGAGGCACCCTCATAGGTGAAGCGGTGAAATATCTATATTGCTCTACAATATTGTACACATGAGTTTGTTGTCTAGTGAGTGTCGATCAGAGTGACCTTCTTCTCACCTTCCAACTAAACCATGAAGATGAAAAATTTTCTAGCCGGAGAGATCAAGAAAACTTTAGTAGTCAAGAGTACCTCTGCTACCCTATAGAGTTGGCTTCCCAAATTAACAATGAAACCATGAGGCATAGACTCATAAACAACATGGAATTTCCTCATATATAGTTTTCCTAAAATATCATCAAACATTTCAAGCGGGGAAACATCACATAGTGCCTCTGTTGGGTTATAGTTTTGACCCTTTCACCAGGCCCATTCATCTCCATTTTGATCTTAAAAGCCTCTAATTTTTCCTACTTTCACCTAACTAATGGCATAATGAGAATCAACGAGGTAATAAGTTTTGTTTTTGTAATAAAATATTATTTTTGCATGTAAATAGTATTAAAAATGTCTTTGTAACAAATGGACAACAATTCAACTATTACAGGAATTAACCCTGCTTTATTAGTTATTACATGAATAGAAGGTTAGCATACTTCCACTTGCTGAAATGGAGAATTTCCACTTGGAGGAACTACATTGACATCATGCGATGGAAAATTAATTATTTTTCCATTCTCATAGAATTCAACAGCCAATGGTCAATGGATGGTCACACTCAACAGGCAGTTGCATGAAATTCACGAAATCAACTACAAATATGCAAATTTGTTCACAAAATTAGGAACTCAATTCCAAGGAGTGAGGAATAATGTTCATTCAATCAGAAGATCAAGTATCAAATTCACATGATCAAGGAGAACTTGTGCTATGTGCTAAAAATAAGATCTAGTCGATATTTTTGTAATTAGTTTTGTAAAAAATAGTGCATGTGGAAAGCACTCGAATTCTTGGAGGAATGTATAAAATTAGAGACATGGGATATATTAAAGTTAAGGAGAATGTTGAGACTATTATTCAAGACATTGTAACTGTTGATTAAGCATTGATGATCAATACAATGAAGTTCTTAGTTAGTTCATGTGTTAAATTTTTTACATGTTCTCAGTTTTTCTAACAAGATATTCTAGGAACCCCCCCTGGTATGTGTTGTATCTTTTTAATAGTTTTTCTAGAGTTATATTTTTAATAGTGCTGTAATTTCCTGTAAATTAAATATTTTCCTTCTAAAACGTTTACATACAATATTATTACTCTGAGTATGGTGATTTTTAATTGTTTCATATATTGATGTTAAATACAATAAGATAATTGAATGTTGTTTCATATGTTGTTCCATACCAACAATTGTCACATAATATATTCAATGTTTAAACCAAGTCTGTAATTCATTTTGCGCATTTCTTTACTACATTGAATAGAATAAATTGTCTTTCGGTTGGCCTTTCAACTCACATTTAAGAGTACCCTTTTCTAATCTCATAGCTTGGTGGACTAAAACAGAATGTTCTTACAGGTAAACACAATTGAGTGTTTATTTTTTATCTCATTCCCTACCAACTAACAATTAAATGTGAGTAATTTTGATCGAAAGAATTAATCTTTGTTTGTGAGTTTGACACTTTATTGTTGGAATTTTATTAGAAGTCTTTAGGTAATTTCAAGTTACACATATTGTTCCTATGCCTCATAATTTTAACTACCTCGATTGATAAGAAAATGATGAAGAATCCAAACCACTAGAGCATCCCAACATTTTGGCGCCATTCCTAGGGAGGAAGTATAGGAATTAGTTTTGAAATTGCAAGTTTTCTTTTGTTTGTTTGATTTTAATTCTCTTATACTTTTGATTTTTAATTTTTGTTGTCAAATTTTTGTTTTGCATTTCTAGTTTTGATGATCAGGATTTATGAGCGGAACGAAATGAAAACATAGATCTATACTATTAACACAGAGATATAGTAAATAATAACAAAGATATTGTAAAAAATGGCTTTTATTAATGAGAAATATGCTTAAACTGTAAAATGCAAACTAAAACAAGCTTGTTAGAATAGTGGTAGCCTATCTATGAGAAGAGACATAAATACTATGCTCATTTGCAAGAAGATCAATACAATGAGGCTCCAAAGGCATTTTTACATCAAACATGAATTCCAAAACCCTAGACATCCAAAAACATAACCCTAGGAGATCAAGTGCCAAAATTCGTATGAACCCCGTTGGGGTAAGTTTGCTTTTGCATACGATCTTCATTTTAGGTGAACGATGGTCCATTGGAAAGTTCTATATGAGGAATACAAATTATGCCATCACACTCTGACTTAGTTTAAATTTTTATTGTTGTGGGCCCAAAAACAATTTTTTGGGCCTCAAAATGGCCCCGAAAGTTTAGGACCCAAAAAGCCAGAAAAAAACATCCAAAATAAAAATTGTAACTGCCAAGATGAAAGTTGTATGTGAGGCACCAATGGAATTTTTACAATGAGGCTCCAAAGGCATTTTTACATCAAACATGAATTCCAAAACCCTATACATCCAAAAACATAACCCTAGGAGATCAAGTGCCAAAATTCATATGGGCCCCGTTGGGGTAAGTTTGCTTTTGCATACAATCTTCGTTTTAGGCACACGATAGTCCATTGGAAAGGTCTATATGAGGACTACAAATTATGCCATCAAACTCTGACTTATTTTAAATTTTTATTGTTGTGGGCCCAAAAACATTAATTTTTTTGGCCTCAAAATGACCCTAAAAGTTTAGGACCCAAAAAGACAGAAAAAAACATCCAAAATAAAAATTGTAATTACCAAGATGAAAGTTTTATGTGAGCCAACTAGAATAGGTGGGTGGCCATCGATATCCACTTCGAACAATCCTCCCTCCTTGCGAAGAAATGATCTCCATTGTGTTGAGTTCCCCCATGAGATGACGAAATTTCTATTGAATTTGGCCCTGGGTGAGCCACTTGCCTTGGTGCAAGAGATTCCCCATTTTGACAACCCGATAAAGATGAAGCTTCTGTTAGAGTGTTCCCTTGACCTATTTTTCCACAATATGATCATTGGATTCATGTTCCATGCTATCAGGTTTGAGCTTTGTTGATGTCAATTGTTCTGATATCTCTGAGGTGTCCAATAAGGGTGGAAAGTATGGTCGAAGGAGGTCCACATTAAAAATTGGGTACAATCCAATGAAGGGAGGAATGTTGATATCAAAATAATTGTCACCCATAACCTTGGTTATGGTGTAATTTCCATAGCGTAGTGGACGAAGGTTCTGATGGGGTCCTGTAAGGTGTTATTTATTTAAGTGCAACCAAACTTTATCTCCCACCTGAAACGTGTGTGGCACCTGCTGTTGATCATGGTGCTTCTTGTACTTGACATTGGACTTCTGCAAAATATCATGAACCTATTGGTGGATGTGTTGAATTTTTTTAATGAAACATGTGTCTTTGTCGGCTTTAGTTTTCGCATGGGATGAATCTTCATGTGTGGACATAAAGGGTAGTGAAACATCCATGGGACCCAATGGTTGAAATCCCAACCCCTCCTGAAAGGGGATGTGGTTTGTTGAGCTATGTATGGCTCTGTTGTAGCTGTGTTGAACATAGGGAATACTCTCATCCCATGTGCATGGATTCTTGGAATTATACATGCACAAAATATGCACGATCATCCTGTTGAAGACCTTGGTTTGGGCATCCATTAGGGGGTGGAAGGCCATGGATTTGGTGAGCTTGGTTTCCAGTCATGGCCAGAGGCTCAACCAGAATTTACTGAGGAACCGGTTGTCCTAATCAGAGACGATAGTTTGTGGTATCCAAAAATGTACCCACACTCTTTCGAATAATAACTTGGCATTGGCCTCTATTGTGATTCTCTTCTTATAGGCAACCAAAATCTCCATCTTGGAATTTCGATCAACAACCACGAAAACAAAGTCATTTCCCTGCTTGGTTGAAGAAATGCCCGACATGTATTCCATCGAGATGGATTCCCAGGGCCTGTCAGGAGTAGGAAGAGGGGTGTACATGCCTTGTTTCTTAATGGATGGTTTCACAATGGCATAGGCCATGAAAGACCTGATATACTTGCTTACATCCTGTCATAGTTTCGACCAATAGAAATGTTGATGCAACACTGCCATTGTCTTCTCTATGCTAAATTTTCCTACCACTCGATTGTAGTGAGATTCCAAAATCAACTTTTACTTCTCACTTTATGGAACACAAATATGGCCCAGATAGCACAAAAACCCATCCTTCAAATGAAAATCAGTGACAACTTTGTTTGTGCCCAACATCTAGTAGGTAGTGGCGAATTCAGGATATTTCTCATAGAGTTGGGTACATCCGAAGGTCTCATGTCTGGAGGAGTGTAGCACCATGCATGTGGAAACTAGAGTTCAACTAAGGTATTCAACGACGTGGTTGGTGATACCTGTCTTATATTTGATGTTGATATGGAACTGTTGCCAGTATGTGGATCACTTATGATGGAAGTCATTCTACAATGTTTTGTATATCTGCATGAACTACAGAGGCTTATGATCAATGTGGGTGAGTGACTCCTTCCTGAGAATGCAATGCCTCCACTGGTGGTAGGTTTGTACAATGGATTACATTTCTTTATCGTAAGTGGGGTAATTATGGACAACATATGATAGTGTCTCACTATGATAGGCCATAGGATGTCCATATTGAGTGAGAAATGCACCCACAATATATTCTGAAGCATCTATCTCAATCTTAAAAGGTTGTTGCAGGTCTGGTAATGAGAGAACCAGGGCTAAGCACAAGCGTTGCTTCAAATAATTGGACACTCATTGTTGCAAATGGCCCCACATAATTCTTTCCTTACCACTACCCCTAGTCACTTGGCTAAGGGACCATGAAATGTGGGAGAATCCCAACATGAACCTGTGATAGAAATTGGTAAGGCCTAAGAAGCTTCGAAGCTCAATGAGTGTGGTGAGGGATTACTAGTCAAGAATGACCTATATCTTGGATGGATCAACATGCACCCCATGATCATAAAAAATGTATCCTAGGTACTGAACCCTATTCATGACAAAGGAGCATTTTTCCAAATTTGCATACACCTTGTTTTTCCATAGAGTGTGAAGAAATTGATGAATGTGATGCAAGTGTTATGCCCAATTCTTATTGAAGACGAGGATGTCATCCAAATACACCACCACAAAATAATTAGTGAAAGGCCACAAGATATCGTCCATCATCCTCATGAAAGTTGTTAGGTCATTTTTCAAGCCAAAGGGCATGACCAAACATTCAAAAATACCTTCTTTGGACTTGAAGGAAATCTTCCATACATCATTCTTCTTTATTGGGACTTGGTTGTAGTAGGACTTCATATCAATCTTACTGAATTATTTGTCCCCCTTGAGTTGGTCAATGAGATCGTCAATTCAGGGAATTGGGTACTGGTTCCTAACTATGATTTTATTTAGGGACCGATAATCAATGCAGAGTCACCAAGACCCATATTTATTATTCACAAACACGATTAGGCTTCCACAAAGTGATGAACTTGGGTGGATGTGCCCATTTTTTACCATTTCTTGGATTTGGCACTTGAGTTCCTCATTTTCTAACAAAGACTAATGATAGGCTGACCCATTGGTTGGTGGTACACTGAGGGTCAAATTGATTGAGTGCTTGAAGTGATAGTGCATAGGTGCCCCAATGGGTAAGGAGAAGATGTCTTTGTATTATTGCATGACCTTATCCACTTTCATTTTTTGTGTGGAAAGACATATCATGGAAGCCATGGATGTGGCTGCAACCTTTCTCTCACTTTGAGCATGAATCACGAAGAAGAAAAACTTATCGTTATGAGAGATGAATTTCCTACATTGCTTTCCAGAGATCAAGGAAATGGAGGTAGATGGGACTACCACTAGTAATAATAATTCCTCTCCAAAGTAATAATAACACTATGAGGCCATGACTCATATACAACATGACATTTCCATAAATAAGGTTTTCCCAAAAGAACATCAAAAACTTCAAGGGGGGCGACATCACACAGTACCTCATCTTTGAAGGGCTTGATTCCATAGGTCAGGTGGCATTATTGGCTGAATTGGGGATCACTCTCTTGGTGGAGCCATATGATGGTGTATGGTTGTGAGTGTGATGATTTTGAGAGATCCAACCACTTGATGACCTCTGCTGAGATGAGGTTATTTTGGATACCGCTATCAATTATGAAGTGCAATGGAGTACCCTTCACCCAAATCTGTGAATGAAAGAGGAACTGACCTTCCTATGGTTCATTAAGTTCGCCAGGCTAGACCTTGGTGGTGGTAGCAATGGTCGCACTGGGTTCTACATCAATTATCCGTCTCCATCTTTCTGGTTCTGACTCAGAGTTGGATCTTGCATCTGATTCAGATACTTTCACCTGGGCCACCAATGACTGCCTTGAGCGACATTCAACGGTGTTATTCCAGGGGATCTTATGGAACTCACACCATTTCCCAGTGTCTTTCTTTGTCTTCCCATTTTTATTCTTTGTTTACGGTTTGGACTAGTTGTCCTGCAACTGCCCATCCTTGCTCTACCCTTTGTTTTGTGGATTGGGGCCACCTTTTCCCTACTTCTACTATGAGTGGTTTGTAGACCCAAACTATCACGTCATTTGTTTGAGATTCTTCTTGATTTTTAAAGCATATTGATAAGATGCACCCAAGGACTAAATGTCCATAATTTCCATTTATGTCTAGATGTATCTATGCAAACCCCCACGGTACTTGAGCACCAGATGTCACTCAAAGTATCTGATACCCAATTTGGTGCACAAGGTATGGAATACGTTTGTGATCTATGGAATTGTTTGGTCCCTTTTCTACTGCAATGTGGTCCATTTTGTATATAATTCGTCATAACTTCCAACAAAGTAGTATTATTATTTAATATCATCCCTAAAAAATCCCAAGTGTGTGCGAATACAAACAAAAAAGATTCCTTTGTTGCATTTTGCTAATAGAAAGTCTCCCACCAATCTTTGACATGGGGGACGACTTGTTGACGGGCGATATTGATCACTCATCAACTGGAAGGGAAAGCACGGTCCATGGTTGTCTAAATAACCCAAGTCATTTGAAATAGCTTACCCATATGGGTTTTATGGCTCTGTCGGACTAAATCTAAATACAATATCTAACCTAACTAACTACTATTATATACTTATGTACACCATATACATGATTATATACAAAATTGCGAGATTTATTGAAAACCTTGAAAGCAATTTCCTATGAAGAGAACAAATCTTAAATAATAATAAATGGAATCAAAATCTATTTATTAATCTACTTTTATAAAAAAAAAATACTAAAATTTGAAAAAGAAAAAGAAAAAGAAAAATTGAATGAAAACGATTGAGATATGACTTAGATAATCAAAGTTATAATCTTGAATGATGCATCTACATTCAATAAGAAAATACTAAAAGGAAATGAAAATAACTAACATGTATTTGGCCAGCGCTAAAAGAAAAGAAACATATTT
This sequence comes from Picea engelmannii, assembly GCA_009831015.1. Taxonomy (NCBI): domain Eukaryota; kingdom Viridiplantae; phylum Streptophyta; class Pinopsida; order Pinales; family Pinaceae; genus Picea; species Picea engelmannii. The sequence continues at coordinate 2,056,699 of ML776702.1, forward strand.
ATGTCTTCTTGTATTATGCTATCCCTACAACCTGTCTGCTAAGACAAATATGATGCAAATAGATTGTGTAATTTTCAATATCACAATAACATCAAATGAAATCAACTCCACCATGATGATTATAATCTCTTTAATATTACAGTATAGACAATAATTAATCTCAGGCGAATCATTCACGATCATCTACATCAACAGAAAAAATTCATATTGATTGACTAGATCTATACAAAATCGGATTGTATGAAGAAATTAAATACAATTTAACATCTACATCAAAATATAACCACACCTAAAACTAAAATGATTTTGGGTTCCAGAACCATTAAAATGAAATACATTTGATATACATATAATAGCAATTAATCATATGGAGTCATAACAAACTAAATCTAGTTTAAAACAACATATAATCAATCACTTTTTAAGACAATCAAAGCATAGATCATAATTTTCTGATATTCTTATGTAAATTAAACTTCTTAACTCACAAGTCGAAATCCATAGTTAAGTATGATCCTATATTTCATAATCAAATCTGGTTGTAGTCCAAGTTCCCAAAATTTTCACCATCTCTAGTATCTGGAAAAGTATGACTATTTAAACATACCATTGATTTGTTTCTCATATCCAAAAGATAGAGATATATCTTCAAAATTAATTTTTTTCCAAACCAAATCCTTAATTTAGGTTTGTAACTATAGTCTCATGGTAACTTTGCAAGAGTAGTTACACCAATAAAACTATTTTCTATATTGTTTGAAAAAGAAACAATTTGCAAACTAGAAGCATCTCATGATAATTCATTGTTCCAACAATGATTGAAATTCTCTCCTTCTTAAGACCTGAGAAGAATAAAAAAATAAAATTTAATTAGAAGAAAAACCCATAAACTAATTCTAGACAAGCTACAAAATATGCGATTTTGTAGCTAGTCTAAAACAAACCTGAAAATAAATTATGTTCTAACAAACCAATCAAATCATTAAAACCAACTAAGAATTTGTTTACCAATTCAAACATTTGAAAAATAGGAATCGTGCATTTTCAAATTCATAACAACATCGACATTAGTTGAGTGTTTAATAATAATGTCCCCAGATTTCTTGGATCTCTTGTTCGCCCAAAGAGGAGTTTTTTGTAGATCATCTCTCAAATCCCAATTTTCTCTTTCCAAATATCTATTTTGATACAACACTTGGTTAAGACGCGATTTCAACTATGGGATGTCCTGATAATATATTTGAATCCATGTGAAACACTCCTTGCAATATACATGTTCCATATATGGTACAATATGCTTGTCGTATGAGTTTAGACGTTTCTCCTGTGCTATCATCATTTTCAAATCATTGTGTCACCACAATATGATTTTTTTTCAAATATCTCTCCATTTCTTATGGAACATGAAGTATTTTCAAATCATTGTGGATCCCTGTAAATACTTCATGTTCCATAAGAAATGGAGAGATATTTGAAAAAAAATCATATTGTGGTGAACCATCTTTGGTGGAATCAAGGATTACATATTCGACACAATTTGTGTCTTCTATTACTATTGTCGGAACGGGTTTGCCATTTTGACATTTTTTTCTTGTCTTTCTTGACAAAATCAGGCCACTCCTTTTATTTTAAAAACCCATTTCACAAGCATCTTGTTTAATTTGTTTCCCATTCCTTTTAATTTTTTTATCAACCACTAAATTATGAGGCTCTAAATGACGAGAGACGTTTGGTGACTTGCTCCTCAAATGACTAAGGATTTCTTACAAAGATATCTTTGGAATAAATTCACGTCTTTTAGAAGTCATTTTGGTTACAGGAGGGAACTTGGTCGGATCATTGATTGAAACAACAAAGTCTTTTGGGATTTGAACCTCAACTAGGAAATATTCGAGAGAGTGAGACAAAATATTTGGAAAGACAGGTTCTTCAATACCCTGAGGTAAATGGGAGTCGGGATCAATTTGCGAAGGAATAAATACATTCCTTAAAATAAAACTTTACGAGGTATACCCTTTGTTCAACAGTTGGAAATTTACTAAAATTCGAATCAAACCATGATGGAACAAGCTATATTCGGGGTTAGGGTTTGACCTCTAATAGAACTTAGACATTTTTCACAGGCTCTTGAGAAAATAGAATGGTAAATTCAACTTGAACCCTTGGAAAATCATTAGCAAGCGTATGTGAAACAATAATGCCAACCCATAGCTCCCTTCACAAGTAATAGATTGTTTTATAAACAACAATAAACCATGCCAGCGGGTTTTAAATAACTGTATAGGAATACCTTTCACATTGTAACGTGAATTCTTGGACACCAACAAAGAATTCCACATAATGCCAACTATTTTCATATTCTTAAACCATCGATCACCTTCGTGTGACAAACCAGTTTCCTCGGCTATATATTCTTCACTTACCTGCAACTGAATTTCACCTACCTTGGCTTTGGTTCCATCGAATGTTTTAGCAAAATCCCGTGCAACATCTAAATTGAAACCCTTGAATGACTGAATAAATTGTATCCATACGGATTGGACCAGGTCATCCATAGCATCGTCATGAGATAAAAATGCTTGTGAGACATTCGGCTCCACTCTAACAACAGGGGCCATTAGCTTGCAAACCATGTACTAGAAAACACAAAACAAAGAAGTGTGTGCTTGAACAAACCCAAAATTATAAACAGGTGAATTTGCATAGCTAGCGGTGAACCGAAAACTAAGGGCTTGAAAAGATCCTACCATGATTTCCCACTCCTATGTTTGATTAACCACGAATAACCAGAGGACAGAAAATGCAAACCCAGTTCATCCTATGAAACCTATTCTCTGGTCATGAAGGACTATCCCGAAAATGTAACATCAATACATGAATGCGGTTATGATGACCAAGACAGTGAGTTGATCAATCATTGAATGGACACTACACCATGTCATAATTTGACAATACAACAACAACTATTAAATGATAGAATTTATATCATATGGTGGGGGAAAACGCATAACCAAACTTTTCTAAGGATAGAAAAATGTGTCAAAACTTTGAAGTTTGGTTTAATAACAAAATTGGATAAACACCATATTGGGTTGGTGTTTACCCTAACCTATGAATTGTTTTTAAAATTTTTAACATGGTTGTGTAGCCACGAATGAAACATTGTCTAAACCTTATGATTTTAGATTTCCAATTAAAACAAATAGTTTTTCCACCTATGCACAGGGAGAACACTCTAAGGGTTCAATGAATGACCTTGTAAAAGATTTCAATTTCTTTCTTTCGAGTCATACAATTGAAATGGGTAAACATGATATAACTATCTATGAAATAAATCAAACACAACTGATTAACCAAAGTAATCACCAGAAACAATCAATCTGATGTATAGACATGTTAAGCAGTGGATACAAGAACTGTGTTTGCAATTTTTTGTGTTTCAAAAAATCTACGAAACGAGATGGTAGTTGGGTTGCCAACAATGGCGACTCACTGGGCGAAGCAATTATATCTGTAACATCAAACTTTCACGTCAGGGAAAAAAAAAAAAGACTTGGATAACATTTTAAGTTGTCTTGAAACAAATCTCACTTTAAGATTAAACATATCAAGATTAGCTCAGAAAACGATTAGCACAATCATACTCAGAAAATAAGTTCTTTAACAGATGATTATAACTTGAAAATTAGTTTCGATCAAAAGGTGGCGATATTTATAAAGCTAACTTCAATACCATTGACAGGGCCACTGTTGCCAACAATGATTCATAGCCTCGACAAGGATGTCATTTAAACCACTCAAGTACTTTAATCCCATCCAAAATTTGTCTATCCATGATATAAATTTTTTAATAAATGATCAACTTATAAAAACATAACTGACATATCGTGAACCCGACATTGCTTCACTGCCAGCAGGCCTATTCAATACCCGACGAAGTTGTCTTGGTATCATATGAGCATTTACCCACTACCAGTAGGCCTATTCAATACCTTGATGAGTTTTCGCACATTTCCCACACATTAAAGTGCTTCCAACCCTCCTTAGCTATTTATAATGATATAATTTGGAGATTTCAAACTGACAAAGAGGATGGTGTGATACTGGAGATTGATAATCAAATAGGTATATGATTGATCACTATTATTTGATTTTTATAACTAGTAGTTCTATCATGGTTTAGACGTTTAGATTTCACTCAATAAAATATATAGAGAATGGGGAAGTGCTTTGAGGTGATCTCTTTAGAACTGGGACAATGTAAAAATTTTAAAGATAATCGTACTTCCCAAAGATCTTGACAAAATTTCAGGAATAATATTATGGAAAAGAAATTCCAAGGTAACTGTCTCATAAACCAATTATCTTGGCTAAGTCTTAGTATTGAAAATGTTTGAACTCTTTCAAATGTCCATCCAATCATAATTCTGATGATAAAATTTCCCTTCAACAATTGTTTGTGAGTCAGAAATAATTCAATGAAATAGAAAAATAAAGAAAGCAACAACACAATAATAAAAAACAAACTGTACAAAACTTGGGATATTTACAGTGGGTCAGGTTTTATTTTGATCAGGAGAAATACTTCTTGAGAGTTTGTTCATTCACTGAGAAAGTGTCTAGTTGCCCCTCCATGTTTTGCAGATGAAAGGAGCTAAGACCTAATTTTCTTGCAATAACAAATGGTCCCAACCATACATTTGGTCCTCGTGTTCTTTATGGTTTCAACGTAGGATATTTGGTCCCAACCATATTTTGTCCTCGTGTTCTTTATCCCACTTGAGGAACAAATATCCTACGTTGAAGTTTCTTTCAAAGGATGAACTTGCGTCAAACCAATATTTAACAATTTGTTGATGTTGATCTAGTTTCTATTTGGTTTGTGTCCTTATTTATTCCAATTTAAGTAAAGCATTTATTCGATTTTCTAAAGGAGGACATTCTTCCTATTGAACTTTCTGAGCTAATTGAAGTGATGGGAGAAAGACATTGGGGGGGAGGATAACTTCCCTTCCATACATGAGGAAGAAAGGAAAATTACTAATGGATGATTTTGGGGTGACCCTGTCAGCCCATAGTGCGTTATATAATGCTTTGTGCCAATTTTTGTCATTATTTGACACTGTTATTTTCAATATTTTAATCATTTTTTTGGTTTTTGACTCAGCCAGGCCATTTCCTTGAGGACAGTAACTATCGAAGTATTTTAACTTAATTTCATTTTCTAAATCATAAACATTCATGTCCAAGGAAGAAAAGTAATAAGCCGTGTCGAAAATAAAATATTCAGATATCCCAAAACATGTGATGATATGACAATTTAAGAACAAAATTACCTGATTAGTGTTTACTACCCTTAAAGGTAAATCTTTAGACCACCTTCTAAAATAATTTGTTTCCGTAAGAATGTATTTGTGTTGATGTGAAGAAGGGGGTTTAATTGGCCCTATGATATCCAGGCCCCATTGTTGGAATGGCATGTCTACTATAACGGGTTGCAAGGGAAATACAACCTTCTTGACTCGTCCTGCATAGTTTTGACAAATTACACACTTGTGAGCCATAGCATGAGTATCTTTAAATAATGTAGGACAATAGTTCCCAAATCTAAGTACTTTGTGGGCAGTTGTATCCCCACCAAAATGGCCTCCGACATCACCATAATGTAACTCAACTAACACTTTTTTAGATTCTTCCCTTTCCAGGAAACGCAGTAATACACCATCAAAATTCTTTCTGAACAATACATCATTAATTAATTGAAAACGTGAAGATTTGATCCTTAGTGCTCTTATGTTTTTTGGATCGAGATTTACAGGAGTAGTTACATGTAACAAATAAAACCTGATATCATTATACCAAGAATTAGGCATAATTTGTCTACAACAAATTTATGTTTCATGATGCAGTGTTTTATCTGGTACTTCTAGTTCGTTATCAAGAATTTCAATTTAGTCAGCTACCAATTTGAAAAGACCCTGGCCTCTAACAATTTGTGTTGGTATGATTTCGAGATCATATTCCTTAAGAGAGGTCATCCAATTGACCCTCTTTTCTCCAAGCTCTTTTTGAACTAATAGATTTCTTACTGCAGGGTAAGGGACAATGACTTTTATTCTGGATTTCAAAATATAAGCTCTAAAATGTTTTACTCCCTTAAAGACAGCATATGATTGTTTATCAACGGCAGGATAATTTAATTCTTCTCCTTTAAAGGCATAACTCATAAATGAAATGGGGATTTCATTATTGTGAGTTTTTTTCTAGTTATGTACAACAACGTACGATCTATCTGATGCAAAAGTATAAATAGTGAAGTCTTTGGAGAAATTAGGACTCATCAAGGAGGGAGATTTTTTTATATCTTTTCTAATGGAATTAAAATCCAGGTTTTCTTGTGGTCCCCATTTAAAAAGAATGTCCTTTTTAATCATTTTTTGCAGGGGCCTAACCATCTCATAAAATCTTGGAACAAAACGTCTAACAAAATTTATTTTACCCAAAAAAGATTGCATTTCCTTTTTGGAGGATGGTGGAGGAAGATTGACAATAGCTTGAGTTCATTTGGGGTATATTATCATTCCATCCTATGAAACTATAAATCTAAGTAATATTCCCTGCTCTACTACAAAAAGTGATTTCTTGGGGTTTAATGAAATACCAAACTTATGGCAACACTCTAATACAACTCTGAGATGTGACAAGTGATGTTTTTTATTATTTGAAAAGACAGTGACATTATATAGGTAAAAAAAAACTGAGTGGTTGATAAGGCCACAAAAATAAATATCCATTTCCCTTTGGAAAGTGGCTCCGGAATTAATTAGTTCGAAATACATTTTTTGACAGGCATAAGTGCCCGATGGAGTGCAGAATGTGGTTTTTAACTAATCTAACAACGACATGAGGACCTAGTTGTACCCCGAGAAACTGTATAATAAGGATATCCTTTCAGTACCAGATATATTTTGCAATATTTGTTCCATTGGAGGAACATGATAATTATATTTATCAGAGGCTCATTTTAAGTTACGAAAATCGACACTGAGCTGTATTTCTTCATTCCTTTTTCTTACAGGGACCAAGTTGAATACCCATTGGGTATGTCAAAATGGAAAAATGATATTTGTTGTTAATATCTTACTCAGTTCCATTTTTACTGTGGGTTCTAATTTAGGATGCATTTTCCTAAGTTTTTGTTGAAATGGTTGGGTTTGGGGCTTCATGGGGATTACATGTTGTATTTTGTTTGGATCAAAAGTTTTCAAATCATCATATGTACAAGAAAACACATATTTAAATTCCTTAAACAATTTAATGAATGCAAATCTTTCTTGTTGAGAGAAGCCTCTACCCATATTAATGTATAGAGGGTTATCTTGCGTTCCTAAATTTACAGTTCCATACAACAACAAGGAACTGTTCATTTTACAGTTAACCACTCCCCTAAATTTGTCATGTAAATCATAAAAAATTTCTAATCTAACAACAAACTTAGGGATATAATTTACCAGATCAAATTATGTTTCAGCAGAATGAGGATCATATATAACTGAAAAATCATGGAGATTTTCATTGTGATTATTTTCATCAATTACAACATCTTGGAAAGTGTCCTCCATATGAAGAAAATTTATGATCTGTTGATCATCGTCAAACACTCGCCAATTGGTGATATTTTGAGGGATTGATGGCCTGAAAATTAATTCAATAGAAAATGCATTAGGAGAATACTTCAATAGGTAATAATTTTGATGCTACATTTTCCAACAAATCTGCTTCAAAATTACTAGATCTAGGGATAAAACTTATGTTAAAAGAGAGAAATTTATTAATTAAGTTCCATACCTTGGTGTAGTAGTTATTTAGATGAGGTGATAAACAATGAATATAAGGTTTCACCTGTCTGACTACAATTTCAGAATCGCCAAATACTGCCAAGATTTGGACTTCAAGGTCTATGGCCTTCTTGAGTCCCTGCAGGAGAGCTTCATATCCTGTCGTGTTGTTTGTACACTTAAATTATAATCAAAAAGAAATGAATGTCTTATTACCTTTGAGGTCAATCAATACACAGCTAGCATTTAATCCTTCACGAGATTTAGACCCATCAAAGTATAGAGACCAAATTTCATCATTCTCACAACCATTTAAAATATTTACATCATTTTTAGAATCTTATGCCTGAGTACAAACTGATATTTCATATTGTTTATTTGGGTCTGTAATAGTAGATATTTCAGTTGCAAAATTCCCAAAGAAATTGTTTATACCTTGACTTTCTAATGCATTCACACTTGGGGTAAAAGGTTCATTTCAGTTGTTCAGATATGAAACTATGTACTTCGGATAATGTTCCCTATGAATTCTAATTTTGTTTGGATGATCATTTACTAGTAACCATAAATGAGACCAATATGTGGCGAAATAACCATGTTATTGTTTGGACCAATATGTACTAAAGAACGTGCCATATACATCTGGAATATCAACGACTACTATGTCAATTACCTGGTGCACTTTTGGGTTAGATGATAATCTAATCAATACATCTTTAACCTCACCAACCACTGTGACATTGGTTCTGTCCAATTGAATAATTTTCAAATCAGAAGGTCTAACTTCATCATTGGTGTTTTGAAAAACAGAAAAAGGAATTACATATGATGAGGCCCCAAAATCTACCATACAATTATGCACATTTTTGTTGAAGATTTCAAAAGTTAACAGAAATGGTGGTACATTTTTTCATGGTGTGGGAGAAGATTCATGTGATTTTTGTTTGTTATACCTGAGGTTACCTTATCAAAATTTCCTATGCTTTTATCCGATGTATCCTTTTTATTATGGTTCTCAAGTGGCCTTTTGTCCACATTATCCTTTGTTTTGTTAATTTCGTTTTCTGTTGATTTGTTTTATATAGAGGATATTTCTTTTAATTGTTATCAGCTATGCTTCATAACATTTTCTATATGATGGGAGGGAATTTAAGCAGCTCAAAAATCGATATGTTTTCTTTTAATCTTTTAATATCCTCAATATGGTCATAATATAGATCAAACGAAACAAGATTTTTTGATGTTTCAACCTGTCTCGATTGTCTCAATATTGTATTCTTATTTACCTCGTGTGCATACATGTTTTGAAATTTACTATGAGTATTATATGGATGTTGGATTTTATGGATAGTTTCAAAATTAGCTTGGAAAATGTTGTCCAAAAGTTTCCAAAAACCCGGGGGAGATGAGTCCTCCTCATAATGTGTTTCTTCCTCATCTGCATCATTTCAATTTTCAAGTGGGACAACAATAATATCAACTCTGTCTAATACGGCTTGTATAGCATGATGTAACCCTTCAAAATTTAGACCTTCTGCAGTGAGATTTGACCTTTTTGGAGGATTTGGAAGTGGTTTTCTAAAAGGTGGTCAATAATTTCCTTTACTTGAAGACCCTTCCTCTGCAAATATTTTTAATTCTATAACTTGATTAGATAACTTTTGAAAGGATCTATGTAATATCTCCAAATCTAAGGATTATTGTTCTTTGTTATTTGGAGGAGGTATGGTAAGAATTTCTATCTTCTTTTTAGAAGAGGAAGTTTATTCATCTTCTATATTTACATTATCCTTCAAACTGAGAATATCCTTTTCAATGAGAATTGCCTCCTCAAAAGCTTCTAATAACATTTTTTTCTTAGACCTTTTAACCCATATAGCTATGTTATGATGTAGAGATTTAACATAGTAAGCAATAATCATGTTTTCAACAGGCATGGATTCTGTGGGGATTTTATTTTTAAGTGTAAGGAATCTCTGAGTGAAGTCCTTGATTTTCTCTTTGGGATTCATCTTCATGTTGGAAAATTACATAACTATAACTTTCAAATATTTTTCATCCCCAAATTTTTCTAAGAAAAAGGTTTCAAACCTGTCCTAGAAAAAAATAGTTTGGGGTTGTTGTGAAAAATACTACATGGAGGAATTTCCTTCGAAGGTATAAGGGAATAGCCTACACATGACATCTTCATGTTCAAAGTTTCTAAGCCTAATAATGAACATAATTTTTTTAATATGATCCTCGGTTGATTTCTTATTATTAGGGTCAAACTTGGGTAACCATTTTTCAGGATGTTTGGTTAAAGGTTGTTGAGGTCCAGGTACAACCACGACATATTGTTCAAGCCAATGTATGGAAGGATTATTATGGTTAGCCATTTGGGTTGATGTGTCTGAATTTTGAGATTGTCTTCGTCAAAGGATTCCCCTCCAGAAGAGGGTGGAGAAGATCTAGGTGGGGAAGGAGAAAGTCCAGATCCCCCAACACCTAGGATTAGTCCTTTGAATGAATCGGTATTGATATCACACAATACATGATTGGGAAAACCAGTGGCAAGAGGATATTCTTGTTGATTAGAAAAATCAAGGGGTTGATGTAATTGTTCACCAAATTGTCTAAGTCTAGACAATTCTCCCTCGGTTCTTATTATTGATTGGTGAGAATTATGGATAATTTTTTGTACATCAATTCCTTGAGGAATTGCTGTCATGGGTTCAGTGGGAATGTAAGGTTGGGATTCTAATGTAGTGGCTAGATCAAGTACAACAATAGGGTCTGAGAGACTATGAGTTATGACAGCAGAGGGATTATTTGGGGGTTTCTTTCGACATTCTCGTGCCATTAATGACTTTTAGGCCCTCCTTCTAGTGCCATTTGTTGACAGGCGATATTGATCACTCGTCAACTGGAAGGGAAATCCCGGTCTGGGGTTGTATAAATAACCCAATCCGTTTGAAATATATTACCCTGATGGGTTTTATGGCTCTGTTGGCATAAATCTAAATAAAACATCTAACCTAACTAACTACTATAATATACTTATGCACACCATATACATTATTATATACAAAATTGCAAGATTTATTGAACCTTGAACGCAAATTCGTATGAAGAGAACAAATCTTAAATAATAATAAATGGAATTAAAATCTATTTATTAATCTACTTTCATAAACAAAAATACTAAAATTTGAAAAAGAAAATAAAAATGAATTGAATGGAAACGATTGAGATATGACTTAGATAATCAAAGTTATAAGCCTGAATGATGCATATGCATTCAATAATAAAATAGTAAAATGAAATAAAATGAACTAACCTATATTTGGCCAACGCTGAAAGGAAAGAAGCATGCTTATGTCTTCATGTACCATGTTATCCCTGCAATATGTCTGCTAAGATAAATATGATGCAAGCAGGTTGTGTGATTTTCAAGATCACAATAACATCAAATGAAATCAAATCCACCATGATGATTATAATATCTTTGAGATTATAGGACAAACAATAATTAATCTCAGAAAAATCATTCATGATCATTTACATCAACATAAAATATTCATATTGGTTGACTAGATCTATGCAAACTCCGATTATATGAATAAATTCAATACAATTTAACATTTGCATCAAAATATAACCACACCTTAAACTAAAATGATTTTGGGTTCTAGAACCATTAAAATGAAACACATTTTATATATAAATAATAACAATTAATCATATGGAGTCATAACAGACTAAAGCTAGTTTAAAACAACATATAATCAATAACTTTTTAAGACAATGAAAACATAGACCATAACTTTATGATATTCTTATGTAAATGAAACTTCTTAACTCACAGGTCGAAAGCCATAGTTAAGTATGATCCTCTATTTCATACTCAAAATTTGGTTGTAGTCCAAGTTCCCAAAAAATTTACCCTCTCTAGTATCTGGGAAAGTATGAGTATTTAAACATACCATTGATTTATTTCTCATATCCAAAAGATAGAGACAAATATTCAAAAATAATTTTTTTACAAATCAAATCCTTAATATAGGTTTGTAGCAACAGTCTCATGGTAAATTTGCAAGAGTAGTTACACCAATAAAACTATGTTCTATACGGTTTGAAAAAGAAAACATTTGAAAACTAGAAGCATCTCATGATAATTCATTGTTCCAACAATGCTTGAAATTCTCTCCTTCTTAAGACCTGAAAAGATTGAAAAAATAAAACTAGAAGCAAATCCCATAAACTAATTCTAGACAAGCTACAAAATCTCCGATTTTGTAGCTAGTATAAAAAAATATGAAAAAAAATCTTTTCTAACAAACCAATCAAATCATTAAAACCAATTAATAATTTGTTTACCAATTCAAACATTCGAAAAAGAGGAATCGTGCATTTTTGAATTCATAACAACATTAACATTAGTTGAGTGTTTAATAATGATGTCCCTAGATATATTGGATCTCTTGTTCGCTCGAGGAGGAGTTTGTTGCAAATCAGCTCTCAAATCCCAATTTTCTCTTTCCAAATACATATTTCAAGCCAAAACCTGGTTAAGACGTGATTGCAAGTATGGGATGTCCTAATAATATATTTGAATCCATGTGAGTCACTCCTCGCAATATACATGTTCCATATCTGGTAGAGAATTCTTGTGGTATAAGTTTAGAGGTTTCCCCTGTGCTATCATCCTTTTCAAATCATTCTGGATCCTTGTAAATCCTTCACGTTCCCTAAGAAATGGAGGGAGATTTGAAACAAAATCATGCTATGGTGAACCATCTCTGGTGGAATCTAGGATTACATCTTCGAGAGAATTTGTGTCTTTTATTACTATTGTCGAAACAATTTTTCCCTGATTTTGACATTTGTTTCTTGTCATTCTCAACAAAATATGGCCACTCCTTTTATTTTTAAAATCCATGTGACAAGCATCATATTGAATTTTCTTCCCCTTTCTTTTAATTTTTCTATTAACCACTGAATTGTAAGGTTGTGAATGACCAGGGACGTTTGGTGACCTGCTCCTCAAACAACTAAGGATTTCTTCCAAAGATCTCTTTGGAATAGATTCACATCTTTTATAAGTAATTTTGATTATAGGAGGGAACTTGGTTGGATCACTATTTGAAACAAAATTCTTTTGGGGTTTGAGCCTCAAATCAGAAATCTTGGAGAGTGTGAGATGAAAGATTTGGAAAGACGAGTTCTTCAATACCCTGAGGTAAATGAGAATCATGATCAATTTTCGAAGGAATAAACCCATTACTTAAAACCAAACTTTTCCAAGTATCCCATTGTGTTCACCAATTGAAAGTTTACTAAAATGTGAATAAAACCATGATGGAACATTCTAGATTTGGGGTTAGGGTTCATCCTCTAATAGAACTTAGACATTTTGCATAGGCTCTTGAGGAAATAGAATGGTAAATTCAACTTGAACCCTTGGAAAATCATTAGAAAACGTATGTGAAACAATAATACCAACACATAACACCCTTCACAAGTAATAATTTTTTTATAACCAATAGTAAACGATGTCAGCGAGATTTAAATAGCTATATAGGCACACCTTTCACATTGTAACGTGAGTTCTTGGACACCAACAAAGAATTCCACAAAATGCCAACTATTTTCATATTCTTAAGCCATTGATCACCTTCCTATGACAAACCAGCTTACTTGGCTATAGATTCTTCACTTACCTGCAACTGAATGTTACCTATCTTGGCTTTGGCTCTATCGAACGTTTTAGAAAAGCCTGTGCAACCTCTAAACTGAAACCCTTGAATGACTGAATAAATTTTATCCAACCAGCTTGGACCAGGTCATCCACAACATTGTCATGAGATAACAATTATTTTGAGCCATTCTTCTCCACTCTAACAACAGGGGCCATTAGCTTGCAAACTATATACTAGAAAACACAAAATGCAGAAGTATGTGCTTGAGAAAACCCAAAACTATAAACAATTGAATTCACATAGATAGTGGTGAAATGAAAACTAATGGTTTGAAAATATACTACCATGATTTCCCACTCCTATGTTTTATTAACGACCAAGAACTAGAGGACGAAAAACTCAAACCCACTTCATCCTCTAAAACCTATTCTATGTTCATGAAGGATTATCACGAAAATGAAACATCAATACATGAACGTGGTTATGATGAACATGATAGTGAGTTGATCAATTCATTGAATGGACAATACACCAAACACATAACCAAACTTTTATAAGGATTAAAAAATGTGTCAAAACTCTGAAGTTTGGGTTAATAATAGAATCAGATAAATACCATATCGGGTTGGTTTTTACCCTAAGTTATGAATTGTTTTTACAAATTTTAACATGGTTGTGTAGCCACCAATGAAACATGGTATAAACCTTAGGATTTTAGATTTCCAATTAAAACAAATAGTTTTTCCACTTATACACAGGGAGAACACTCTAAGAGTTCAGTCAATGACCCTATAAAACATTTCAATTTTATGCTTTCTAGTCATAAAATTGAAATGGGTAAACATGATATAACTATCTACGAAATAAATCAAACACAATTGATCAACAAAAGTAATCACCATAAACAATAAATCTGAGATATATACATGCTAAGTAGTGGATAAAAAAAATATCTTTGTAGTTTTTTGTGTTTCAAAAAATCGATGAAACGAGATGGTAGTTGGGATGCCAACACGGCCTTAAGGAGCAAAAATGTAATCTTTTCTCTATATTAAAAGTTGTGGACAAAAGGATATCGTTATAGAATATTTAACCATTTGTCTACATCATTTGCATCTATATGACCTACAAATATAGGAATATCAAAGTTTATTTATACATTTAAGGGGGTGTCGCCGCCAGGGATGATTTTAAGGATGGAAATTTATTTTAAAATGTATAAACCTTGGTGAATATTACTAACCCTTCATATGTCAACTATAAATGTTTGGCGATATGTTTTAAAAATATTCAAATTTCTAAGTATTTTATATAGTTTTTATAAAATTTTGGCTATTTTTAAGGTAAAATAATTTTATCCTATAGAATTTGGGCGAATCATTTTTACAATAGCGAATCTCATTTTTGGAAAAACCATGGAAAATTAGCCCATGAGCGAAATTTATCCCCTAAAATCATCCTTGGTCGTCGCTGCTTGAGGAAGATGTGTCGCATGTAAGAAATTGTCGAAGGATTTGTGAAAAATTATTCATCATCTTGTTCCTCTATCACTCGAGCGGTTCCGCACGTAACATTTTGAAAGGGTATCTTGTCTCGTTGTCTTTATTTTAACCCACCATGGAAGGTTTCTTGGGTGTTTGAGAGAAGTTGTACTCAAGAGAAACAAGCTCGAGACCCAACTCTCTATACCCTGACCTCGTCGGTGACATGCCCTAAAAACAACAAGGAGCATACCGCTCTGATACCACTGATATGGATTTATGAGAGGAACGAAATGAAAATATAAATATCTAATATTAACACAGAGATACATTAAATAATAATAGAGATACAGTAAAACTTGGCTTCTATTAATGAGGAATATGATAAAACTTTAAAATGCAGACTAAAACAAGCTTGCTAGAATGGTGAAACTTTAAAATGCAGACTAAAACAAGCTTGCTAGAATGGTGACAGTGTATCTCTAAGAAGAGATGTGTCAGCTAATCTTAATCATAAGAATACCGGTACAATGAGGATCCAAAGGAATTTTAAAACAAACATGAATTCCAAAACCCTAGACATCCAAAAACCCAACCATAGGATATGAAGCTCCAAAAGTCATGTGGGTTGCGTTGGGCTAAGTTGGTACATCAACTTCTTGAGGTCGTAAATTTTGCACACGATCTCTATGTTAGGCACACGATAGCCCTTTGGACATGTATATTAGAGGACTACACATTATTCCATCACAATCTAACTTTTTTTATAGCGTTACTGTAGCGGGATAAAAAATCATTTTTTAGGGCCTCAAAATGGCCTCAAAAGTTTAGGACCTGAAAATCTAGAAAATAACTGCCAAAATAAAAATTGTAACTACCAATATGAAAGTTGTATGTGAGCCAACTGGAAGAGGTGGGTTGCCACCAATACACAGCTAGATCATTTGAGATGTGCATGTTCTATAGGGAGGAGTGAAAACAATAAGACAATAGGCAAGAACCTACTCATTCACTTTACTGAGTATTAACAAGTCCTTTTCATGTGTATATTGAATCCATAAACCAATTATTCCTATAGATAGTAAAGGTATGTACATTAAATCAGAAAAAGAGGTTGTTCCAAAAAATTCAAAAATCTTATAAAAACCAAAACCCCCACTAAACCACCCACTAAACCACTTTATAACCATCTACTAAGCCACCTACTTCATCATCTTCAAAGCAATTTACTAAGCCATCTATAAAACCACCTATCAAAACATCCATACAACCCCCTAATATTAACTTGCTTGTAGGTACTAAAAAGGATACATAGAAAAGGATTGTTGTAGAAAGCTCGAAGAAAACTCAAACATAAGATAATGTTGAACAAGTTAAAGATCCAGAGGAAGCACTAGAAGGTTGGAGTAAACAATTTTGAATATTTTGGGACAATAAGATGGCTAATGAAGAATCTCATATTTGAGGAAGAAGAAAACGAGGAGGTGTGATAGAAAGAGAGAGAATACCAAGAACACCAAGTACAGGAAGTGAAGGAGAAATAATACTATAAGGAGGTGGAGAAAGAATTCCAGAAGGTCCAAATGAAGAAAGGAACATAGCAGGTGAAGAGGAAGAAGAATTTACATTTGGTTTTCCCATTTTAGGCATACCTACTAAATTTGGAAATGAGTTAAAGATGAAAAATATTCCACCTTCTAGTCTTCCGTATTTCTATGGTATGCCTTCTGAATATCCTAATGCATCTCTTTTATTTTATATTTTATTTCTAACATATGGGTATACCGATGATACTTACAAATTGTGATTGTTTCCTTCCACTTCGAAAGACATTGCATTTAAGGGGTTTATGCGACTAGGTGAAAGTATAATAGCACATTGGGACACCATGAGGAAGATATTTCTTAAGAAATATCAAGCCTATTGCAGGTTATATATTGATATTATTAATCTCATGGGTTTTGGTGATATCTCATCCTTACCATTTGAACAAATTGTTGATTTTTGCGGGAAGCGTTCTATAGGTAAAGCCAAGGCTGGAGAAGGATAGAGAGACATTCTAACAAAAGTCACTAAAACAAAAAAAGGGAGTATTATTAAGACTAAAATTGGTAATTTGTTAGATAATTTCAAAACTTAACTTCTTAGCGCATTAAGTTCTCAATTTGATTCTTTTAATGTCAATAAAATCCAGCAAGAGGAAACTTCAGCTTTAGTTATTTTTTGTCCTGATTGCATAAAGAAGCATCTTAAAAATGAATTTCCACTAAATAAGATTCATATCTGTGCATTTTATGAAAAAAATCATGCGACATGAGATTGTCCCTCGCTTCCTGGACTAAAATTTGTTTTCAAAGGACATTATGAAGCAATGGAGGCACTTTACAACATTTCCCCCAGGGGACCATGGTAGCCACAACCAGCGGGTATGTCACAAGATCCTTCTAATCAATTTTCTATATCTCCCACTCAGAATCCTTCAAAAATCTATTGTAGTGCTCCCATGCCATGGAAATCATGGCTTCTGCAACACAACTATAATTCCCCTTATCAACAAAATTTGAGAGGTAATTACCATGGTACTCAACCACCCTACAATTTTAAACAAAAACAATATCCAACTTGATATCATCCACAAAAATATTATCGAAAACACAAATTTTACCCCCAACAACATCAATAATAATCAATCCCACAATATCCTTCATCTATATAGCAACCATTCCCATTAATTCCACCACCTCATTTAACTCAGTCACAACCTCTACAACTCCCTTCAACTCAACATCCCCCACGAACTACACCAATTCCTTCTCATCCAGTGGAAAATCCATGTAATCATAAGGACAAAGTTGTCTACAATATCGAAGTGGACAATTTTCGTACTTATGTTATTTCCCATGTAGTATTATAGGAATTTCCTACACAATTACATGAAATAAATCTATACTCAAGTAAGGTAATAAATCAGAAATCACCCATAATAACTAAAAAACAAGTAGAGGAAAACCATTTAGATCCAAATAAAATAGTAATAAAATAGTTACACATCCCACAGGAAAATACTCAACCCTCTAAAACAACACCTTTTCCTAAGAGACTATTGATAGAAAAATAAGAAAAACTAGAAATCTTACTTGAACTTGATATTTTAGAATAACTAAAAAACATTTTTATTAAAAATCCCTTATTTCAGGCCATTAAAGAGATCCCAATATATGCTAAAATAATGTTGGAATTGTGTGATAAAAAGATTGGAAAGAAAATAAAATATCCATAGAGAATACAAGTGATTGGGAAACTAGCTAGTTTGATAGCCACCAAACAAACTTCAGAAAAGTATGTCGACCTTGGGATTCAAGTCGTTACAATATTTGTCAACAAATTTGCTATCTCAAACACACTCATAGATTTAGGTGCAACAATAAATGTTATGACATTATAAACCACAAAAAATTAAACATTGCCAATCTTAGACAAACCCCTAGGATTCTTGAACTAGCAGATAGATCAAATATTAAACCGGAGGGTATGGCCAAAGATATCAGTGTTTCATTAGATCCCTGAGAATACCTATAATAATTCATGATTCTTCAACCTAGACCAAATTTGGGTGGACATCCTCTAATCCTGGGTAGACCATGGTTGGAAATAGCTAACACATACATTAGTTGTTTATCAAGATATATGACAATTACAATTGGATATCAAATAAAACACACCAAACTTTACCCCCCAACTAAATCAGTGAATGAATTAGAGAAAGTGAAATGTTTAAAATAAACAAACACAAATAATGAAAGAATTCATCTCGTTTTAACCATTTCAAAAGATTTAAATATTAAGGAAAATACAGATGAAAACTAGCTCAATCATTTTATTTGTCATCCTTATTTTCCTCCATATTTTAGGGGGCATGTAGTAAATTCTGAACCATCTACATCTACATCATCAATTTCACAATCTTCATCATCAAACTCTGAACATTTTTCTGTTGATTATCTTGTTGGGAAGAATTTTCACAAGACATGTACAATATATAGATTAACATATTTATTTCAAATTGTGTTTCATGTTGATTCCGTAACAAATTCCTGCACTAAAGTTATTGAAAATTTTCCCTGGAAAATATTAAACATTAATTCTAATCTTAATGAGTTAGAACAGAAACAATTAATTTATGTTTTTCATAAATGTTATAAATATTTTGATTTGGATTACACTGACATGCAAGGTATCCATCATGTTACTTGTACCCATCACACACACACACACACAGGAAAATGTTAAACTATTCTGAAAACCACAAAGATGAATGAAACCAACCTTAAAATACATTGTAAAAGGGGAATTTCAAAAATTATTAGACATAGGTTTCATCTACCCTATATCAGATAGTCCATGGGTTTCACCCTTGGTAATAGTATCCAAGAAAAATGGAAAATGGTGGGTATGTGTAGATTACAAAGAAATCAATAAATCCACATTAAAGGACCAGTTCTCTCTACCTTTCATAGACCAAGTCCTGGACACATTGGCTAGAAAGAAATACATTTCTTTCCTCTATGGTTTCAGTGGCTATAACCAAATAAGAATATCACCTGAAGACCAAGAAAAAACAACATTTATCTTCCTTGGGGAACTTATGCGTACACGGTTTTACCCTTTGGTCTTTGTAATGCATCTTCCACATTCCAAAGGGTAGTATTCACTATTTTTGTTGATTTATTAGATGATTGTATAGAGGTGTATATGGATGAATTTTTAGTTTATGGATATACTTTTGTTGAAACATTAGATAACCTGGATTTTTTTTTAAATAGATCTCGAGAAACAAGACTTGCCTTAAGCAATGAATTTGTTTTTATGATGTATACTAAAGGTATTGTGATTTTTCATCATGTTTCAGCTACATGTTTTAAAAGGTTCTCAAACCATGTCGTCAGCTGCTGCAGGTCATGTTGGTGACAAACCATAAACTCGTGATAATCAAGTTGGCAGTAAGAAGGGTAAAGTCAAATTTCCTTGCTTGTTATGTGAGATGCACCACATTTACCTATGCCCTCGTATGGACGAGGATTCATATATGTTATAAATGATTGTTGATGCGCAACAACAACTTCCATCTCCAACCCACCATTGGTTGATGAACTGGTCAATAAGGTTCCACCATCGGTCAATCTAGTTGATTAGGTAGTCCATATGGTTCCATCATTAGTTGAGTCGGTCAATCAAGTGATCGATTCGATTTCACCTTCAATCGATCTCACTTTCCCCTTGGAGAGTGAAGTTAAAGTGGTCAATCCAATACCACCCTTGGTCGATCCCACTCCTCCGTTGAAGAGTGAGGGTGTCCCTTGGGTATTTCTTGTTTCTATGGACACTTTTAGACAAGGGATCACTTAACCCCTCCCAACGGAACACCCTACGAGTAATGAGTCCATTATTTTAGATTGGGGTGAACTTATGTAATCTTGTATCCCTTCCTATATACCTTTCCAAATTATTGTTCACGTTTTTGGTAGGGACATTCCTCAGACTATTGTCGATGAAGGTGTATCCGTCAGTATTTTATCATCCAATGCTTGGAAAGATTTAGGTTCTCCTCTGCTTGCGTCGGTGATTCAAAATTTGTTGGATTTTAACAGAAGGAATTTTCAAAATTTGGGGATCCTTCCTCGGTTTCCTATTAATTTAGGATGGAAAATGGTCTATATTGATGTGATGGTAGTCCACGACCCCCTGCATTTTAATTTTCTCCTTGAGCGAGACTATGTTTATGCTATAAAGGCTCTTTTGTCCATAGTATTTAGAATGATGTGTTTCCCTCACAATGGAAACATAGTGACCATAGACCAGATTTCATTCATTGGCCTTAATATGAGGGCCAACCATATGACATCCCTAAATGATCCTTACATGTCAGTGACATCCACCCCATCACAGGTCAATTATGTGGCAGCATGTCCCATGCATTCAAATTTGAATGAGAAGGAATCTCTCCTTTCTTCTAATTTAGATCCCGTAGTTGACATGGTGATCTCTTCAATAGGGATAATAGAGCCTGATCTCCCTACCCATATCGCAACCCTTGACATGTATTCCTTATAGAGTGTGGATTTACCATCTAGTGAATATCTCTTGGAAGCCATGATTGAGTTTTTTCCCTTGACGTGTATTCCTTATATAGAATTTTCCTCTTAGAAACCATGATCAAGTACATATCTTTGAGCATATTTTATTTTCTGATTGCAAGCTCATTAAAAAATGAAACCATGTTCGAGGAGAGTTCCCATATCTATGTCAAGCTTGTTAAAAAATGAAACAAAGGGATCCAAGCATAGTTTATAATTTCAAACTTGTGTAAAAATTAAACCTACCATGCAAGCATAGTTTTCTTCTCTGTGACAAGCTCGTTAAAAAATGAAACAACCACCTCTCCTATTGAGTCGAGTCTTTTGCTATATATCATAAATGTTGAGTCGATGTTTTTGCTAGATATCATAAATGTTGTGTCGAGTCTTTCACTAGATATTGTAACTTAACCTTCCTTTCACCCACCTTTTTTTTTTGACCCTTTTTCTCCATTTGGTACAGAAATGGGTGACAACATAAGCGTCGGTGGATGAAACGAAGCTTGGGAGGGAAGATCTCCAACCTTTAGACATCATGCTAGAGCAAAGCCACTAGCTTCTATCATGCAAGTTGAGGGAAGATTACCAACTATACATGGGTTTTGTTTGAAACCTTTGGAAATTACATTGGGAAGTGTCGAGCTCAGTCTTTGTTCTTTCTCATGCTCATTAATACATGAGAATATGTTACCAAGTTTCCTTTAATCTCTTTCAGACTCCCGAAACATGAAAATATTATTGCGTGAGATTGCTTCCTTTCGCACTTGTTAAAAGTTTTGAAAGGCAATATTTCGAGTGGTAGTTATGTATTTTTCAGCCCCACGAGACTAATTATGAAAAATGAATACTCTAATCAATCATGATTAGAAGAGTTATCCCCTGTATTGTTTTACACTTTTTTCAAGATTGGGAGACTAAATTTATGAAAAATCCATCCATGGAGTCGTCTTTAAGTTATTTTCAGACTCTCTAAATGTGAAAACTATACATCGAAGGACCTATGTGAGTCCAATCTCTAGGACCCATATAGGACTGAACCCCTCCTTCCTCAGGTTCATTAAACATACGATGAGGGACTCATCTAAAGGATGAGCTATATCAAGCATATGTTATCCTCCTTAAGCTCGTTAAAAAAGAAATAGGTACTCATCTATCTGGATGGGGGGGGGAGCAATTGAATGAAGTGGGTCACGTTTTTTGGAATCCGTTATGGTAGTTATAGTTTCCCTTGAAAATGACACATGTTTTCATCTCATCTTACAGTTGGGTAATCTTCTTGTCCGTGAGTCATACCAATTCCATGTGTCTCTATAATTTTTTGTTCTAGTCAAAGACTTCTCTTATTGTCGTCACATTATGTTCTTGGTACTTTTTGAGTCAATATTTCCAATTTGGTTGTCATGCTTCATAATGTTCAAGGGAATTTTCACATCAAACCATACATATGTCATATTACCAATTTTCTCTTCCTGTGTCAGTCCATACTGATTCGATCCACCATCTTACATCACTTTCCTATGTCAGTTTCATGTCGATGATGGGGGATACATCAAGGCCCTCCTTCAATGAGTTTTTTCTTGTCAAATTCAACACATTATCCAGGAATTAGACTTAGAAACCAGTTAGTACCTTAGGAATTTCATGCCTCAATGGTAGGCCTCCTCGCTTCTGAATATAGGTTTACATCATTGACCTTTGATTGGATGATTCCATGAATGTTCAACCTCAACTCATTTATTAACATTTGTTGGAATGTACTAAGTTACCTTGGGAGTCATTGACATCATTGGTGATTTCCCTCACACTTGTTAACTGTATACATCAATGATCAGTAATCAACTGGTTTCTACCATGTTCGACACCAAGTCATTTATTCACGTGGATAGATTCATACCACATTGGGATTGGGACGAAGACCCTAGGTTGGTCTCTCACTCTATTATGTTCTTTTCCCAAATTGTGATGGATATCATTTGAGCATGTAAAATATTTTAGTACAATCACCATGATGAAAATCTTAATGATATACATACTATCACATAGATCCACATTGCATTGATATGTGGCTATGTTTTGTCGTTTCATAGCTCCACTGTGTATTTTTCGTGGAAGTGATCAGTTCATGTCATGGAGGTATGGATCTACATTGTATCCTTGGTGGCCATATCCTTACTCAATATTCTCATGCATCTGCAGTGTATTGGTTGGTGGACATGCTTTGAGTCATCTCGTATTCTGAGCATAGGTATGTCTTCCTTGAAAATGGAACATATATTAATATTGTTGGATGATTTTTTACATCTTTTGCCATGTTCTCCTACTCCAACACCCTTGCATTGAATAATTTGTAAAGTGCTTCGGCCATCACTTTCTCTTCTAACCTCACACTTTATGGGTCATCTAGTACACACCAAAATGTCACACTTGATTTTCTCACCCCCAAGTGTCACAAAGTGACACATGCACCTTGTTAAGTGTTGCATGCATTGTCGCAAGTGTTGTATGCACCCTACCAAGTGTTTCATTCATATTTCTAGGTGTCGCCATCCCTTGACACCATGAAAATAGTTTTCCATGACCCCTAATTCATATTGGAGGACGAAATCCATCATTTCAAGGTCAAAACACACCTTTTTATTGAAAAAATAAACCATTTTTTGGGCATTTATGAAGGGTGGCACCCCCTAGCCATGATGGGGGAGTGCCACTTCATGGAATGGTGCCCCCCTTTCCATGTTAAATGAGTGTGACTATATAGGATGGCACCCTATTTCTAGTTCTGGGGGAGAGTGATTCTTGTTAGAGGGAAAAGGAGGATCCTCCACCTTATTCTATGGGAAATATCTCTTAATATGAGGTTGGTTATATTCGACCCCCATGCTATGGATTCACCTTAGGATCCAATCCAAACCTTAAGGAGCCATATCCTCAACCATATCCTACATTTGTTCATGGTGGTTGTTGTTGATATTATGGTAGTTGCGGTAGGTATTAACCTCCATGTGTAACCTTTGGCTAGAATAGAATATTTTGGAAGCAAGAGAAACCCTAAACAGATATGTAGAAACCCTAGAAGACAAGTCAACTTAGTAAAAGAATTAATATTAAAGTGTTAGATTATAAAATGACAATTCAGCCCATAAAACTGACAAGAACCACTATAAATAAGAGATGATATAGCTCATTTGTACACACACACTTCACACACTCTCTCAGTCAAGTTTGGTGCAAGTTTGGAGCTGCACCTTTAAGGATGGAAGGTGAATATTCTGGGATGGTTCTTAGTTTATCTCTCTAGTTCCATATATCCTGAGATGTGTGCCCTATCCTCTAGTATCTCTTGGTGGTGTTCTTGGTTGTATTCTTAGTAAGTGAAACTGCAACTACTGCAACTGAGTATTATTTTTTTTTTCTGGATTTGGTAATTTTTGTTTGGTGATCTATATTTGGAGAAATATGAGCTCTCTTGGTTATCTGTTGTTTCTAGTGCTTCTTTTGGAATCATTTTATCTAGAAAAGGTTATGGTTCTCGGGGGTGGTTGCATTCCTATGGTTGGGTGACAATAATGATATTATCTATGGTAAAATGAGCACATATATTTAATTATAATAGGTTATGGGACCACACCACCTTCAAAGACAGTGTAACCACTGGAAGGTAGTGCGACAATTCTTTGTTAAGCATGTTGTGGCACTAGTTACAACTGCAATTAGGTTTTCAGATTATGCAGTTGCAACAAACCCTAACCCATGTGTTCGATCACTTTTGATGAAGAGTTTGACCTAATTCCTTGACATCCTAGTGCGTGCTAGCCTAGCGCACCTCTTGGTACCATTAGCTAGCAAAGACTTCGTGTTTGATTTTTTGGTCTAAGTTAAAGTCAAAGTTTGAATAGTCAAAGTGAAAGGTTGATTGGTCAAATTCAAAGTCAAAGGTTGACCTCTGGTCAAATTGATTTTTTGGTCAAAGTTGAAATTTTAGATTTTCTAGCTTGTTATAATCATTGAATATTATTCTAATCTCTTCCTGTCAAGATAATATCTAGTTTCATATTGGAAGACAAGTTGGATGATGCTACAAGACTTCAAAGGTATGCACTTTTGTATTCTATCCAAGTTATATCATCTAGAAAAACATGAGTGTGTTTTCAGGGAAGGTACTAGAGACCTTTTCCAAGTTGTAATCTTGGATTCAGTGAAATCAAAGGAACAAGCTCACTGCCCATAAAAGTTGAGGCTTCAAGTTATAGGTTTGATTCAAGAGACCCTTGTATGGATTCAAGAAACTTGGTGTAGAGCCTCTCATGTACAACAAAAACATGGTGAAAACTTCCTATGACAAAGGAAGTGTATCGAAATGGTTCTTCATAAGTATGGGATAATGGATTACAAATCCATGGAATACTCCCATGATGACAGATCTAAATAATTTGAGAGACTCTGATCCAGTAGACCCATCCTTGTATTGACAATTGAATGGATCGTTGATGTATTTGGAGAATACTCAACCATATATTTTCTTTCTTGTGAAAATAGTTCTAGGTGGAACCTAGCCATGAAAATTGAATAATTGCAAAGAATGCCTTGAAATTACTTCATGGACATTTGATTCATGATATACAAATTCTTGGATTTATCGTTTCATATTGGGCAGGGAGTGAAGATAATAGAATAAATGCTTCTTGGATATGTTTCAGTTTGAGCTTTGTCGTGACATCATTGGCTAGCAGGAAACAGAAGTCTATTGCACTCAACACTGCAGAAGAAGAATATATTGCAAATCGTGATGCTTGTACGAAAGTAGTGTGTCTCCATAAGTTGGTTTTTGGACCATCTAATCAGGTGTTGGATTCAACTTTGATATATTGTGATAATCAAATCTGTGTGAATATTTTAGAGAACCCAATGTTCCATGAAAGGTCAAAGGACATTGAAGATCAAGTATTTTTTTCTCCATGATAGAGTCCAGAGGGGGGAAGTGGTTCTCCAATATATCTCCATAGATGAGTAGATAATAGATATTTTGGTAAATCCTCTATCCAATATGAAAATTTTGTGCACTTAAGGGACAAGTCGGGACTCATGGAGATGACTTCCTTATTAGAAAGGGAAGTGATTACTCCCATATTTGGAGGGAGTACTGATATGTTATTGATTTATGAAAAGTCATTTTCCAGTTTGAAAAATGGTTCAGGTTGGGCAGTCACTTTCCAGTTCGAAAAGTGGTCCAGGATTTTTGTCGGATAGTCATTTTCCAGTTCAGAAAATGGTCCAGAGCGGACAGTCATTTTCGTAACAAAAATGGTTCGATAGATTGTTGATGTACGATAGACAATGATTCCCCTTGTGGCCAGTGTGGGGGAATGGTCTAGGAAAATCATTCTCATTGGTAGTCACTCTGAGTAGTGGTCAAAAAGAATGGTCCACCTCTTTGAGAAGTCATTCTTTTGAAGTTCACTGTTGTGAGCAGTTTCAAATAATGGTTTGATGTAGGAAGTTGTTTCAGGACAACCATTTCCATAGAAAATGGTCTGGACAATCATTCCCTAGTGAAAAATCATTATCTCCAGGTTCCAATGTGATTAGTGTGAGAATAATGACCGATTTATGTTGAATTTTCTAGGTTCAATAATTAGGGACAATCATTCCCTAGGGAAGATTCATTCTCTCTAGGTTCCACTATGATTAGTGTCGGAATAATGGCCCAGTTAGGTGAATGGTCCAGGTTCATGAATTAGGGAGAATTATTCTTCTATGCTTGGGAAGAATAGTCCAGAAAACCCATGGCTGATGTTTAACTTTCTAAGGGAATATGCTCTTCCATATATCATAGATGTGAGTTGAAGAGTGGCCTAGATGAATCAGTTCGTATCATGACATTATTGATATCATATGATATGATTGTTGTAGAGACTGTGTGTCTCTAGATAGTAGTTGTATTCTACTATGGTGGATGTGCTCCATTGGTAGTGAATGTGTGTAATTGGTTAGTAGTTGTGTGCTACTAGGAGTGGTTGTGTAGCACTAGAAAATAGTTGTGTAATACTATGGATAGACACAATTGTGTTTTGTTGGATGGCATTGTTCTGATTTCCATGGAGACTACCACTTGTGTTGGAGATAATTTCCAGCTAGATGGATAGTGAGATGATGCAGAGGCATTGATCTATATCATGCAAGTACAACTTAGAGATGGTGCATTGACACCATGATAGTATGTCTTAGAGATGTTGTATATGGTACTCCACATCATGTTAGATATGATCATGCTAGTACATATTAGATATGATGCAGAGCATCATGTTGGTACAACTTAGATATGATCATACATCTTAGAGATGATGCAGTGGAGAGGATGGTTGTTGGAGCCATTGAGAACTTTCAACATATGTTGGGACAATCATTATTCTAGGACATAGGTCTATATTATAATAATGGTCCTTGTATCACTCTGTTGAGTTAGTGACTTATTCAACATCATGCTTGAGTACTAATATGGATTATTTCCTCGATAGATGATGTAGTTGATTCTATCAGATGATACTGATAGTAGTAATGTTGCTCGTGAATTGATCTACATGATCATGAGATAGTCTATGTGGCTATGATGATGCTACGTGTTAATACCTTCCTAGATAGGAGGGAGTGTTGATATTATGGTAGTTTTGGGAGGTATTAACCTCCATGTGTAACCTTTGGAGAGAATAGAATATTCCAGAAGCAAGAGAAACCCTAAGAAAATATGTAGATACCTTAGAAGACAAGTCAACTCAGTAAAATAATTAATATTAAAGTATTAGATTCTAAAAGGATAAGTTGACCCAAACAAGTGACAAGAACCACTATAAATAAGACATGATCTATAACATTTGTACACACACACCTCACACAATCTCTTAGTCAAGTTTGAAGTAATTTTGGAGCTGTATGTGCAAGCATGGAAGGTGAATCTTCTGGTATGGTTCTTGGTTTCTCTCTCTAGCGCCATATAGCCTAAGATGTGCACCATATCCCATAGTATCTCTTGGTGGTGTTTTTGGTGATGGTTCTTGGTGGTATTTTTGGTAAGTGAAACTGCAACTATTGAAAATGAGTATTGTTCTTGTTCTATCGCTTTGGGACTTTCTGTTTGGTGAGCTATCTTTGGAGAAATATGAGCTCTCTTGGTTATCTGTTGGTTCTAATGTTGCTTCTGGAATAATTCTATATAGAAAACTTTATGGTGCTTAGGGGTGGATGCACGCCTATGGTTGGGTGACAATAGTGACATTTTCTATGGTAAAATGAGCACATCTCTTTAATTCTAACAGTTGTGCCTCTCAAAGCCTATATATTGAAGGTATCTCCAAGGTGAAGGGAAGAAAAATTAAGGTATCAAACCTTTGATCTGCATTTTGATGTCAATATTTGTTCAAGGGATGGATGAGGAGATATTGGAGAAGTGATTCCATATCATACATAGTTTGTAAGTGCCTCTTTTTGGATTTCCAATTAATATATACTTAGCTTATTTACTTCAAGTTTATGTCTTGTTACATTTGCTTGTATAGTTTTTTCTCTAATATTGATAGATAGACTTTCCTTATATAATATTGTAGAGTAGGAGATAGTTTTTTTCCTTTGTTATCCATTGTAGATCTCAATTTGTGCCAGGTATATTGGAGATCGATCCTCAGGATTAGAAGCAGCGAGGACAATCGTTGAAATAGGATCATCATATCCTTTCTTTCCCTCTCATTCTGATTGGTTAAGATAACTTTAGAGGGATGTGAGTGTCCACTTGTACTTTGTTTTTCATGGTATAGGGGTGTAGTAATCTCACGGAACTTTCATATGTTCACGGGTGAAACATTATGTAACATTAAGGTATATATATTGAATATTGCATTGATTGTCAATTTACCAACTCCATCTATTCAAAAGGACGTGAGGAGATTCCTTGGTCATGCAGGGTACTATAGAGAGTTTATCATAATCTTTACTAGAATTGCATCTCGTTTATTTAAATTACTTGCAAAGGATGTCAAAGTTTACTGGGATACTAACTGTGAGGTTTCCTTTAAAGAATTTTTTTTTTTTTTTATACAACTCTAGTATTGAGAGGGCCCAATTGGACATTTCCTTTTCACATATCAACAAATGCCTCTCAGAAAAAAATAGGAGCGGTTTTGGGACAGAAATAAAATCAATAGAATTATGCAATTTATTTTGTTAGTAAAACATTGACTCCTGTTGAACTCAACTATACTATTATGGAGAAGGAATTTTTGGAAGTCATTTATGCAATAAATAAAATTTCACATTACATTACATGATATGATATTTTTTTGCATACTAACCATTCGTTCATTAGATACCTTATGAATAAACCAATAAAAAATGGTAGAGTAAAAATATGGCCTCTCTTATTGCATAAATTTAATATCATTGTTTTAAATAGGCCATGAAGGGGGAACTAGGGGGGAAATTTCCTTTCCCGTATCAATAATCTCAGTGAGACCATTCTTTTAGTAGAATTTTTTCTTGATGAAAAATTATTTGAAATTTATGTTAGGTCTCCATGGTTTGCTGACATTGTGAATTATTTTTCCAGAGGAAAATTTCCATCGCACTTTTAAGAAAAATAAAAAAACAAGATTATTAGGCAAAGTGCTAAATACTACAAGATTGGAGGAGACCTTTTCTACACTAGAGAAGATTTAATTATCCATATATATGTTAGAGAGGATGAAATGTTTGATATCCTGAAGGATTTCCATGATGAGCCTTGCGGTGGACAATTTTTAGGAAAAAGGACAACCTATAAAATCCTTTAGTAGGGGTGCTATAGGCCCTCTATTTTCAGAGATGCAAAACAATATGTGAGGAGATGCGACAATATCGAAAGGATGGGTTGTCTAATTTTTTATCACCGGAAATGTCTCACCACAAATATAGACAATGGATGAAAAAATAGTTAACACAAACACAACATACTACCACTAATTATGGAAGGATTACACTCAGTTTGGAAAGGCAATCATAAAACTATATAAAAGTGGTTCTGGAAATCTATGCACATCAAACAAAAGTAGTGAGCACACATTTGTGTCGGATAACATGGTGTACGATGCACACATGGCATGGTACACACGACTGATAGTCAAAATACCCACGCATATGCATAAACAACACATTGATGAGTTCGGTTGGGCCTCAACCACTTTTGGAATGGAGTGAATCTGCCCCATACCCAAAATCACCCCCAATTGTTTCATTGGGATCACTGAAAATGATGGGAGGTACCTCCAAGGGCCTCCCATTCACATTTGAAACTAGTTGGGAAAAAAAATTCCATCCTCCTATAAATAAAGGACCATTGTATGCAAAAAGGAAGAAGCATTTGAGTATTGTTATGCTGCTCATATTTAGCTTTGGAAAAACATATTCCTCTTAGAAATATTTGGGCATCCATAGAAAGTGTTAGGACTCTCTCCTCTTGAGTAGTCAAACACTATTTTCTTCACCATTTTCCTTTGTTATCCATTGATAGAAGAAAGAAGACTCTGTACTTTGGGACTCAATAAGTTCCCATATTTCTCCAAGGAGCATCAATTTGAAGATCAGTTTACTTGGTATCTATCTATTATGTTTTATTTTTACATTCATTTTAAGTTATTGATTTCTTATTTTAGATTTATTTCATTGTGTTTTATTTATTGTTTCTTTATGTTAGTTTAGCCACTAACCAACTAAATATCTATTGTTCTTTCTGGATAGACTAACTAGATAGTTAAGGAAACTACTTTTTCTCACTCTTGTTGCAAAAGGAACCCAACAGATTGATGACCATGCTAGGGATTTCAATCAAAATTCTCCCCAATTAGGCTGTTAGAGTTTTCTTTCTTACTTGTTTGCATGTGCAGGGGTAAAAAATGACCTAATTTCACCCCTTGAGAGCAGGATTTCACCCCACAGTAAGAGAAATTGTTCAAAAGTTTCATCGCACCAAATTATTTGTGTGGGCATGGGTTTGGTATGAATAAACACACGGTCCACACACATATTCTCTCTATCATAACTCTCAAACCATGCGGTCAACACATTGTGCATGAATTTTTTATATTCTATCATAAACCTGTCTTAAATTTACAAAAATTGTAAGGCTTGAGTTTCCCACTGCCACTCAATAGTTTAGATTTTAGTTTAGCAATTTTTAAAATCCATCAAAAGAAGGATGAGATCTCAATCCTGCATACATAAACCCCAAATTACAAATAGATAATTAGGGAGATTAAAATGAACCACAATATCTTTGATTTACTTGGTGGCCATGTGGATGGCTTAAAAGGTTTTATGCTTTTAAATATCAGAACAAAGCTTTCATTTTTACAAAGTCATCACACTAAACTAGGACTGGAACACAATATAAACCAATCTTGGAGTATAATATTTACTCACACCTTAGAGAGATCTTGGAAATTAGAAAAAGAGGTTTCTTAGATAAGTCTCCATCTCCCTTGGTAAATCAAATCACTTTGAAAAAAAGGCCAATCCTCTCAACTTACTTGTTGAAAATTAATCTTAAAAGAATTTTAAGGGTCCATATGACCACATGCATGTAATCCTAGGATAGTTTTCAATTGTTAGAGTAAGTCACCTAAGGAGTTTAAATAAATTGTAAGGGCCCACACATGCCCACATGCTCACAATCTAGGACTAGTTTCAAGTTTTCTAGATTACAAAATGGCTTAGGAAGATAAAGGGACCAAGTAAGGATTATCATATCCACCATGATAGATTAGGATTTCCTTTTGTTTGCAAGGTTCATTTTGAAAAAAATTAGTAAGTTATATAAACAAGACAAGTAAAGTGTAAGTTTTAAACCTGTGAAGTAAAGAAATGCATATAGATTCTTAAGCAATATAGAAATTAATCAATCACTCATACACAGAGTACATAGATATTTTATACCAGAAACCCTCAACCGGGAAAACCTTTCTTATTTTGCTTATATCGAATTTCACCATTCGCCATACAATATATACAATGTTTTTAGGTATTCTGTAGATACCAAAACCCTAATCCCTTAATCCAGGATTAAGGGATCGCCAGACGCAGTTGTCGTATCTGACGCACCCACGCACGTACACATGCAAAGAATACAACACATACCCATCATTCTCCCACTTGTTGTTTTCTTTGCATCCAGGGGCCCAGGGGATTATATAGTCAACAATCCAAGGTAGCAATGACCATTTTTACTCTACACCAGGAGAAATTTTCTGTACTCACAGACTTTGTCAATGAATCTGCAACATTCTTCAAAGTGTCAACCTTTTCCAGCAACACCTTCTTTTCCTCAACCATGTCTCTCACAAAGTGATATTGAACATTAATATGCTTTGTCTTCGAATGATAAGCTGGGTTCTTTGCCAGGAATATTGCACTCTGACTGTCACAGTCTAATCTCACTGCTTGTTGTACCAACCCAATACCTGAACACAATCTTTGTAACCATACTTCTTCCTCGCTTGCATGAGTGGCTACCATGTATTCAGCTTCTGTAGTTGAGAGTGCCACTACAGCCTGTCTTTTGCTCATCCAATTGATTGTTCCTCCAAATAGGTTAAACACATACCCACTTGTAGATCTTCTGCGATCCAAATCTCCATCCCAGTATGCATAAAAAATCCATGTATGTCCACCACTCTGTCCAATCCCGGTCTTCCTTGGTAGCACAATCCATAACTGGTGGTGCCACTAAGATACCTAAAGACCTTCTTTACTATTGTCCAATGCTCCTTCCCTAGTTTTGACATATACCTGCTCAAAACTCCCACTGCATGTGCAATGTCCAGTCTAGTACAAACCATTGCATACATCAAACTGCCAATTGCACTGGCATATGGAACATGGGACATGTCCTCTTCTTCTTCCTATGTCTTGGGACACTGATCTGTAGATAACTTTACACCTATAGGAATAGGAACCTTGACCGGTTTACTTACATGCATATTAAACCTCTGCAATATCATTTCAATATATTTTCTTTGATTCAACCAGAGTTTCCTATTTGCACGATCTCTTTTAATCTCCATTCCCAGAATGAAGTTAGCAGCACCGAGATCCTTCATGTCAAATTTGGAGGATAGCTGTGATTTCACCTCGTTGATAACATCCATGTTATTTCCTACCAACAACATGTCATAAACATACAACACTACATAAATTAAGTGATTACCAACCTACTTGGAATATACACAGTGATCAAACCTGCTTCTTACAAATCCCAATCAAAGGATGTATGTGTCAAACTTTTGGTACCACATCCTAGGTGATTTCTTCAGACCGTATAGTGACTTCTTTAGCTTACAGACTAGCTCTTTCTTTTCCTTCACTACAAAGTCTTATGGCTGCTTCATGTAGATTTCTTCTTCCAGATCCCCATGTAGGAATGTTGTCTTCACATCCATTTGTTCCACTTCAAGATCAAAAGTAGTAGCAATAGATAAAATAAATCTAATAGAAGTTAACTTAGCAACAGGAGAAAAAA
>ML776702.1:2092382-2113161 GCA_009831015.1 Picea engelmannii
ACAGAATCTCCATCTTCCATCCTAAGATGATACAACTTCTTTCGAAGAAACAACTTGTTTACCAGGGACTTTGATTGATACAAATTCCCTAAATTATCCCATAGTTCCTTGGCTGTAGATTCTCCCGAGACATTCAACAACACTGAATCTTCCAGGCAGAGTCGAATAGTAATCCTTTCTCTTCTATCCAACTTGTCCCAATCTTCCTTCGACACACCAGTAACTGGTGTACTAGTAGTTTCTGTACTGATAGGTTGTGTACCAGGAGCCTGTGTGCTTTTAGATGGTGTACCAGTAGGTTGTGTACCACGATCCATTGTTCTTTGTATACAAGAAGGTCCTCCATCTTTAGCTTCCATAGCTCAAATATTTTACCATTGAACTTCTCTATCTCGATTCTATATGAGCTCGCCATTCCTCTTTCTTTACTCGAATCTCCACTGCAAAATCTCCCACTAAACCTAGGTTTATCACAGACCCAAGATAAACTTGATCTATCAAGACCGAGCCAAACCCTCAACAACAAAGGCGTCCCTCTGAAGCCAAAAACAAGCTCTGATACCACATGTAAGTTTTAAACCTGCGAAGTAAAGCAATGCATATAGATTCTTAAGCAATACAGAAATTAATCAATCACTCATACACAGAGTACACAGAGATTTTATACCGGAAACCCTCAACCGGGAAAACCTTTCTTATTTTCCTTATATTGAATTTCACCATTCTCCATACAATATATACAATGTTTTTAGGTATTCCGTAGATACCAAAACCCTAATCCCTTAATCCGAGATTAATTTACAAATCCGCTAAAGATAGCAAAATCTGCTAAAAATAGCAAAAACCGCCCAAAACAAATATTTTGGGGCGCTGCCCCGAACACTGTGCATAACCAAGGGGGGCATACCTGCCCCCCCCTAGGACCCCCCTAGGAAAGCGCCCAACCCATTTGGATCGTCAGACGCAATTGTCATATCTGACGCACCCACACCCACACACATGCAAAGAATATAACACATACCCAACATAAAGGACCACATGATGTACACCATGATAAAATCTTGAATTTATTTTATTAAAAGATTTTTTCAACATCATTACTGCTTTCACACACTCTCACTCATTCAAAAACCTTTTTTCTATATACTTGAAACTCTTGTGGGATTCATTTGTTCAGTAAAGGGTATTTGTGCACACCATCATAAATAACAAATTTGTTCCATGACCACAGCTTCACAGACTTATTTCACATTCTAAAAACAACCATAATCAACCCACTTTATAACCTCCACAGGAGGAACAAAAAATAATTTGTTAGTCTAAGTTACGATTTTGGGGATAGGGATCCAAATAAATCCCCATCATCATTTTCTCACATGAAACTTATAAAGATGTGAATTAGGGTGCCAAAATCCTCCCACTCAAGAATTCCTATACCATAAGGTAGGGAGACACCCATGAAGGGTCAAAGGTTGAGGTCTAGTTGTTCAATGTGTGATCCCTTGGGTCACCTAACCCTTGGAAAGAATCTAGCCTATGACCGATTTTTGAGGCCAAAAATCTAAATGTCATGCTTGATGGAGGTAGCTTTGTAGCCAAAACTTAGGATTTATCCACCCAAGGTGGCATTTGTGGGATGCAATCACAGCTCAGTAAAATTTTGAATGGTTGTTGGGAAATATCGTCATTACTTCTAGGATATGCCCCCTTCATCCCTCATTATAGCTGATTGTTCTCCCCTTCACTAGTTTCTCCTCAAGTGGGTTTCGGCCCCATTGTCGAGTGTTGTTTTGGAGGTCCAGTGCTATTTGAGAGGAAGGAATTTATGTTGGATAGGACATGTGCACTTGTTATTTGATTTTTATTCCCCCGTGAAGAGTTACAAAAATCCCAAACCAATTTTCACATTGTCTTGATGTATGATTCTCACCACTTGATTACATGTAGTTTTATGAATACATTGCTTAAAGAAATTTGAAATAAATTTGTCTTATCATTTTTCAACATTGTTTTCACACACCCACTTCTAGGCTAGAATCATAGGGGAACCAAAGTATCCCCGCCTTTCTAGATGCTTGAGAAACTTACCCCCAATTTCGGGTGGTGTTCCTAATTTCACTAAGATCTCATCAATACCATCACATACACCACTTAGTGCTACAGTACTAGGCTCGATATTACTAGGAGACACTTTGCTTGGAGCCATATCCCAAGAAAATCACAAACAACCCCTCCACCACAAATAGGCAGAGCCCAAACCTTCTCATAAAGTACAAGCTCCCAAGGAGCTACTTCCTCCCATAACATGGTAGGACACACCCCCATCATGCCCTACTTGGCTTCACTCAACATCGCAAATCTAACCAAACTGACAAATGATCCCATATTCCATGACCCCATTAGGTCGAATATGCCCACAAAACTACCTTCATACATTCCTAAGTTTGAAGGAAAATTCAGAGAGGACCCTACTAACCATGTTATTCCCTTCACAGGAAATGCAACCAAATGGTACGTATACAAAAATTTTGGTTCCCATGCAACCTTCGAGTCTATAGACAAAGAATTACTATATTTTTTTTCAACTCCCTATCCATCATGACACCAGTTTGGAAATTCTTTATGAATACAAATAGATCGTCGTTGTTCATGTCTCTGATCATATTCACAAGTGGTGTAGATGTCGAAGAATATGCAAGGAATATACCACCCCACAACAAAGGGTAGATTGGTTCCTCTGATCGCTCATTCCTACCCTTGCCAAATATGTGGATACAACTCTCCAAAAAACAGAACATGAATCCATCACCAAGGCACAACAGTTTGACCTCATCTACTCCTAATCAGGGTACCTATACATTGTCCTTCCATATGCTCCTCTTCCTTTTCCCTTTAGTCAAGACAAGCCTGGAACATCGTATGTTGTTGATGGGTTGATTGGCTCCATGGCTCATACTCAACCACACACACAACCGATACCCACTTATGGGACCAACCCATACTTTCAACCATATGGGGGAAATCAATATTACCCTCCCCCATTGCCCCCACAACCATTCATGGCACCTCCTCTCCCCCACCTAGGAACAAATCTACCCACCTCCCCTCCCCATCCAATCCCTGTCCCGCAACCCGTTCCTCTACCAACAACTTCATATCCACCTACTAATAATGGAGCCACCTCCACTTCTTATAACCCATATGGACCCCCACAAGGTAACCCATATTATCCCTTCCGATGTCGCCCCCAACTTGTGGTACCTTCACATGGACAACACCAGGTAGGGGTCAATTTCATCCAACCCACCCCTCTTCAACAAGTTCAATATTTTGAATAGTTGAATACGACCAATCCACATCACCAACCAAACAATAATTGAAAGAAAAGAAAGAATAGGAACCAAGGACAAGGAGAGAAACACCCTCAACAAAAACCCCAAGTTGGGGGTAACCAATGCTAACCCAACCAAAACCCTCAAGCGGGGAATAATAATGGACAACCACGAAAAGGGAGAAACAACAACCTTCGCACTAACTACCCTTGCATATTATGTGGATAATATGGGGGCATTACACTCATCATTTCCCCTAATTTTTTTACTATAAATGGATGAAGGATGCCATGAGTCCTCAGTGGGACCCCAACCCCCAACGACCACCACAGGGACCTCCCACTTATATACCATCACCACCACTGATGATATTACAAAACCCTATCCTACATCAAGGATTCATTAATACTCAACCAGAGGGGCCCCAACTCCCACACCCGCAGGGGTAGTTCCCTCCACCAGACCAACCCCACTTAGGAAATACCTCCAACCATAGTATCCTCCTCACCACTGAAGAGGAAATCCTCTTACAAAATCATAATCACTAATACGATACACCCCCTGATCCATTACTCTCCACTTAAGATGCTCCCTAACCACCAACTGGAAAACCATTGATGATTCGTCGTTCTAATGTTGAATCCATTTCCTATATGATTCACACACCCTTTCACAAGAATATGCATAATACCCATGCTCAGGCTATCCATAGCTACAATATTATTGACGATCTCAGTCAATCACACATTGTCATGTGATTTATGGAAGTCCTTCAAACATTCCCTTCCCAATGAAAGGGCTTACTTTCACAATTGGGGGTAGTAGATCCTATAGACACACATCTAATCACATTTGACTTAGACAGAGCAGACCCACGAATCCAATATTTAGTTTCATTCCATATTCCTATCAAAATACGGAATATCATCGTCCATCACTGCATCATAGATGAAGGAGAATCCACTTGTATCATGTCCAAATCATTATGGTAGCAACTTGGGTCACCTAAGTTGATCCCCTCCACCATCACTCTTCGAGCTTATCATGGTAGAGAATCCCAACCAGAAGGCCTATATCAAAATGGCATAGTCAATCTAGGGTGCAAGACAATTTTTATCGACATTGAAGTCAATAACGCCCATTTGGATTATAATATCCTCTTTCGAAGAAGCTACATGTACATCATGCAGGATGTAGTTTCCTCGGTATTTCACACAATGATCTTTCCTCACAATGGGAAAATAATCACCATTGATCAATTGAATCACCATGAACCCAACCAATCAGGGCACATTGATAATGTCCTACCACTTATCCACTTGAGCAACGACCTTTTCCCAATGATAAACACCGGACTAGGGATATTTGAAGATCCATCTTTGATTGGTACATACCAAGTCTTCCTACACCCCAACCCCACCACCACCACTGTGTGTTTTATCACAACATATGGAGTAGAGATATCAGACCCCCCATCCATCAAGAACTCATTGGAATCCACATCCACACCTTCCCATCCAACCCCAATACTTCCTAACAAACTCCCCATATAGACTCCTCAGGGTAGAACACCAGCGAATCCACCACCTGTAAGTCAAATCCCCATTTGGAAGACGATCCCACATGAAATCACCCAAATACCATTCTTTTACCCTCCCCCAGGTGTAACAACATACCAAGTTGTTTCTACTATCACCTTACCTAATATAGTCATCGCCATACCTATATGGAATATGAAACCCCCAAACATGGTACTAGGTTTATCACTAAAATCCCAACCTGTTGTACCCTCAATGCAAGATATGGACAAACCACTCACCCATCCCACTACCAGGAACCAGGCTACACACCATAAGGGAAACACCATAACCCAACATGAAACATGTAAGAAGAAAGAACCTATTCCCCCTTCCACCCCACGCATACCGCCCCCATGTGAGTTATGCGTCGTCATTGGAAATCCCACCAACCTTTGCCCTGCCTTAATCAAGTTGAGGAATCTCATTCCCAAACATCTAAGTACACCACTACTACCTACACCAGCTACCCCACCGACCTCCCCGAAACCTGCTTCCTCCAAACTTCCCATTTTGATAACCAAGCATGCTTGTGCCATTTTCTTGTAATACGACCATTACACACACCACTCCCTGACCCTCCCTCATTTTTGGGACAATATTGCAACTGTGCACAAAACCACATTACCTAAATTATTCTAACCCATCTCCTTTGTACCCAAAGTTACTGACATTCTCTATGTCTCTATGCTAGTAAACAAGCACATGTGATTCCTTTGTGCACTATGTTACCAAATATATCATTACACATATCGATGCCCCCTCATCATCGAGGGACGAGCCCACTAGTGGGCCTCCATCACACCCATCCCACCAATTGTGATCACCATCCAAGAATTCATGGAATACCTCCCACACATCTCAATCCCCATCTGTTGACCCCTCTTTCCATTCAACCATGATGTGAGGATGTCCCCCAAACCCCCCTCTAACTCTCCTGTAACACCAGTTTACGAGATTCCCCATCCTCCATAGCACGGTATATCCAGTTCACATATGGATATTTGGTTCATGACATCTACCGGCTGTCTCCATTCCCCTTCCATAGGTCCATCTATCTCAGGGATGAATGACGATATCCAACCTTCACCAACTACCCTCATGAATATCAACACCCTAGTCTCTCCTATTATAGACTCCCTATACTCCATCACCTTTCAGTTCGATGAAGAAATTTTAGAAGTCCTATGTGCACCCGATTACCCATGGGATGGTTTTCATCATCAATCCCTTTTTTGGTGCACAACACCTTTAAACCACCAATAGATTCCCATGTTTATACCATCAAAGATAAATATTTCATCCCTTCTAGCCATGTAGACTGGTTCAAGAACCCAATACCTTCAGCTGACGCATTTGAAGAATGTAACATGGCCAATATCTCACCCACCATCAAGATCAACATTTTTTTCAAGCCCAATGTAGTGGAATAAATCAACCTGGGGGAAACGTGCTCCCTAGATGAAATTATAGAATACAAATCCCTCTTCCAAGAATATTGGGATGTGTTTTCCTGGTCATACATTGAAATTGTAGGTTACACCCAACCATTGTTTAAAATTACATTGAAACTTGGTCTGATGTTTCCCATGTTCTCCAAAATCAACACCCCCTCCACCTTTCCAAATCGATATACCCCATTCATTGCATACACATATTGGGTCTCCAATCTTCTCTCGATCAATAAAAAATAGGGTACCATTCAAGTTTGCACAAACTTCCATGACCTACACCAATATTTTCCCAAAGATAACTTCCCTATTCCCTTCATTGACCAAGTTATCGATGCTTGTGTAGTTCATGAAGTCCTCTCACTGATGGATGAATTCTCCATCTATAAACAAATTCAAATCTGGCATGTGGATCAATACAAAACTGCATTCACAGCCCCATGAGGAACCTTTTCCTATTGTGTCATTCCTTTCAGACTAAAAAATGCAGGGGCCACCTTCCAACACATAATGACATATGCCTTCCATGATCTCTCGCACATCATCTTGGCCTACTTGGAAGACCTCACTGCTCGATCCAGAAAATGCTACCAACATATCGAGGATCTACTGATCATCTTCGAATGCTACCAGAAGTACAACATCGAGATAAACCCACTAAAATGTGTCCTTTGCGTCACTACATGCCTCCTATTAGGATTCATCATATCCCAACAAGGAATTATTGTAGATCCCCTCAAATTCCAGGCCATTAATGAGATTCCTCCCCTGAGGAATTTATTCCAACTACAAAGTCTTCAAGGGAAAGCCAATTTCCTGAGATGTTTAGCACCTGACTATGCCATCGAATCCCATGAATTCTTACACTTTCTTTGACGTGACACCTCTTTTCACTGGGACCATCATTCCCATACCACCTTTGATTCACTGAAGGAGGCACTCAACAAATCCCCCTTGATCCTACCCCCAAGCTATGATAGGGATTATATACTTTACCTATCAGCCTTAGACATATTGGTTGCTAGAGTCCTCGTTCAAGTTGATGACGACCAATGAGAGCATGTCATCTACTATATTAGGAAAAACCTCTCTAGGACACCCCTTAAGTATAACCACAAAGAGAATCTATCACTTGTTTTTGTCCTTGCAGTCCAAAATTTGTGCCACTATATCCTTCTCCACTCCACCAGAGTCCTGGTAAATTCCAACCCTATGCAGTACCTTCTAATACGCCACCAGATAATGGAAAATTTGCTCACTGGATCATTATTCTTCAAGAATACGACCTAGAATTCAACACACCAAAGAGGAAGTAATCTATCGTTCTCGCAGATCTTCTCGTAGACCTCCCATATAACTCCACCAAAACCCTGATCAATGAAGAGTTCCCAGATGAGAATTTTTTCCTCATAGCATCTACACACCCTTGGTATGGTGATATTTTGGCTTACCTCTGTACTCAAAAATTTGTCCCACACTTATCTCAGGACGATTGTCATCGCATCTGAAACCAAGCTTCACATTGCCTCCTCATCGAATATGTCCTTTATCATTGGGGAATTGATACCATCATGCATTGATTCCTCACCCTTGAGGAATTCGAGAAGTTCCTCAATAATTTCCACAATGGCGCATGCTGAGGGCACCTATCGGGCATGTCTACAACCCAAAAAATCATACGGGCAGGTTACCTTTTTCCTTCCTTATTTCATAATTTTTTCCACTCCGTTAAAAGTTGTGAAAAAATCCAGTTGTATGCCCATAAGGCTCAAGCAACACCTACCCTCCTACACCTGGTCATCAGGATGGGATCCTTTTGTAAATAGGGGCATCAATTTCATGACATGCAACCCTCCTTCCAACAATGGACACAAGTGCATTGTAGTCTTCATTGATTACTTCACCAAATGGGTTGAAGGAAATCCCACATTCAACAATATAGCCGACACATTGACACATTGTTTCTTCAACCATGTCATCTCTCGCTTTGGGGTACCCTTACATCTAGTCTACGACAATGGAAATCACTACAAAAAAAAAGTCTTTGCAGAGCTATCTACCAAATTGGGACTCACCCACAGATTTTCCTCACCCTATTACCCACAATCTAATGGGAAATTTCGATGTCGTCAAAAAAGTTCTCAAAAATATGCTTCAACGCACAGTTGACAAAAAAATGACCAACTAGCATCACATGTTTTTATTATCCCTATGGGCATATTAGACGGTCGTCAAAATGACCACCAGTTTCACCCCTTTCCATTTATTCCATGGCATTGAATCTATACTCCCATAAAGTGAAAAATCCCAACGTTTCTCATGAAAATCAAGCTCTTTCCCAATACACCATCCCTCGAGAAAAGGTTGTTAGCCCTTGAGCTTCTCAATGAAGATCAATAGGAATATTTACATAATAATGAAGCAGCAAAAAATAATACCAAAACCACCTTTGACCTCCAAGTTAACCTTCGGTCATTCACCAAAGGATACCTTTTGTTGGCCTACGATATCGCCCATGATACCCTCATCCACATAAAATTTGAATCCCTATGGCGAGAATCCTATGTCATCTACCATTTCATTATTAAGGGACCCTACATCTTAGGCCACCCTGAAGGAGCTACCATCAAGGACTTGGTCAATGGGTTATACTTGAAGAAGTTCTTCCCCTGAGCATAACCATTTTACCTTAGAGTTTCATTGCTTTCCTAGTTGTTTTTAGTTTTTTTTGGATATAGCTCTCTCATTATGTGAACCTGGCCCCATGTCCTTATTTTCAACAGATGAATCCTCCGTACACCTATCACATCGGGTATGCATACGGAGCTAGTCATTGGACCAATAATCTTTCCTCAATGGCTTGGGGCATTTACACCCTCGACCATGTGTTGCTCCAATCTAGCGACATATGCCTCTGCCCTACCACCAATAACCAAGCTGAGTATGCAACCATCATTGGTCTCCTCTCTAAAGCTATTCACCTTTGTATTCATCACCTCAATGTACTTTTAGATTCCCAACTCATCTTCCACCAACTTAACAAAGTGTACTTTGTCCATGATCCATGTCTTTTTGTAATTACCTACAAGTCAAAATTCTACTATGAAATTTTGAGTCAATCACATTTACTCATATATATAATAACTTTAACCAGATGGAAGACAACATAGCTAATCAAGTACTAGATTGGCATTGATCAAATTAACTTACATGTTGCATTCATACATAAACAGATAAAATCAGAACACATAACATATCATACAAAACACATATCAAATACAAACACACATATCCCAAAATTTCTACTCATATATATAGGTCACTCATGTGTTTGATAAAAAAAATAAGTACATATACAACATGCCTTAGATCCATGGCTAGGCCCTCTCATAACATCTATAGGGGAGTTCAAATTACTCTTACATAGTACAAAATCAATCCCAACCTATATATGATCCTCCTACCACCTAGGGTGATCCTAGATCTGGTACATCATCACTAGCTGGTGGAGATCCCCCAGGAGAAATATCTACAATAGGGATTCACCCTGTCATAGCCACAGAAACAACTGCTACTTGTTGAATCACCGACTGCTAATGTTGGTCCCCACCAATGCACAACTCGAGGATACCCTTGTCTCGGATCTGAACCCACAATTCCTCAAGCACTCTATCCAAAACACCCTCAAGGAACCTCCTCAAATCCTCCATATCCTTGTCAAGTGCTCTAGGATTATCTATTCCACGACCCTCTACTAGGCCTTCTCCCACTTCATGTGACGGGCCTGCCCCCATATCATCATACCAATGATGCCCCCTGGCCCGCCCCCTCTCTACTTGCTCAACTACCAACCCTTGCACAACATCCGCCTCACAACCTCTGGGTCCCACATTTTCATAACCAAACCAACAAATATGTATCAGTACTAGCAATATACACATATATAAACTAAATGAAAAAGTACAAATATATAAGTATCATACACTCACCTATTTTTTCCCAGTCCTCCCCGGGAGGCAGGTGCATATCTAGATGGT
This sequence comes from Picea engelmannii, assembly GCA_009831015.1. NCBI lineage: Eukaryota > Viridiplantae > Streptophyta > Pinopsida > Pinales > Pinaceae > Picea > Picea engelmannii. The sequence continues at coordinate 2,102,780 of ML776702.1, forward strand.
GTCGAGAATCAATCCCATAATATGGGAACTCATAGAATACTTGAGGGTTATGCCACCAGACCTATTGGAACGTAGGGTTAAAGTATTGCCCCATGACACCCCCCTCGAATGGTGAAAAAACACTGCCCACCTCATCAATCTCGGATCCTGCATCCCAGATGGATCCAAAATATCCTTAGGGCATAGAAATAACACCCTCTCAAACATAAATGCACACAATATAGAGCCAAAGGAAAAATTGCCACCTATGGCTACTACACATTAGTCTAGTTGTGCCACAATGAAGGAGCGCATCAACAAGGCCCAATAAAACATCTGGTCATTCATGGCCTTCTCTATAACAACCATGTCCGCACTAGAAATGCATTGTGTCTCTAGTGACCCATATATTCATACCACCATATCATATAAAACCTATAGCTATAGAGAATAAATTGAGTTGACGTTGATAGAGACACCACTCATCACTATTGTCCCTGAGTAGTACCATCTAGCCAGTGCTCCCACCATCACCCCAACTGGTATCCGCGGTTGTACTGCCAAAGAATCCCCCCATAATGAGATCTCAGTAATAAAGTAGATGTCAATATCTGGGGAAGTACACAGATCTCTCCCACGCACCGAGAAGCACTATCGATCTGGCTACCACATAAGGACTATGAAATCTAGCAGCAACTCCTGAATCTGGATCAGTGAATAATAAAAAAAGTGTAAGAAACTGACCCAGGCGAAATGCCTCAGGATCTGTGCATTTTCCCCCACCTCCCTCCTAAGAGACTCCCATTCTCTCTCCCTCCACTATACTAGCATCCTCTCTCTCTTACTTGTAACCTGCATCCAAGACAATATGTGCTATGATAGCTTATGATCATGAAAAAATCCAATCAATCAGCAAAACTCATTGTTTTAGCCATGCAATTGTTCCCATTACAGTCATGCACTTCTGTGTGACTGTTCCCATAATAGTTGTGCACATCGATGCGACAGTTTCCCTTATAGTCATGCACATCTGCATGATTGTTCACCAAACAGTCGCGAAGTCCTCACATGCCTATGTGTGTGGTTGTATGTTCAACATACCCACTTATGTGCACAATTGTTATTCTTACAGTCGAGCACATTGGTACGGTTGTTACTCAAAAAGTCACACTCATTCCCAACACTCCTTTGCACGACTGGAAATCCAAACTCCATGCACATGTGTGCGAGTTCCATTGATACAATTGCACACTGTTCACAACTCTATCAATTAAACTCGCACATATATGTGCGGGGATCACCAGATCTACCGGGCGGACCCACTACTCCAACCAAACAAATTTTCATATGACCATCCGTACGACCCCCTACCCTCCCAAAAAATGCCTACACTATGCAGGAGGTTTTAACAGATTACATAGATCTCTTGCCACTCGAATCTAAATTCGTCTACTCTCCCATGGCTTAGAAACGTCCATGCAAACAACTCTCAGACCTCCAAAACAACAAGTACAAATTAGGTTCTTATATTTTCCCCATGCCCTTATATACGCCCTTTTGCAAAACTTCCTCGCATCTGTTTTGGAGCATTCAAGTTTCGTTTGTCACACTGTTCCTACTTACGGGATCCAGACTCCCTCACCTTCACAACAGTTATTTTGGATACTCATTTTAGTCTGGAGCCCCGGGGACCCATTCTGGCACCTTGGGAAAATGTACACATCCCCTATCCATGTTTCCTTATCAAGCAACTATTATATATGTTTTATTTTCATATATGTTTCATGTTGGGTATTTAGTTTGAATGTGCAGGTCCCCACTAGCATCCCCCTTCATGTTGTCTGTCATGGAATCCCTTGGCTTCTCCAAGTATATATTCCAAATTGGCATAAAATTCAACCCTCTGCTCACAATTGCATTCTCCAATCACACCCCCTAAAATTTATCCTAAGGATCCCCACAACCCACTCTACAATACCATCACCTCCATTGCATTCAAGTACCGCCATCTAGTATCTCTCTTACCTCCATGAGTTGTCCCACATATATTTCCCCCTTGGCATATTGACACTCATGTTTTTCTATCCATTATAATTGGGAGTCGTTGTAGTGTTACACCCCAGAGCAGGAACCTCATATTTATTCCTCATCGCCATGCTAACCACCCCATTATGGACTCCCACATTATTCTTTTTGGTTACATTAAAGGCACCTCCACATTATCATTAACCTTCCATATCATCCAACATTAGCTTCCCATCTACAATATCATCCTCCATTCATCTATCTGGTACAAAAACTAACCAATGGGGCCCCCACCCTCCACCAGTCTCTACTTGCACCCCCAGATGACCAAGCCACACTTCACTGGGGAACCCATTTATGTGCATGTACTTCCAACCCAATTACTTTTTTTTTCATTTGGTAATTGTAAAATGAACATTTTACATTTTAGCAAGTAGAATAGATTTTTTCTATTGCACCCAATGGAATTTTTCCCTTGGCACATTGCAACCCATGTTACCCTTGGTTGGGAAATCTCACTTCCCTGACATTCTCTGCAATCCATTTGTATCCAGGAAAATTTTTTGACCACCATAGACCTATGTTTCCCATATCACTCTATATTTTGACCTATGCTACATCTCCTTGCAATCCCACCCATTCAACACAATTTTTCCCATATCTATCCATCCCCCTGACACCAAAGAGTATTTTACGATTTATACCATCCATACACACCCCCCATTCAAGGGAATTTCTTGAATCCCATATATTCTAGACATTTTTCATGATTATCACCCATTCACTTGTCCCAATACAATTTCTGACACCATTTTGATCAACCGGATATCCATAATCCCTTTTCTTCTTATCATCACATCACCTTTCATGTCGACATCAAAAAAATCCCAAAAAGGTGGTAGTATATTGGCTCTCATTCCATTGACAATGAGTAGCCTCAGACGACACAGAGAGATTCGTCATTTCTCTTTGATGTCATTGATCCCGATGACATTCGACTCCAACACAATTTCATGTCACAGTGGATCATACTTTGGGACCATTGGATTTTTCAGTAGTAGCTGAAGACCTCTGCATTTGTTATCCCATCAATGCCTCAGATTCATTCACCACTCGATTCAGAGGCAGTTTCATCATCAGAATCATCATCTGTTTCTTTTAAAACTCCTGAGAGCATTGCATATATCTACTTTGTTAGCAGGTTCAATTACTACTATCCCTTTATGGTTTCATGATATAAGCATGGGGCATGCCCGCCTTGTTCATACAAAAACTTTTTTTTTTCTAGCATACTTTTTAATACCCCAAGGACTAGCCCTTGTGTAATGTAATGATTTTTATAGGCTGGTGATCCAAGTGATTATAAGCTAGTAGGATTATGTCTTTATTAGGCCATAGAGTCTAGATTCTAAGGCCAGTGGGCCTGATTTTTGTATATGTAATTATGCAGATTATTAATAAAGAACATCGTTGCATGTAGACCTACCACAAAGAAAGAGTTTTGGGGGAGTAAGCTCCACTAGGTAGGGAAAGGGATGGGGTTGAGAGGCTAAGCTTGAGGGCTTAACCCAAGGGAATATTATAATGTATTCCTGAAAAATGCTAATGTTGGGAAATAAACCCAGTTATCCTAAGTTCATGTGGGGAGAGGAACAAACTCCAAGTGGACAGGAACATTCTCCTAGATATCCAAGTGTCACAAGGGACACATGCATATTTATGTGGGAATTTGCACCGTTTTGGGGGGGCATGAACCATTCTGGCCAACTTCTTGAGGAGTTCTCTCTAACCATTGCAACTCTCTCTCGATCCTGCAGGATGACCATTCTCACCATTCCTTCTTGCTCTCTCTCGACATCCTCACCATTACTAAATTATGATCTTGATTTCTTATGCGGATTACTTCTTTTATTTTCTTCAATACTTTGATTCCAGCTTAATATACTTCAACAATTCCAAATCATAATTGAATAGCAATAACTATGTAGATAAGTAAACATGCACATCAACAACACATATACCCTGGGGAAACCCTGTATAGGGAGAAAACCCCCAGAAAACAATATTCCTTTATTTCATTAATAATGTAAGATCTCTTACAAATATCCACCATGAATGTTCTGCTCTCAAAGATCTTCCCAAGATGACTCTGAACTAACAAAGACTTAAAAGAACGTGATGAAATACACCTCTGATATGCTGCCTCTTTATCATTGATGTGCTCCTCTATTGCTTCACCCTCAACCTGCATATGAAAAATTTGTTTCAAAACTGTGTTGTAGAACTATGTTGATGAGAGGTTTCGACCTCTTTTTATATAGGCTGAAGAGGGGAAGAGGGGAAGTTCGAAATAGTAACATGATTGCATGCATTAAACATAACTCAGCTTCATGTTTTAGTTTGAACTTAGAACTAGACTTGAGATTGGTTACAACTCAGCGTTACACTTTAGTTTGAACTTAGAACTAGACTTGAGACTGGTTACAACTCAACATTACACTTTAGTTTGAACTTAGAACTAGAATTGAGATTGACATGATTTAGTTAGAACTTAAAACTAGACTTAAGACTTTAGTTGCAACTCAACATTACACTTTAGTTCTAAAATAGAACTAGACTCAAGACTTTAGTTGCAACTCAACATTACTAAAATAGAACTAGACTCAAAACTTTAGTTGCAACTCAACATTACTAAAATAGAACTAGACTCAAGACTTTAGTTGCAACTCAAAATTACACGTTAGTTCTAACATAGAACTATACTCAAGACCTTAGTTACAACTCTTGACAAGGTAATTCGAAATTATCTTCATGGTGGATAATGTTTACACGTGCCAACGCACTAGATCGATACAATTACATCATTTGCAATATTAGGAATATCATTTGTTTCTAGCTCATAGGTATTTTACATTCAACCTAAATTTTGCTAGATACCTTGACTTTTGCTCATGGCTCACAAGGTTTGACTAGGCTCACAGAGGTTGTATGTTCCCGCTGAATTTTTCACTATTCTGTCTATGCTCACAGAGGTTGTATGTTCGCCCCGAATTTTGCACTAGACTGTCTATGCTAACAGAGGTTGTACGTTCCCCCTGAATTTTGCACTAGACTGTCTATTCTCACAAAGGTTGTACATTCCCCCTAAATTTTGTGTTAGACTAACATAGAATCTCATTCTTCCTGACTTTTGGTTTGAATCACAGAGGTTGTACATTCCCCCTGGACTTTGTCAATACCTCACAATACTGGTTGATTCTCCAAATCTCCCTGGCTAGCCTCAGGGTGGCCCATATGGCCTCTCATTAGAGAATGATTGTCGATGCTACCAAATTTAACACTCCCTCTCAGCAAGGGAGTCATTCTCAGCCCCACCAAGATTTCCTCTTAGCGACACAAACTGTCTTGAGGTAAGAGGATTGGTCAGGATATCAACTACTTTCTCACTCGTGGCTATGTATTGTAACTTTAAAGTTTTTCTTTGGACCAAGTCTCGGATGAAGTGGTACCTCATGTCAATATGTTTTAACTTGTCATGAAATACCAGGTTCTCTGTCAATTTCATGAAACTTTGATTATCGCAGTGAACCACCGTCGTCTCGAGCTTGTCACCAAACAACCCAGAAACCAATTTTCTGAGCCATATTACTTCCTTGCTAGAATCACTTGTTGCAATGTACTCAACCTCTATTGTACTATGTGCAATGGATCCCTACTTTTGGCTTGACCAAGAGATCATAGCGGATCCTAAACTAAAGCAGTATCCGAAAGTACTCTTCTGATCCATTTGGATTCTTGCCCAATCAACATTTGCAAACCCATGCAGAAATAAACCACCACTGGATGTATATCTCAAACCATAAGTAATGGTCCCTCTGAGATATCTCAAGATGTGCTTTGCTGCCACCCAGTGTATTTGTCTAGATTCAGTCATGAACTGACTCATTGCAATCATTGCATAGCATATATCTTGCCTAGTGTGGATCATGTACATCAATGATCCATTCAGTTTCCTAGACATGGTGGGATCCACCGAATCTAAACCTGTATCAGAATCATGTAGCTTCTTCAAGTTGGTAACCATTGAAGTAGACATGCATTTTCAATCCATCATACCAAACCTCTTTAGTACATCCACTATATTTTCCTTGTGCCAGAAATATCTCACCCTATCTTTTCCACACTTCTAATCCTAGGAAGTAATGCATCAAGCCTAAGTCTTTCATCTCTAATTCTGAGGTTATCTCCCTCTTACACCATGCTATTAGCCCTTCATCTCCTGTTAGAAAGAGATAATCAACATATAGGATTAGTATAACAGGTTGGTTACCTCTTACCTTGAAGTACATATTTGCATCAACATCACTTTTTTGAAAGCCCAGGCTTTTAAGAAATCCATGAATCCTATCATACCAAACTATGGGAGCCTTCTTAAGACCATACAAGGCCTTCCTTAGCTTGCATACATGAGCTCCTTTGTTATGCAGTATAAAACCATCTGGTTGTTCCATAAATACCTCACGTTCAATATTTCCATTCAAGAATGTTGTTTTTACATCCATCTGATGTAGCTTCCAACCAAGTATGAAAGATAAAGAAATAATAACTCGAATGGGGGTATACTTGGCTAAATGAGAAAAAGTATCTTCGTAGTCGATTCATTCTTTTTGAGTGAAGACTTTGGCTACAAATCTTGCTTTTAAATTTTCCAAACTTCCATCAATTGCATTTTTTATTTTATAGATCCATTTGGAAGAAACCATTGATTTGTCTTTTGGCCTTGGCACAATGTCCCAGACATTGTTCTTTATAATAGACCTGTATTCCTTAAGCATGACATCCTTCCATACTTGTAATTTATATGCTTCTTCAAATGAAGAAGGTTTAGCATCAGTAATGCTACTCATCAGTGCAACATAGCCTCCAAACCTATTAGGTCTCTTCCTTTCCCTGAAAGTTCCTTTGGGAGAAGCTATCATTTCTGCTTCCCACACTTTTTCTTTAAGCCACCCCAGATTCCTTTTGGCTGGAGGTTCTTCAAGAGTTATTTCTAACACTTCAGCGGGTTCTAGGGGCTCATTACTTGGCCCTTCACGAGGTTCCTCCCCTTGATCATTTGACTCTTCATTTTCAAAGGAAGGTGAAGCTGGCTGAACTACTTCTGAATCCTGCTAAAGCACTCTGGATTTCTTAAATGTGACTTCCTCATGGAAAGTCGCATATCTTCTTACCTCTATTTTCCTTTGACCTGGTACATAAATATTGTAAGCCTTGGAGTTCTCATTGTACCCCACAAACAACCCTTTCTTGCTTGAGGGTTCCATCTTTGTCCTCTTTTCCTTAGGGACATGAGTATACACATGACATCCAAATATCCTTAGATTCCCTACTTCAGGTTTGATCCCTGAGAAGACCTCTTTAGGAGTCTTGTCCTTCAATATAGAATTTGGACACCTGTTCTGATTATACACGACAGTGGAGGTAGCTTCTTCCCATAAGGAATTTGGTATATCCTGATCAAACATCATTTATTTTGTTGCCTCACAAATAGTCCTATTTTTCCTCTCAGCAACACCATTTTGTTGAGGGTTATGTGGCACAGTCAACTGTCTCTTGATTCCTAGTGAGTTGCAGAAATCCTCAAACTGAAGAGATTCAAACTCTCCTCCAGTATATGTTCTAAGGATTCTGATGTGTTTCCCTGTATTCTTTTCAATAAAGGATTTGTACTCTTTTAATTTATCAAATGTGTCACTTTTAGATTTAAGAAAATAAATCCAACATTTTCTTGAGTAATCATCAATAAAAATGACATAATACAAGAAACAACTGATTGAGGGAGATCACACAGGACCACATACATCAGAATGAACCAGATCTAAGATGCCCTGAGATCTGTTGTCACTACTAGGAAATTATTTCTTTATATTTTTACCTAGCATGCATCCCTTACAAATTTCATTTTTACTAAGAGAAATAGAGGGCATGCCACATATAATGTTTTGTAGATATGGAAGACCGTTTTAATGAATATGTCCAAGTCTTCTATGACACAACTCGTTGGAGCTAGTCGCATCATGAGCCAATGCCTGAACTGACTGTCCTAACACGACGTACAGTCCTCCACTGCAAGTTCCAATGGGTTATGTTGTACTTAAGTGTCTACCTTTATCCCATAATAGTGCCTTCCTGTCCTTGAAGATCACCCAATATCCCTTGTCTTCAAGGGTTGCAACTGATAGTAGATTCTTCTTGAGCCCTGGAATATATAATACTTCATCAACATGAAGTCTAGACCCAGATTCCAATCTGAAGGAGATAGAGCCTACTCCCTCTATCTTGTAGCATTTTTCATCCCCAAGCTTGACCTTATCTGGAAAAGATTTTGTCTTAAAATCTGAGAGGATCTCCTTGTACCCTGTCACGTGCTTTGATCCACCACTGTCTACTAACCAAGTTTTCAACCTCATGGAAATTGAACTGGATAAGGAAAAAAACAAATAACATTCTTTCCTATTTTATTTCTCATTAGAAGGAATTTTCTGATTTATTTTGGATTCATCATCCTCGGCAGTTGATGCATGATGTTTCCCTTTCCTAGGATATTTATTTCTAAACCAACAATCTTTAGCAAAATGACCCAAAGTATTACAACTAAAGAATTTAATCTTAGATGTATCAATATTCTTTCCTTTGATTGTACCTTTGGTGTTTGTCTTCCATTGAGATCCTTTCTGGAAAGTGCCTTTCTTCTTTCCCTTGAATACTGATGCTAAGGCTGACTGCTCTTCTTTCATTGGCTCGCTCCTAGTAGTTGTGCAACTCTCCTCCTGGAGGAAATCATGCCATAACCTCTCAAACATGGGTTGAATCTCTCTCCCACTTACACTGGATAAAAAGGTCTCCCATGAAGAAGGAAGACCATAAAAAATGGCTTGCACTAAATCATCATCGTCCATTGTCACCCCTGTGACCAAAAGTTGATCTCTGATCTGAGCTATCCTGGAACAAAAAGATGCCACTGATTCACCTTTCTCCATATTCAAATAATTAAGCTTGTGCTTAAGTGTCCTCTTCTAACTTGAAGCCTATTTCTCATACATATTCACCAAGGTATCCATACAGTCCTTGGCAGTCATCAACGAAGTCATTGCAGACATTATATTGTCTTTGAATGAGTCAAAGATGTTTCGTTTGGCCTTTGCTTGACTCTTCCTGAAGGTTGTTCTTCCTGCATTATTTGTGGGTTCCTCCACCACTGTGGTCACATACTGCTCAAGATCATGCTCTTGCAAGATATTTTTTATACAGAGCTTCCACACATTGAAGTTGGTAGCTCCTTCGAGCCTATCCTCGGCTCTAACTGAAATGGAGGATGCCATGGACCTCACACTGGAAACTTAATCAATCTAACTTGGATCTGTGTGTACCTGTTGTTTCACTTCAACACATTTAACACACCCTAAGCTCTGATACCATGTTAAATTATGAGCTTGATTTCTTATGCGGATTAATTCTTTTATTTTCTTCAATACTTTGATTCCAGCTTAATATAATTCAACAATTCCAAATCATAATAGAATAGCAATAACTATGTAGATAAGTAAACATTCACATCAAAAACACATATACCTTGGGGAAACCCTATATAGGGAGAAAAAACCCAGCAAACAATATTCCTTTATTGCATTAATAATGTAAGATCTCTTACAAATATCCACCATGAATGTTCTTCTCTCAAAGAGATTGCCAAGATGACTATGAACTAACAAAGACTTAAAAGACCTTGCTGAAATACACCTTTTATATGCTGCCTCTGTATCACCGATGTGCTCCTCTATTGCTTCACCCTCAACCTGCATATGGAAACTGTGTTGCAGAATTGTGTTGAAGAGAGGGTTCAACCTCTTCTTATATAGGTTGAAGAGGGGAAGAGGGGAAGCTCGAAATAATAACCTGATTGCATGCATTAAACATAACTTAGATTCATGCTTTAGTTCAAACTTAGAACTAGACTTGAGACTGGTTACAACTCAACTTTACACTTTAGTTCGAACTTAGAACTAGACTTGAGATTGGTTACAACTCAACATTACATTTTAGTTCAAACTTAGAACTGGATTTTAGACTGACATGCTTTAGTTCAAACTTAGAACTAGACTTAAGAATTTAGTTGCAACTCAACATTACACTTTAGTTCTAAAATAGAACTAGACTCAAGACTTTAGTTGCAAATCAACATTACACTTTAGTTCTAAAATAGAACTAGACTCAAGACTTTAGTTGCAACTCAACATTACTAAAATAGAACTAGACTCAAGACTTTAGTTGCAACTCAACATTACACTTTATTTCTAACATAGAACTAAACTCAAGAC
>ML776702.1:2113211-2154949 GCA_009831015.1 Picea engelmannii
CATAGGAATTTTACATTCAACCTAACTTTTGCTAGATACCTTGACTTTTTCTCATGGCTCACAAGGTTTGACTAGGCTCATAGAGGTTGTATGTTCCCCCTGACTTTTGCACTAGTCTGTCTATGCTCACAGAGGTTGTACGTCCCCCCTAACTTTTGCGCTAGACTGTCTATGCTCACAGAGGTTGTATGTTCCCACTAAATTTTGCACTAGAATGTCTATGCTCACATAGATTGTATGTCCCCCCTGACTTTTTCATTAGACTCACATAGCATCTCGTTCATATTGACTTTTGGTTTGACTCACAGAGGTTGTACGTTCCCCATGGGTTTTTCCAATACTTCACAAGACTGGTTGATTCTCCAAATCTCCATGGCTAGCCTCAGGGTGGCCCATATGGCCTCTCATTGGAGAATGACTGTCGATGCTGCCAAATTTAACAACCATTATGGACATTTTAATTTTCCCACAAGTTCATTTGCAACATTTTGGCCATCCCTTTTGCAGTTCGTGCACACACTGAAAAAGCACACAGCCAAAGCCATTTCCACCATTGTGAACCTCTGTTATTTTGCTAAGTCGTCCCCTTGAATTACTCAATTTTGGTTGTTGTGGTTTTAGGAGGTGGGTTTTCAGGCCCGTGGTTGAAGAGGAAGGTTGTGAGGCCCATGATTGATGAGATAGGTTTTCAGGCCTATGGTTGAAAAGGCGGGTTGTCAGGCCCGTGGTTGAAGAAGCAGGTTGTCGGGCCTATGACAAATTCTCTCCAGGTGAGAAAGTGTGTCAAGGAAGGGAGATCTCCTGTGTGAGTTATCCTGTGAGAAACTCTCTCTAGGTGAGAGAGGGTGTAGGGAAGTGATTTCTCCTGGAGGGAGTTTAACAACAGCTACAGAGCTCTGCGAATTTCTATTTCGGCCTATTGCTGAAACCATGGAAGGGAAGTGGAGCAGTCAATGGAATGTAAAACAATGAAGGTGCATATTCCCAGGGTGGAACATGAATGTGGGGAATGAGAGTCCGTGAGAAGTGGGAGTAAGTAGGCTCCTTGGAGAAAATCCTTCCAGTTCCACTATGCAGTTTCCCGTAGATTGAGCCTAGTCTAGGATTCCTTTGCCCTGGGTGGAGTTTAGTCCCAGCTCGGGGGTGACCCACTACTGAGTGTGATGAGAAGCGTGGTCTAAGGCTGGGAGGTTCATGGAAGGTATGCACATAGTCAGTGGACTTATCATAAAAATATAAGTACCAATTCTATTTAATTGTATGTTGTGTATCTTGTACATGTGATATAATGTTATCAGAATTGTCTGTGTTTATTGCATGTATGTATTAATGTCACTTCCACATGAATATGTGTATGAACATAATGTTATGTCTATTTCAAATTTCATTATATATATATGAACATGTATATCAGAGAGGAAATATCCTCTTCTATGGCGTTTCCTAGCCTTGTTGGGTGGCTGGGGATGTCACAAAATGGTATCAGAGCATAGAATTAAAGATACAATCGTTAGGTAGCATTGTCTAGCAGAGGTTTTGAGGGTCGGGGACGTCAAAAAATGGTATCATAGCCCAGGTTTCAACACCAAGCCTAGATGGTCCACGAAAGAGGAAGTTGAAGAAAAGGTTTCAGAAAGGAATTATTGTCGAAATGGACAAAATTGAAGTTCAAAGCCCAGTTTTCGACACTGATCCTGAATTAGGCCGTATAAGTGGTTATGGAATCAAAATCTCATAGAAATTTGTTGTCGAGAGGGGAAAAATTTGAATTTCGGAGCATCCTAGAGTTCCAAGAGAACACCTTGGTTGTGTTTGGAATCTTAGGAGGTATAGCAGTTCAAGAAATATACCAGAGAAAAGAGACTACAGTAACCATGGGTTTGGAACCACAAGGTTTGAAGTTGGGCCGTGGGATTTGTTCGGGCAAAGGAGGATCCTTCACAACTGTCATATATGGATAAATGTGCATGAGTATTAAACCCTAAGTACTTTGGACTTCAGGACTTCGACGAAGTTTCCGTGTTATAGAGTAGAAAGGGTCGAAGCTCGAAGTTCTGAAGTCCCAGAGTGGGTCTACACCATAGATCCGAGGGGGGGGGGAGTGTTTACCATTAGATTTGAGGAAGAATAGTTTGGATTTGTAGATCAATCCAAGGGATAGCGGTAAGGCCCAACGGTGATGAAAACAGATCTCAGATCTGCACATGAGAGGTGTTGAACCATAGAACTCATAACAGTTTGGAATTCGACACTCGAGAGAAACAAAGTGTGGTAAGGCACAAACTCCTGAAGCCTGAAGTCCTGAAGACTGGAGTTAATTTGGACCGTTCATCAAACGAGACATGTGTCACCAGATTGGCTAGTTCGGGAGCTCAGTGTTCAGGAGAAACAGGGGTGTGCTAAGGTGAATTCTTTGAAGTCTCTAAGCCCGAAGTCCTGAAGTGAGGTGGTATGATGACATCACCCAGGGTGATGTTGACTTCCTTAGTCCTGCCACATGTCAGTCATAATGGAACCTTTATGACCTTGCTGGAACAAAATCAATTCGACACATGGGGCCATGTGTCACCACCTTATATGTTGATAGTTGTACTATGTCGACCCCAAAATATAAAGTAGTGTGGAGGTTTGACATTCGACATTTAACGATCTTGTGGAAGTAAAAACTTCTGAAGCCCGAAGTGTCGAAGTTCTGAAGAACCAACGTGACGTGACATGCTGATGTCACCAAGGATGACGTGGACACATGGGATGTGTGCCACATGTCAGTGAGTTAAGAACCTTGGAGGATAGAAATTCCAGTTAGAGCGTGACACATTTCATCTGTCTTAATGGGCCACATGTATGTTTCTAATATTTCTCCATGTGGAACTCTTCTTGAGGATGGCTAGTAGGGCCCCTGATGGTTGCAGGGGACACGTGGAGCCATATCCTACATTTCAGAGGATAGCCACTTCGAAGGAAATTAGGGTTGCATGGGTTGAGGACTCTCGAAGTTTGAAGTGCCAGAGTTCATCGTGACCGTTGACAGTCGTGGACTCATGTCAGAAGATCTGAAACTGCAGAGAGTTATCACTCCAAAGGTTTGTGGCATTGAAGTCTGGAAACATAGGAGGTCTAGGGTGGATGAGTTGAAAGGAGAAATGAATAAGATAAAATCACCTACTTTTGATGGAGAGCATAAGAAGGATGAATATGTTGAGACATGGATGCTAGGCATGAGGAAGTACTTCCAATTGCATAACTATTCTTCTCATGTAGAGGGAAGAATTTCCATCTACTAGCTTGAAGGAAAGGCATCCATGTGGTGGGATCAGCTGGTGAAAGTACAACACCTCAGGGAGAAAAATGTGACTTGGAAGGATTTCAAGAGGCATTTTGAGAAGAAATACCTGACCAAGAGGTATTATGATAGAAAGATGAAAGATTTATTTGAACTTAAATTGGGCATCATGGATATTGATGAATATGAAAGGAAATTCCTAGAGTTGTTGAAGTATGTCTCCTTCATTAAGGATGAGACAATGAAGATTCATAGGTACTTGAGTGGGCTTCCATCTTTCATCAGTGATAAAATTCAATATGATGATCCCAAGACTTTGGAAGAAACTATAAGGAGAGAAAAATGCTTATATGATCAACAAAAAGGAAAGTCTACTTTCCATAAGGCTTGAGAGGACAAGAAGAAGTTCAAGAAGGAACAAAGGAGGAAGGGAAACAAGCCTCCATTTTTCAGAAACAATCCTGAAGGACAACCATCTTTTAGAGAGCATAGAATGGCTGAGGTAGGTGGGAAAAGGTTAAGGCATGAACCCATTCAATGTTGGGGCTGTAAGGGAGACCAAAAGTACATATATTTTCCTCACAAAAATGACAAGGAGATAGTTGTCCACAAAGTTCAGCAAGCTGAAACAGTGGAATATATGGGAAAAAGTGTACCAAGGATCTATGCAGCCCTAGACAACAAGCAAGTTGAGTTTCAATCACACATGATTGAAGTTGAAGGTATGATCAATAACCATCCTTTTACTATTTTAATTGATTCAGGGGCTAGTCATAGCTATATAGATCCTAAGGTAGTGGAAAGATTTCAATTACCAAAAAGAAAGCATGGGAAATCTTGGTTGGTGCAGTTGGCTATAGGATCCAAGATAAAGGTTGTTGAGTTGGTTAAATCATGTCCAGTGGGCATGAATGGACCAGGTACCATGGCAGATATGAACATCTTGCCTTTGGGATCATATCAGATTTCCTATTTGGTATGGATTGGTTGGACCAACACCATGCCATATTAGACTGTCATAAAAAAACACTCACTTGCTTGGATGAGGAAGGAAATCAGAGAGCAGTCCAAGGAATTCCAAGGGTAGTTACTATCCGACAAATCTCAGCAATACAGCTAAAGAAGTGTTATAGAAAGGTATGTCAAATATTTGCAGCCCATATGGAGGAAGCATCTAAGGATAAGGTGAAAAATATGGATGATCATGTAGTCCTGGAATATTTTGAAGATGTGCTGAAGGAGGTACCAGGACTACTTCCAAAGAGAGATATTGATTTCTCTATTAATTTAATGCCTAGAGTAGATCCAATATCAAAGACTCCTTACAGAATAAGTACACCAGAGCTGAAGTAGTTGCAAATGCAGCTTGAAGAGCTTATAAATAAGGGATATATACACCCAAGTGTGTCACCTTGGGGTGTCCCAGTATTGTTCATGAATAAGAAATATGGGACATTGATATTGTGCATTGATTTCGGACAGTAGAACAAAGTGACTATAAAGAACAAGTATCTTTTGCCAAGGATTGAAGATCTCTTTGATCAGTTGAAAGATGCAAATATATTCTCAAAGATTGATCTTAGGTCGGTATATCATTAGGTAAGGATTAAAGAGGAAGACATTAGCGAGACCTCCTTAAGGATAAGGTATGGTCATTATGAGTTCACAGTGGTTCCATTTGGGTTATGAAATGCACCAATTTGTTTTATGTGCTTAATGAATGGTGTTTTCCAAGAATATTTAGACAAGTTTTTCATTGTCTTTCTAGATGAAATCCTTGTCTATTCCAAGTTGGAAGAATAGCATGAGTATCATTTGAGGATGTTGCTGCAAGTTCTAAGAGAGAATCAGTTGTATGCCAAATTGATCAAGTGCTCATTTTATGAAAACAAAATTGACTAGTTGAGGCATATCATATCTGAAGAAGGGATAGCAGTGGACCCTAAAAGGATTGAGGCCATTAAAGGGTGGAAAACACCTAAGAATGTGACATAATTCATATCCTTCAAGGGTCTATATGGCTACTACCGAAGGTTCATTGCAAGGTTTTCGAGAATAGCTCACCCAATCACTTCCTTGCAAAGAAAAGGGGAAACTTTTCAATGGACAAAAGAATGTGAAAAGAGATTCCAACAATTGAAGCAATTGTTAACTAGTGCTCTAATTCTGAATATTGCTAATCCGAATGAAGATTTTGTGGTTTGCACAGATGCATGCAAAGAAGGACTAGGAGGAGTCCTTAGTCAGAACGGGCCTATGATATGTTTCGAGTCCAGAGAATTGGAAGAGCATGAAAGGCTCTATGCCACTCATGATTGGGAATTGGTAGACATAGTGCATGATTTGAAGAAGTGGAGGCACTACCACATGGGAAAGAGGTTTGAGTTGAGGACAGACCATAATGGTTTGAAGTACCTATTTGATCAGCCTACCTTGAATGCTAGGAAGAGTGGATGGTTGGAATTCCTCTGTGAATATGCCTTTGATATCAATAACATCAAAGGAAAGGAGAACAAAGTGGTTGATGCACTCAATAAGATATTGCATGAAATGAATGCTACATCCATTATCATGTATTAGAGGGATCTTGAAGGCATAATTTTTTATGCTCCAAATGTTGATTTGTAGTACATGGAATTGGTAACAAAATTGCAGCAAGGTAAAAGGTAGCAGGAAGATGAAAATTATGAATTGGGAATTGATGCAATTATATTGTACATAAACAAAGTTTATGTAACCAATTCTCCTCAATTAAGGAGTGTGATTTTAAAGTAAATGCATAACGTACCTTATGCGAGACACCCAATATATCATAAAATAGTTTCAGTAGTCAAGAGCCAATATTATTGGCCAGACATGAAGAGGGATATTGTTGAATACATAGATAAATTCTTAGAGTGTCAAAGGGTCAAGGCTGAGCATAGACACCCAACTAGGTTGTTACATACATTACCCATTCCTTAGTGGAAGTGGGAAGTGGTGACAATGGATTTCATCATAGGATTTCCCAGATCCATCAAGCAGCATGATGCAATCATGGTTGTGCTGGACAAGATTATTGTTAGGGTCCTAACTCGCACATAGGTAGAACAATATATTCAGATGTAATAAAGGTCAATATTAATAAGGCCTTTCAATAAAATAGAATAAGGTGGATGTAAGAAGACCTAATAGAAGCTTCCGCTTCTAGAAGGATCTTCCTCTAGATGCTTCTTTTTAGTATAAATAGGAGTCAAGGGTATGAGAACCCTAGCTTGGATATTATTGTAATAGAGATTTTCTCAACTGAAGGTTTCCCCCTCGAAGAGGTCCATGAACATTGCTTTCAGATTCAAAGTGCTATTTTTGTTGTTATTCTTATATCATTTCAATGTTATTGTGGTGAATGTTGTGGTTATATTGTTGTTATTCTACCATTACTAGCATTTTATCTTTGTTTTGCATACATTTTATATCTAGTATATTACAAGTGGTATCAAAGCACTTTCCTCGGCAGAAAGTGTGGGTTAAATTGTTTTTAGGGTAGATACGTATTTTGGCGTCTTTAATCCATAAAGATCTGTCGTTATGTGCATAAACCCACGGTTGAGGGATTCATACATGCAATAAATACAAGTGGTACTTAAGCGCACAATTGTTGGCCAACCTTGTAACCCCTGTTGGTACCCCTTCGAGTGGTAGCACATCATACGACACCTGTGTATGGATCGGCCTAGATTACATAAAGCCCTCTTTAGATAAACCGATCGGCCTCTTGACTGCTATAGTGTCACCGAGAACAACACTCGAGAAGATACTCTCTAGTACCTGGGTAGTCGGGTAGTACGGCTAAGGGTACGGTCTATCCTCCTTAGTTAGTTCCCTGAGATATTGGGTTGAGTACTACTATTGGACCCCACACATATATTGGAGAGATATAGAACAGGGCAAACCCTTGTCTGTAGAACCCTTGAATACCTAACCCTTGGGGAAAGAAACATAAACAAATTAAAATAGACAAGATCTATTGCTACACAACTATGTTTGGGTTGCCAAGTAAATACACATTTATTTCTGGTTATGTATTTGGGCATTTGCTCTCACTGCTTTTCTCAAAAAGAACTCTTTCACTTGGACTCCAGCCGCTGCTTAAGATTTTCAAACCTTGAAGATGGCCATGTGCACCACTCTAGTCCTCGCCCTTCCCGATTTCACAAAGACCTTTGTGTTGGAATGTGATGCCTCAGGGAAAGGAATTTGTGTTGTACTTATGCAAGAGGGTCAACCTTTGGCCTTTACCAGCAAGAAACTATCTGAAAGAAATTTGGGCAAATCCATCTATGAAAATGAAATGTTGGCTATTCTGCATGCTGTGGATCTGTGGCGTCCTTATCTATTGAGGAAATGGTTCCAAATTAAGATAGACCATCAAAGCCTCAAGTTATTTTTGGAACAACGCATTTCCTCCCTAGAACAACAAAAATGGGTGACTAAACTCTTTGGATATGATTATGAGATCATTTATAAGAAATTCAAAGACAATGTGGTTGCAGATGCACTTTCCTAAAAATATGAAGATGAAGGAACCCTTTTTTCTCTTTCATTCATTGTAGCAGATTGGCTCCAAGCTGTTCGCAAGGAATGGCTACAAGACCCAAAAAGTTTGTAGTTGATCCAACAATTGCAGTCCAATGCTCCAGCTTCCCCAGGGTACTCTTGGCTCCATGAGGAACTTCGATACAAATTCCGTTTGTATTTAAGTAAACAATCAAATCTTAAATCCACGGTACTTTCTGAGCTTCATGCTACACCCACAACATGGCACTCCGAGTTCACCAAAACCTATGACAGGGTCAAACATTTCTTTTTCTGGGATGGTATGAAACCGGACATTCATAATTTTGTAGTTGAATGTGATGTGTGTCAACGCAACAAGGGAGAAATAGTCAAATCGTCGGGCACACTACAATTGTTGTCGATTCCACCTGCTATTTGGAAGGATATCTCTATGGATTTTATTACCAGCTTACCCAAATCAGGAAATAAATCCGTCATCATGGTGGTTGTTGATCGCCTTTCCAGGTATGCTCATTTATGTGCCCTTCAACACCTGTTTACAGCATCCATGATGGCTCAAATCTTCATGGATCAGGTCTTCAAGCTTCATGGCATCCCACACTCTATTGTTTCTGATCGCGACCCAACTTTCACAAGCAACTTTTGGCAAGAATTGTTCAAGATACAAGGCACATAATTGCATCTCATCACAACTTATCATCCCCAGACTGATGGCCAAACAAAAGTTGTCAACAAGTGTTTGGAAACATATTTGAGGTGTTTTGCCTCAGAAAACCAAAATCAGTGGGCTCAATGGTTACCCCTAGCTGAATGGTGGTACAACAGTTCATACCATACAACTACATGCATGACTCCTTTTGAAGCAGTATATGGACAGAAGCCACCTTCAGTTCTCTCATACTTACCGGGTGCCTCGAAGGTCCAGGTGGTTGACCTAACACTTACATATCGAGAGGCCATTCTCTATACCCTCAAGGAGAATTTGGTCATGGAACAGAATCGCATGAAGCAACAAGAAGATCAAGGTCGCTCTGAACGTCAATTTGCAGAAGGGGATCCATTTTTTCTTCGACTGCAACCTTACAAGCAAACTTCCCTCAAGGCCGAGCATTGTCAGAAGCTAGTGCCCAAATTTTATGGTCCTTATACCATGCTCAAGCGTGTGGGACATGTCACCTATCAGTTATCTTTGCCCAGCCATTCGAAGCTACATCCTGTTTTTCATGTTTCATGCTTAAAGAAGGTGATTGGAGCTAAGTGCCAAATTCAAACCAACCTCCCAAAGTTAGCTGAAGAAGGATCCATTTAGCTACAACCAGAAGAAGTTTTGGACCAATGTGAGCGTCGCCTATGTCATAGAACCATCAAGGAAGTGCTAGTCCAGTGTAAAGATACAACTCCAGTAGATGCCACTTGGGAACCAACTACCATTCTGCAACAATTTCCTCATCTCAAGCCTTGAGGACAAGGTTGTTTTTAAGGGAGAGGACATGTTAGGGTCCTAACCCGCACATAGGTAGAACAATAAATTCGGATGTAATAAAGGTCCATATTAATAAGGCCTTTCAATAAAATAGAATAAGTTCGATGTAAGAAGACCTAATAGAAGCTTCTGCTTCTAGAAGGATCTTCCTCTAGATTCTTCTTTTTAGTATAAATAGGAGTCAAGGGTATGAGAACCGTATCTTGTATATTATTGTAATAGATCTCTGCTCAATTGGAGGTTTCCCCCTTGAAGAGGCCCGTGAACATTTCTTTCAGATTCAAAGTGCTATTTATGTTGTTATTCTTATATCATTTCAGTGTTATTGTGGTGAATGTTCTGGTTATATTGTTGTTATTCTGCCATTACTAGCATTTTATTTATGTTCTGCATAGATTTTATATCTGGTATATTACAATTACTAAAGCTACCCATTTCATTCCTATGAAGGTTACTCACAAGGAAACCAATGTTGCTAACATTTATATGAGGGAAGTAGCACACTTGCATGGTATACCCAAGAAAATTGTGTCTAACAGAGACCCAATGTTTACCTCAAAGTTTTGGAAGGGGTTATTCCATGGTTTTAGAACAAATCTAAATTCAGCACAACATATTATCCTGAGTCTGATGGGAAAATAAGGGTAAACCAAGTGATAGAGGATATTCTAAGGATATATGTGATGGAAAAACCATATAAATGGGAAGATTATATACACTTGGTATAATTTTCCTACAACAATGGGTATCAAGCATCACTGAAGATGAGCTCGTTTGAGGGACTTTATGGCATAAAGTGCAACACCCCAGTAATCTGGGACAACCCAACTGATACAAAAATAATTGGGCCAGAGTTGCTCAAGAAAATGGAAGAGAAAATGTTGAATATTGAACAGAATTTCAAGGATGCCCAAGACAGAAAGAAAAACTATGCTGACAAGAACAAAACTCATGTGGAATTTAAAGTGGATGATCATGTTTTCTTGAAGGTGAAATCCAACAAAAGTTCCCTGAAGTTGGGAAGTTATTCCAAATTGACAGCCAGATATTGTGGGTCGTTTGAAATCCTAGAATGGATTGGTCTAGTAGCTTATATGCTTGCATTTCCTATATCTATGTCTATACATAATGTATTTCATGTGTCATTTCTTAAGAAATGTATACCTGATGCTAATAATGTTATTGATTGGAATGTGATTCAAGTGGAGCAATAAAGTGTTTTTCAAGTGAATGTGATACGCATTTTGGACTGGAAAATCAAACAACTCTGGGATCGAGCCATAGGAATTGTAAGGGTCCAATGGACCTGGTACGGTATCGAGGATGCAACATGGGAGCATGAAGATTCTATGCGAGCATAATACCCGCATATTTTTGAAGATTTCGAAAATCTTGTTGATATTATATAAATGAGTTTCACTGAGGACAGTGCAAAAATAAGAGGAGGGGATTGTAATACCCTAAGGTTGAGGCCTTGTGTAATTTAATGATGTTTATAGGATGGTGATCCAAGTGATTATAAAATGGTAGGTATATGTGTTTATTATTCCGGAGAGCCTAGATGCTAAGGCCAGTGAGCCTGATTTTTGTATATGTAATTATGCAGATTAGTAATAAAAAAAATCATTGTGTGTAGACCGAACATGAAGAAAGAGTTATGGGGGAATAAGATCCACTAGGTAGGGAAAGGGATGGGGCTAAGAGGCTAGGAAAGAGGGGATAATATTTAGGGCTTAACCCAAGGGAATATTATAATGTATTCTTGAAAAATACTAAAGTTGGGAAATGAACCCAGTTATCCTAAGTTCCTTTGGGGAGAGGAACAAACTCCAAGTGGAGAGGAACATGCTCCTGGAGAGACAAGTGTCACCTAGGATGCATGCATATTTATGTGGGAATTTCCACCGTTGTTGGAGGCAAAAGACTATTCTGGCCACCTTCCTGAGGAGTTCACTCTCACCATTGCGACTATCTTTCGATCCTGCAGGCTAACCATTCTCATTGTTTCTTCTTGCTAGCTCTCAACATCCTGACCATTATGGGCATTTTAAGTTTCCCACAAGTTCATTCTTAAAATTATGACCATCCCTTGCGTAGTTTGCGCACACACTGAACAAGCATGCAGCCAAAGCCATTTCCTCCATTGTGAACCTCTGTAATATTGCTAAGTCATCCCCTTACCTTACCCGATTTTGGTTGTTGTACTTTGAAGAGGCAAGTTGTCAAGCCTGTGGTTGAAGAGGCGAGTTATCAGGCCTGTGGTTGAAGAGGCAAGTTGTTAGGCCTATGGTTGAATGAGTAGGTTGGCAGGCTTGTTAGCAACTCCCTCCAGGTGAGA
The DNA here is from genome assembly GCA_009831015.1 of Picea engelmannii. Taxonomy (NCBI): domain Eukaryota; kingdom Viridiplantae; phylum Streptophyta; class Pinopsida; order Pinales; family Pinaceae; genus Picea; species Picea engelmannii. The sequence continues at coordinate 2,124,873 of ML776702.1, forward strand.
GTGTGTGTTGATGAAGGGAGTTCTCCTATGAGAATCTTTCTCCAAGTGAGAGAGGGTGCTGGGAAGTGATTTCTCTTGGAGGGAGTCTAACAACAACTACGGAGCTCTGAGAATTCCTGATTCGGCCTGTTACTGAAACCCTATAAGGGAAGTGGAGCAACCGATGGACTGTGGAATAATGAAGGTGCATATTCCCGTGGTGGAACAGGAATGTGGGGAATGAGAGTCCATGGGAAATGGGTGTAAGTAGGCTCCGTGGAGAGAATCCTTCCATTTTCACTGTGTAGTTTCCCGTAGCCTCAACCTAGTCTAGGATTCCTTTCCCCTGGGTGGAGTTTAGTCCAAGTTTAGGGGTGACCCACTGTTGAACATGATGAGAAACGTGGTCTAAGTCTAGGAGCTTCGTGGAAGGTATAGATGTAGTTGGTGATCTTCTCATAAAAATATAAGTACCAATTCTATTTTAATTGTACATTTTGTATCTTGTACATGTGATATAACATTATCAAAATTGTCTATTTTTATTGCATGTATGTATTATTGTCGCTTCTGCATGAATATGTGTATGAATAGAATCTTTTGTTTGTTTCAAATTTCATTATATATATGTGTGTGTGTGTGTGTGTGTGTGTGTGTATCAGAGAGGAAGTATGTTCCTTTGTGGCGTTTCCCGACCCTATCTGGTGGTCGGGGATGTCACAAAATAATATCAGAGCATAGAATTAAAGATACAATCATTAGGTAGCATTGTATGACATAGTTTTTTAGTGCTAGGGATGTCACATACTTTGTACTCATATTTTGTCCCCTCTCCCTCTGATGGATGGATCTCACATCTCCTCGCATTTATTTTTTCTCACTTTCTACATAGTATCATCATCACCAAAAGAAACAGTGATGTATTTCGACGATACCTAATCTCCTAACCTCACACATCAGGGGGCATTTGTTATTACTAGAAAATGACTGTCCACAAATACAAAAAATGGATGAACAAACAATTAACACAAAGACAACATACTAGCAATACTTATGGAAAGGATTACACTCAATTCGTTAAGACAATCATAAATTTATATAAAAGTGGTTCTGGAAATCCATGCACATCCAACAAATGTAGCACGGGCACATCCACATGGTCTAACATGGTATACAACGCGCACATGGCACATTCTGCATGACTGATGGACAAAAAACTTGCGTGGATGTAGAAACAACGCATTTATATGTTTGATTGAGGCTCAACCACTTTTTGGATGGAGTGGATCTCCCCCATGCCCAAAATTTCCACCAAATTTCTCCTTGGGATCACTGAAAACGATGGGAAGTACCTCCAATGGCCTACCATTCACATTTGAAACTAGTTGGGAAAAACATTTCCATACTCCTATAAATAAAGGGCCATTGTATGAAAAAAGGAAGAAACATTTAAATATTATTATGCTACTCACTTTTAGCTTTGGGAAGCCATCTTTCTCTTTTAAATCTTTGGGAATCCATAACAAGTGTTATGACTCTCTCCTCTTGAGTAGTCCAACACTCTTTTCTTCATCATTTTCCTTTATTATCCATTGATAGTAGAAAGAAGACTGTGTACTTTGGGACTCATAAGTTTCCATATTTCTCCAAGGAGAAACAATTTGAAGATTAGTTTACTTGGTATCTATCTCTTTTGTTTTCTTTGTGCATTCATTTTAAGTTATTTCTTGCTTAATTTAGATTTATTTCATTATTGTTTATTTCTTGTTTCTTTATGTTACTTGAGCCACTATCTAACTAACTCTCTTTTTTTCTTTCTAGATAGCATAACTAGATAGTTAAGGGACCTCCTTTTTCTCACCCTTGTGACAAAAGGAACCCAACACCATTGCATCCGATGAGATTCCCCTTTAGCCTCAAGTCCTTGTAGAACCATTCGAGAAGTGAGATTTAGACTTTGTAGGGCCCATTAATCCATCATAAAAAAGGAAGAGGTATATTTTTATTTTTCAAGGACTATGTTACTAAATGGGCTAAAGAAAAATATTTACCTTATGCCACTGACCAATTAGTAGTAAATTTATTGTTTGAATATATCTTTGTTCTTTTTTGGGTCCTAGAGAGATTGTTATTGACCAGAGGGTACAATTCACCTCGAAGTTGGTTTAGTCTATTGTGAAACAATATAAAATAGGACACAGAAAGTCCAGTCCATATCATCCATAGGAAAATGGCCAAGTGGAATCTACAAATAAGGTTTTAGAAGGGATTTTTACAAACATAGTTCAGCTCCATCGAACAGATTGGGTGGAGAAACTTCCAGAATCCTTATGGGCATACAAAACTACATCGGAAAATGTTATTGGTCACACCCATTATGAAATGGTAATCAAAAAGTGGATACTTCTTCCAAAAAATGAGTTTTAGGTAAAGACTTTCAAAATTGCACTAGAATTAGGATTAAATTTTTCAGAAGCTCAAAAACATCGAGTTTTTCAATTAAATGTGTTAGATGAAATTTGCCAAGATCCATTGTAGAAAACCACTCTTTTACGAGAGAATTGACACAAATGACACAGCAAATTTATCAATAAGAAGCAGTTCAAAGATAGTGATTGGGCCTTATTGTTTTATTTAAAATTCAAAAAAATCAAAGGAAATTTCACCACTCATTGGCTCGGCCCCTATGAAGTTGACATGGTATTTGACAATGGCTCTGTAAAGATCAAAACCATTGATGGTTCAGGCATTTTCTTTATGGTCAATGACCATAGACTAAAATTATACCATAGGCTAACATCTTGAGATGAGTTTGTTTCCAGTTTATTTTAGCAATCTGAGATGGAAGGTTTGAGTAAGGAGGGTAACTCCTTTACTTCTCTTCCATCCTGAATTTAGTTTTCTCATAAATATATATATATATATATATATATATATATATATATATATAAACTTAAAGAGAAAAAGGTTCAAAATGTGAAAACTAGGTTCCTAGCACTTCTGAACATGAGCTCTACTTGAAAATCAAGAAACTGGTTGGCAAAGTTCATTATTTCATTATTGTACAAATTTATTGAGATCAATTAGTATAAATTTGTCACTTTTTTAGTGATTAATGATCACAACAAGTTTCATTTTTGTTAGCAACACTAGACTTTTTCTTTTCTCTATAGAAACATAATAAAACTTCAGTTCGTTGTAATAGAGGAACACTCTCAGTTCCTATAATAAAAGACTTCATTCATTTCATCAGAAAAGAACAGTCATTTCCTATAATAAATAAGCAATTCTAGTAATAAAGGATAATTTCAAATTGCAAACCGACACAACAAATGGGTGGAATATTTAAAGTCAAACCAGGTTAAAAATAAAACATATTCAAATTCATTGTTCAAAATCAACATTTCCTCGTAATAGTCTTTTTAGTACTTATTTACTCGTTAAAACTAGAGTGAATTTTCAAAATACAACTTATATTCATGCCATTTGCCACAGGATAGAAGGTTAGCCTAAATAACTATTTCTTGGTTACTCTAATTTTATTAATTCCATCCATGATTTCTTAAAACAATTCCATACCATTCACTCTAGTCATGGGAAAAATTAGAATCAAATTAGAAATTATTATGATTATGTGTTCCACACATAATAATATCCCACGAGTTAAAACTGATTTATTCATGATTACCCATATTTTCACCTACAATCATGACACTACCCATCGACTGCCATAATCATATCCAATGATTGCACACCATCATTACCAAGTGATGATATTTGCTTGAAAATATTATCATATTTACAAAAGGATATTGTTTGATTTGATCGACTACAACCTATCATCATTTAATGTTCTCAATCTCTCATGCACTTGAATTAGTCGGTTAAATGGTCCATTAAGACACACATTTCTCCTGAATTCTTCATGTCACTTTGTAATCTCCACCCATTTACCACTTCTATATCCTTTTTACCTCTTCTTATAGAAATGAATCGAACCTGGAACCTAACAAATTCATCATATGGAGTGAGGAAAATTGTAGTACCTTTTTTGATAAGATATGATCTACAACGAACAACATTGCTTGATGAGTTTCCTACATGCAGGATTGTCTTTCAAAAAGTAGGGTTACTACAACTATTTGAGAAATTTCAAGGGCACAACTTCTCAGTAACCATGGCATTCATTGAAATATCAACGAAAGGATAGTTAGGTTTGGGGACACAAATATTACACTTATAAAAGAATCGCTAGTCGCGATCACATGCTTGGAAAGAAAAGGAAAGAACTAGTTTAAAATAAAACCAATGAAGGGTAAAGGATGGACAAATTTTTTACATAAGTCTCATCAGAATCTAGACTAGACCAAAGTAATTCTAAGGACCTGACTCGATGACCCTTGTAAATACCTAGCCTTCTTCATCTATAGATATTTAACGTGTGAAGGAAGGTACACCATAATTTTTCTCTACCACATACGTTTATTACAACATTTGAAAGATACAAATAAAAGAATCAATATGTACTATTTCATGTTGAAGAGTGTTATAAAAATGGCAATGGAAGTCTGGAAAAATCCACAAAAAAAAGAGAGATTTTTGTATCATCATACTTTAATCAAGTTGATTGTGATGGATAAGTTGGAGAAAAAAAATCAAACCTTAGAAGAATTTTTGTAAGAAATAATTTTTAGGAAATTGGTTCACTGAGTGAAAACTCAGAGAGGGATGAAAATCATGTAAATGCTACAACAAATATTGCAAGAATTCAAGATAATAAGAAACAAGTAGACAAGAGTTTGAAACTATCCAAGGAGGATATTCCTTCAACACCTAAGCCAAAGGAAAAACAAAAATCCAAGGAAAAGGACCCTCAGACCCATATAAATCTTGTAGAAAAATCACTAGACAAAACTAAACAATAGTCAACATATAAGAATACTCAGTCCCCTAAAGAAATTTAGACTGCAGAATCAAGGAACAAGGGTAAACAAAAGATAATAGAAGTAGATTTTGATTCCCTTGAGGAGGAAATACCATAAAAAACAATTAATAGAATAGTAAAATTAGCATCCAAGCATTTGTTGGAAGCAACATAAAGGATTACCAGAGGAATGAAACGAAGAGAAAATGTGAACCGAGAAGAGAATATGTCAAAGATAACAAATAATAAGGTTGAAGAGGAGGTTTTATCAAATCTGACCAAAAATCCTAGAACAACAAACTTAGTGAAATCTAAAAAAGATATAATTAAACTACAAGTTGTTGAAAAGGAACAAATTTTGGATGCAGAGCATATTGCTGATGAAGAGATCCCACAATTTAAATAAATTCTTGATCATGAAAATTCAAATGAGGAGGTCCAAACCACTTTTACATAGATTACATTGGAAAATCTAACCACCAAACTGAAAAAGAAGAAGAAGAAGATAGGAAAGTTGAATAAAACCATTTAGGAACTGGATAGTTTGGATAGGGTCATAAAAATAGAGAATGAGAAAGTTAAAGAACAAAGTGCTCAATTGAGAGAGACATATGGTGGACTTAAAAAAACATATAAATCCTTGAAATGGGATGGAGATAAGTGGTATGATCAGAACCCGAATACTATACAACAAAACAAGAGGTTGTTTGACAAGTTAAAGAAGGATAATACCAAAGACAAAGGGCATTCCACTGTTATTGTTCTAGAACCAGAAGATGGTTGAGGAGTAAAGAAAATAATTTTGAAAATTTTGAAATAGAATTTTTCTTAGAATAAAAATGCATGAGGACATGCAACATCCTCTGTCTGGGGGAGATTCTGGGAGTTAGTTTTAACCCTTTGACCAGGCCCATTCATATTCATTTTGATATTAAAACCTCTATTTTTCCCACTTGCATCTAACTAATGGCATAATGAGCATCAACAACGTAATAGGTTGTATTTTTGTAATAAACTCTTAGTTTTTTCTTGAAAATAGTATTAAAAGCTATTTTTTGCAACAAATGGTTGACATTTTAACTGTTACAGGAATCAAGCCTGTTATATTCATGTTATTATAGGAATTGAATGTTATCATACTTCCACTTGATCAAATGGATAATTTCCACTCGGGGCACTACATTGACATCATGTGATGGCAAATTACCTATTTTTCCATTCTCATAGCATTCTATAGCTATTCATAAATGCATGGCCAAACTCAGTAGAGAGTTATAGAAAATTCACATAATCAAGTGAAAATCTGCAAGTTTGTTCACAAAATCAAGAAATCAATGCCCATGGGCAAGGAATAATGTTCAACCAGTCAAAAGATCTAGGATACAACTCATATGATTGGGGATAACTTATGTTATTCACTAAAAGGAAAATCTAAGATATATTTTGTAATTAGTTTTGTAAAACAAAGTGCATGTGGAAAACACTCGAATTCCTAGAGGAATGTATAAAATTAGAGACATGGGATATATTAAAGTTAAGGAGAATGTTGAGATTATTATTCAAGACATATTGTAACTCTTAATTAAGCATTGATGATCAATATAATGAAGTTCTCAATTAGTTCATGTGTTCACTACAATAGAACAGGAAATTAGCGCCTAAAATAACGTCGTAATTTAGTGTATTTTACTCCATGAATTAGACACCTTTTCTGGTGCAAAACTGGGTGCAATATTGACTTTTTACAATTGTGCCATATTTAGTTCTAGAGTTAACGCCATAAAATAAACATCAGGAATAGCACCAGAATTAGTTCATGTGTTCACTACAATAGAACAGGAAATTAGTGCCTAAAATAGCGTTGTAATTTAGTGTATTTTACTCCATGAATCAGACACCTTTTCTGGTGGAAAACTAGGTGCAATATTGAATTTTTATAATTGTGCCATATTTAGTTCTAGAATTAGTGTCGGAAAATAAACGCCAAGAATAGTGCCAGGTTTAGCACCAGAATTAGCGTCAAGTTTAGCGCCAAGATTAGCACCAGGAATAACACTAGGTTTAGTGCCAAGAATAGCACCAAGTTTAGTGCCAGGAATAGTGTCAGTTTTACCGCCAGGAATAGTGCTAGTTTTAGCAACAAGTGTTGCTTCCAGTTTTTATTCTTATATACCTTCCAAATTTTCTTCCTTTTTTGCATTTGTTTTGGCTTCCCATTTTACGTCCAGTTTTGCTTCTGATATGGCTTCAAATATTTCTTCTAGTTTGGTACTAGGAATAGCACCAGGTTTAGCACTAGGATTAGTGCTAGGAATAACACTAGTTTTAGTGCCAAGTGTTGCTTCCAAATTTTCTTATGATATGCCTTCCAATTTTGCTTCCATTTTTGCATCGATTTTGGCTTCCCATTTTATGTCCAGTTTTTCTTTTGATATGGCTTAAAATTTTTCTTCCAATTTGGTGCCAAGAATAGCACCAGGTTTTGCTTCCCATTTTTCTTCTGATATGCCTTCCAATTTTTATTCCATTTTGACTTTTGGTTTGGCTTCCAGTTTTTCTTATGATATGGCTTCCAACTTTGCTTCCACTTTGGCTTCCAGTTTTACATCTAGTTTTTCTTCTAGTTTTTCTTCCCATTTTGCTTATGGTTTGGGTTCCAGTTTTTCTTCCATTTTTTCTTCTGGTGTGGCTTCCAATTTTGCTTCCAATTTGGCTTCTATTGTTGCTTCCTTTCTTGCTTCCAACAATGCTTCTTATTTTTCTTATAACTATTAATTTAATATGTTTTATTTCAATTTAATTAGTTAAATATATCATGTCTCTTAAATAACTTATGTCATTATACAATAATTCATATAAATTCATTTGAAATATTTTATAGGATAACATTTATAAAGAATTTTTTAGGGAAACGTACATCCATACAAATTAACAACATCATTATACTTATTAAATCTCCATCAAAATAGAATCTACAACATCCAGTATATATAAAATAACAAGATAATTATTATAACATGATCATCATCTATAATTAAAACAAGTGAGTCAAATATCTATAATTTAAGTGAATTTGACAACATCCATCATGAGCAATAAATAAAAAACATCATGTGTAATAAATACGCATCCAAAAATCATCAACCACTTTAAATATATAAAAATTGATGAGTGAATATTGATAATAGCATCATCATATATAACTAAAATAAGTGAAAGTCAAATATATATGCCATTAGATCAATATAATATGAAAATTATATGCTCATGAATGTCACTGGCTGCTACTAGCAACTGCCTCAACATCATCATCACCATCGTGATCATGATCATCATGATCATCGTCATTGTCATTTGCATCAGCAATGAAATCGTTGTCATCTGTATCTATGCCATCATGAGAATCATCTTCCATCTCAACATTGGACCCAACATGATGATCGGGATCTATTTGTTTTGGATGATCTGAATCTTTGGAAGATCCTTTTTTTGCAAAAAGAAACATTTAGAATGAAAAGTTGTTACTTATTTCATGCAATAATTAATTTCTTTGTTATATATATAATATTACAACATATTAAATGAAACAATAATCATATTACATCATACCAAAGTGCACATACGATAATTAAATATCAAATAAGTTACAGCTAAGATGTCATTCCAATGATGTAAAACATTCAACAATTCTAATAAACGTTAGTAAAGATCATAAACAAATTCTATGCCTAGCCTTGCCTTTCCTTGCCTTGACATGCCATGCCTTGCATTGATATTCCTTTCCTTGACATGCCATGCCTTTCCTTTCCTTGACATGCCATGCCTTTCCTTGACATTCCATTCCTAGCCTTGCCATGTCTTGCCTTGACAAGCCATGCCTTTCCTTGACATGTCTTTCCCTACAATGGCATGCCATGTATTGCCTTGCCTTCACATGCCTTACCTTGAAATTACACGCCTTGCCTTGATATTCCTCTCCTTTCCTTTCCTTGTTATGCCTTTCCCTAAAACGAATTTCCTTGAGAATCCATTCCTTGCCTTGCCATGCCTTGCCTTGACAAGACATGCCTTGCATTGACATGTCTTGTCTTTCCTTGACATGCCATTCCTTTCCTTGAAAATCCTTTCCTTTCTTTGGCATGCCTTTCCTTGACATGTCATGCCTTTACTTGACATTTGTTTCCTTGCATTTCCTTGCCTTTCCATGCCTTTCCCTCACATGATTTGCCTTCAATTAACATGTCTTTCCTTGACAGACCTTTCCTTGCCTTGGCATGCCTTGCCTTGATATGCCATGCCTTGCATTGACATGCCTTGCCTTGCATTGACATTCCTTTCTTTACCTTGACATGCCATGCCTTGCATTACCTTGATATGCCATGCCTATCCTAGCCATGCCTTCTCTTGAAAAGCCATGACTTGCCTTGACATGTCTTTCCTTTCCTTTCCATGCCTTGCCTTGACTTTACAAGCCATGCCTTTCCTTGACATGTCTTACCTCTTCATTCCATGCTTTGCCATGCATTTGCATGCCTTACCATGAAATGGCTTGCAATTCCTTGCCTTGCCATGCATTCCCTTGCCTTTCCTTTCCATGCCTTACATTGAAATACCATCAATTGCCTTGACATTCCTTGCCTTGTGTTGTCGTGCCATGCCTTTCCCTAATATGACTTTCCTTGCATTGACATGCCTTTCCTTGATAGACCTTTCCTTGCATTGACATGTCTTGCCTTGGCATGCCTTGCATTGACATACCTTTCCTTTCCTTGCCTTGCCTTGCATTGACAAACCTTTCCTTACTCATTGAAGCTCATATCAATATGGTTATGATGACTTGGGAGTGGATATCATATTAAATGGTATATCTAGGGGTGGCCTATCTTGTCACATTGGTTCTTTGACCCTTGGTGATGATTTTTTACTAGGCACCTTTCTTGATCATTTGCAAAGTCTACAATGTGTTTGTGAGAAGCATTGATATTTATGTTGTGTACATGGATTGAGTATTTTACATATAAGTGTGTTAAAATTAATTAAACAACCCATTTATTCTGATGTAGAGGAGTCATCTAGAATTTATGTACCATGATGAGCTATCTAGGCATCATGTGTTGAATTATTTGATTAAATGTGGATACATTACCAACTTATTATATAGTCAAAATAGTGTGAAGAGTTTGTTGTCACTTTGAGTATAATTTTATGTCATATGAAATAGTAATAAAATGTTTTAGGGTAAATTTCTAAGGTGTAATCACAACATTCTCTTGATGGAGTAAAAAAACGGTTGGATGGAAACATAAATGTTATTAAAGCCTTGATTACGAAAATGAGGCATTTTTATGGATTTAGTCTATGAGTGTTTTTATTTTAGTAATAAAGGGTATCTTAAATAGGTTTTAAGTTATCTCGAAAAGATTCTATGTATATATATTCAACAAGAAAAAAGGTATCAATGTTGTAAAGTTTCCAAAAAAATACTAGTTGGAGAGTCTAATCTTGAAAAGAAGGTGAAAATATGGAGGATCTTCCCCTTATTGTTACGAAAGGAAGAGTGTTTCAACCTATTTCAGTGACTAAAGGAGAAATAATATTTTGGAAATATCATTGTATACTAAACACACTCCTTTTAGTTATATAAAGTTCAAGAGTTCATTGTTTTGTTTTGGGTAATGTAAAGTCTCCCTCTTTTTTTGAGTCAAAGATAGAATGAGAGTGGAAGCATATGTTGAGGTTGAAGTATAACATCCTAGGAAGAAGGTAGGTACCTAATACATATGTACCTATACAATACAATATATTTGTTCTTCAACCAATATAATAATATTTTCTAATTTTTTCCACATGTTCAAAATTTGAATTTTCCAAGTCTGCATTTAAGTGGTAATTTTACTTCAAAGAACCTAAGGGAAAGTTTTTATTTCATATTTGTAAGGATAAATATGAAGCTAAAGTTTGGATTGTTAGGCTTAAATCGTTGATATGGCCTAGTCATAATATAAAATGTAAAATAGACTCGAAAAGTGACAGAGCAACATTATCTGAAACGAACAACCATGTTACTTACACTAGAAGAAATTCTCCTATGAGCTCCCCATTTGGTAGTGCAAACATTGTACAAAAGGCATGAAATGATCATCTTGGGAATTTCAAATATTCCTTTTTCAAATTCTAATTGTTACCTTCCATGTAGGAATCAACGAGATTTTCTTTCTCAAGTACTTTTTAGATCAGTAGATAGTAGATACAATGTTTCATTGTGCTCTATGTTGTTGACATTTTTAGTCATAGTTGTCTCTTGGAGTCACATTTTTTCCCCTTGTTAGTTCAATATTCCAGAGACATATAGGAATAAAAGGTTGTTGAAATATAGTAAGACGACATTGTGTAACACAATGGAAAATTCATACATTTTTCTACACCCATGTTGAAGAGAGAAAATGATTTGTTCCATGTATCCATATGATGGGAAATGACTGCATATTGGATTCATATATTTCAAGAGTATCACACATCATGATAAACCATGGGAGTGAGTGCCCTATAAAATCTCAAGAACATTTGGCATGCCCTATAAACCAAATAATGTACTTTCCAAATTGGAATGCACAACATCCACATGGATACTGTGCATGCCAATTTGGAAAGTACATTAAACCTCCAAAATCACATAAGGAAATACAACCATTTTAAGTTATAAACCCAAACAAAACATACTTTCTATAGAAAATACTACCTTATCACTCTAAAGGCATAAGATTTTTAAAAAACATGAGGCTATACCCTACTAACTCCACATTCCTCTTTAGCAATTACAATTTTAGCTACATATTGTGTATGTTTTTCATCTATCCTCAACTCCCATGATGCCATCCTATACCCCTTACTCTAATTTTATTTTCCTTCCCATTAGGAACCTAGGAAAGACAAAATATCTCTATTTTGCATTCTCTATTTTTTTAAGTTAGTAGAAATATGCCTCCACACAACCTTCAGGATTCATAGAGAAGGAATTCTAAGTGAAATGTTAGGGGGGGATTCAATAGGAGTGATCCTAAAAGTACGTCTAGGCTATAAAACAACCCTAAGGTGGTTGCAGTCTACCAACAACCCAATTGGATAGTTTATTTTGATAAACTACAAGGATATGATGATAGTATAGCTCTTGAATTTGAATATAATTTTCAAAATATGAAAGGTCAAGAATGCATTATAGTAGTGAGAGGATTGGTAATGTAGGTGAATGAATCCATCATAAGAAAAGTACCCAACACATGGTAAAATTGTCAATTGTACCCAAAACTTATTTGCAAGACTTCCAATGATTAAGAATGCATATGCTATGCTTAGACAAACATAGAAACCAAACTAAGGTACATGGTCTCAGTCACTTCCTTGATTTTGCCACTTAACACACCATTTTCTACCATGCTTATACTTGCATTTTGGATGTTGATATTCTGAATCCTGTAATGAAATTATGGAAGATGCATGGTTATGGTGAAGAGGTGAAAAGCTATAAAAACATTGGAAATTGGTTCTGGAAGTTCAAGTGATGAATATGGAGGATGACCAATGAAACATGCTCAATTGGAAGTATTGGGTGACATACATTCATCAATTGAGACTTGCACCAAGGAAAAATGCTTCAGTTTGCAATCGAAAAAAAATTGTTATTTAATATGGAAGCACTGAGGTTGTAATCACATACAAAAACATTTATGAAGAACTAGATGTTCATGAACAATGCTTGTATTGTTCCATAATGGTTGCATGACATCTTATTGGGATATGGAACCCCAACATTGAATAATGTACCAATGTGCGTGATACTTTGTATGTTGTCAATTGTAGGGACACTGTACTTGATGTTGGTCACTTCATAAAAGTGTGAGAAATAGGAAAGAGGCAAAGAAAACAACCATTACCATTAACCAAAAATATTGACTATCAAGATCTTGCCCCTTATAGACAATATAAGGAGAACCTCTAAAAAACACTTTTATGGGCGACGAAATCATAGGAGAGGGGTTCCCCTAGATGGAATCCGGTGCCAAGAGTCCAACAAAACTGGTGTTTCATCGATTTGAGGCACAGATTAGGTGCTATGGTGCGTTGAAACTCGCCTCCAGAAGCCATTCAAGGACACAATGACAATTTTTTCTGGTGGAACATAATCACAACTGAGTGACGTAACTAAGTTTAGTAAGCTCCAGAAGGTGTGCATAACCAAATCCCACATGACCATGGTTCCCACAATCCCCCAACACAGGGTATTTGAAATTTGACCCTTTATGTGAGATTTGCATTGTGCCTCACTGAGCTAAAACCTAGTTTTGGAGATCGTCTAACAAACACTTTTATGGGGGACGAAATCACAGGAGAGGGTTCACCCTAGCTGGAATTTGGTGCTAAGAGTTAAAAAAAACTAGCGTTTCGTCGATCCGAGGCATAGTTTGGGTGTTATGGCGAGTTGCAACCTGCCTCCTGAAGCCATTCAGAGACACAATGACAATTTGGTCTAGGGCCACAAAATCACAATCGGGCGATGTAATTGAGTTTTGTTAGACCCATAAGGTCTGTATGACCAATTCCAACACTACCACAATGCCCACAATTTCCTGACATAGGGGCTCTGAAAGTTGACCCCATGTGTCTGATTTGCAATGTGCCTCACTGAGCTAAACCCTAGTTCCAAAGATCCTTTAAAAAACACTTTTTTGGGCAACTGAATCATGAGAGAGGGTTCCCCTTGGCTGGAATCTAGTGCCAGGATTCCAACAGAACTGTTGTTTCATCGATATGAGGCACGGTTTGGGTGCTATGGCGAGTTGCAACTTGCCTCTTCAAGCCATTCAGGGACACAATGAAAATTTGGTTTGGGGGCACAAAATCACAACCGGGGGAAGAAACTGAGGTCTATAAGATCCGAAAAATGTGTATGACCAACGCCCATATGACCATGGTGCCCACAATATTTCGACATAAGGGCTTTGAAAGTTGACCCCCTCTGTCGGATTTGCATTATGCCTCACTGAGCTAAACCCTAGTTCTGAAGATCCTCTAATAAAACACTTTTCTGGGAGACAACATCACAGGAGATGGGACACCCTAGTTGGAATTTAGTGATAAGAGTCCAACAAAACTGGTGTCTTGTGGATCCGAGGCACAGTTTGGGTGTTATGGCAATTTGAAACTCTCCTCTTGAAGCCATTCATGGACACATTGACAATTTGTTTCAGGGGAACAAAATCATAATCAGGTGATGTAATTAAGTTACATAAGCTATGGAAGGTGTGTATGACCAACGCCCACACGACCACGGTGCCCACAATCGCCCAACATAGGCACTTTAAAAGCTTACCCTCTGTGCCAGATTTTCATTGTTCCTCATTGAGGTAAATGCTAGTTCTAGAGATCCTCTAACAAACACTTTTCTAGGCGACAAAATCACAGGAGAGGGGTCCCCCTAGCTGGGATCTGGTGCCAGGAGTCCAACAGAAATGGTGTTTCGTCGATCTAAGGCATGGTTTGAGTGCTATGATGATTTTCAAGTCTCCTCCTGAATCCATTTAGGGACACAATGATAATTTGTTCCAGGGGCAAAAAATCACAATTAGGCGGCGTAACTGAGTTTCGTAAGCTTCACAAGATTTGTATGGACAACACCAATGCGACCACGGTGTCCACAATTGCCCGAAGAAAACACTTTTCTGGGTGATAGAATCAGAGGAGAGGGGTTCCCCTAGCTAGAATCTGGTGTCAAGAGTCCAACAGAATTGGCGTTTCATTGATCTGAGGCATGGTTTGGGTGCTATGGAGAGTTACAAATCGCCTCTTGAATCCATTCAGGGACATAATAAAAATTTGGTCTAGGGGAACAAAATTACAATCGGGCAATGTAATCAAGTTCCCTAATCTCTAGAAGGTCTATATGGCCAACACCCATGTGAACATGGTGCCCACAATCGCCTAAAATAGGGTTTGTGAAAGTTGACCCCCTGTGTCGGATTTGCGTTGTGCCTCACTTAGCTAAACCCTAGTTCCAGAGATCCTCTAACAAAAACATTTATGGGTGATGGAATCATAGGAGAGGGGTACCCCTAGCTGGAATATGGTTCCAGGAGTCCAACAGAACTCACTTTTCTTCAATTTAAGGAAAGGTGTGGGTGTTATGGTAGGTTGCAACTCACCTCCCAAGGCCATTCAGGAACACAATCAAAACTTGGTCTGGGGACAAAAAATCAAAATATGGTGACATGAATGAGTTTCGTAATCTCTAGAAGGTGTGTATGACCAATGCCCACATGACGACTGTGCCCACAGTCTCCCGCCATATGGGGCTTTGAAAGTTGACTTCTTGTGTCAGATTTGCATTATGCCTCACAGAGATAAACCTTAGTTCTGGAGATCCTCGAGCAAAAACTTTTCTAGGCGATAAAATCACAGGAGAGGGGTCCCCCCTAGCTAGAATCTGGTTCCAGTATTCCAACAGAACTGGCGTTTCATCGATCTAAGTCATGGTTCAGGTGCTATGGAAAGTTGCAACTCTCCTCCTGAAGTCATTCAGCGACACAATGACAATTTGGTCTAGGGGGAAAAAATCACAACTAGATGATGTAACTGAGTTTCGTAAGCTCCAAAAGGTGTGTATAACCAATACTCACATGACCACTATTCCCACAATATTTTGACACAGGGCATTTGAAATTTGATCGCCCGTGTCATATTTGCATTGTGCCTCACTGAGCTGAACACTAGTTCTGTAGATCCTCTAACAAACACTTTTATCGATGACAGAATCATAGGAGAGGGGTCTCTCTAGCTGGAATATGGTGCCAGGAGTCCAACATAACTATTGTTTCGTCGATCTAAGGCACGGTTTGGGTGTTATGGGGAGTTGCAATTCACCCCCTAAAGTCATTCAGGGACACAATGCCAATTTGGTCTGGGGGCACAAAATAACAACCAAGTGATGTAACTGAGTTTCGTAAGCTCCTAAAGGTGTGTGTGACCAAATTCCACATGACCACGGTGCCACAATCACCCAACACATGGGATTTGAAAGTTGACCCCATGTGTTGGATTTTCATTGTGCCTCACTGAGCTAAACCCTAGTTCTGGAGATCCTCTAACAAACACTTTTTTGGGCGACAGAATCAAAGGAGAGTGGTCCCCCTAGTTGGAATATGGTGCTAGGAATCCAATAGAACTGATGTTTCATCGATCTGAGGAAAGTTTTGGATGCTACAACGATTTGCAACTCGCCTCCTGAAGCCATTCGGGGACACAATCACAATTTGGTATGAGGGCACAAAACCATAAACGAGCGATGTAACTGAGTTCCGTAAGCTCCAGAAGGTGTGTATGACTAATTCCCACATGACCATGGTGCCAAAAATCTCCCATGGGGGCTTTGAAAGTTGACCACCTGTGTCATATTTTCATTGTGCCTCACAAAGATAAACCCTAGTTCTAGAGATTCTCTAACAAATAGTTTTCTGGGTGATGAAATCAGATGAGAGGGGTCCCCTTAGCTGGAATCTGGTGCTAGTAGTCCAACAAAACTGGTGTTTCAACGATCCAAGGCACGATTTGGATGCTATGGTGAGTTGCAACTCGCCTCCTAAAACCATTTAGGGACACAATGAAAATTTGGTCCGGCGGCACAAAATCACAAGGGGGCGATGTAACAGATTTTCATAAGCTTTGGAAGGTCTGTATGACCAACATCCACATGACCATGGTTCCCACAAACTCCCGACATAGGGGGTTTGAAATTTGACCCCCTGTGTCGAATTTTCATTCTTCCTCACTAAGATAAACCCTAGTTCTAGAGATCCTATACGAAACACATTTATGGTTGATGAAATTACAGTAGAGAGGTCCCCCTAGATGGAATCTGGTGCCAAGAGTCCAAAAAAACTATTGTTTCATCAATATGAGGCACGGTTTGTGTGCTATTGCGAGTTTTAACTCGCCTATTGAAGTCATTCAAGAACATAATAGAAATTTGGTCCAGGGGCACATAATCACAAACAGGTGACGTAACTAAGTTCTGTAAGATCCAGAAGGTGTGTATGACAAATGCACGCACAAACACAGTTCCCACAATCATCAACACAGGGGATTTGAAAGTTGACCCTTTGTGTCATATTTGCATTGTGCTTCACTGAGCTAAACCTTAGTTATGGAGATCCTCTAACAAACACTTTTCTAGGAGAAATAATAACAAGAGAGGGGTCCCCCTAGATGGAATTTAATGCCAGGAGTCCAATAGAACCGACATTTTGTTGATCCGAAAAATGATTTGGGTGCTATGGTGAGTTGCAACTCACCTCCTGAAGCCATTCAAGGACACATTGACAATTTGGTCTAGGGACACAAAATCACAACCGAGGGACATAAAATAGATCTATAAGCTTTGAAAGGTCTGCATGACCAACACCCACATGACTACAGTGCCCACAATTGTACATTTGGGACTTCAATGGTGCCCAGAATCATGCAACATTGGGGATTTCAATTATGGGTGAAGGAATCATAGGATAGGGGCCCCCTAGCTAGAATTTGGTGTCAGGAGTTCAAAATAACTGGTGTCTCATCAATTTGAGTCATGGTTTGGGTGTTATGGTTAGTTGCAACATGCCTCCTGAAGCCATTCAGGGACACAATGACAATTTGGTTCGAGGGCACAAAATCACAACTCAGAAACATAACTAAAATCTATAAGGTCTAGAAGGTGTGTATGACCAACTCCCACATGACGAAGGTGCCCACAATTGCTCGACACAGGGGCTTTGAAGGTTGACACCCTCTTCTAGATTTGCATTGTGTCTCACTGAGCTAAACCCTAGTTATAGAGATCCTTTAAAAAACACTTTTTTGGGCGACAAAATCATAGGAGAGTGGTCCCCCTAGCAGGAATTTGGTGCCAGGATTCTAACATAACTGGCATTTGATCGATTTGAGGCATGGTTTGGGTGCTATGGTGAGTTTCAACTCGCATCTTCAAGCCATTCAGGGAAACAATGACAATTTGGTTCGGGGGCACAAAATCACAACCAAGAGATGTCACTGAGTTTCGTAAAATCTAGAAGTTTTGTATGACCAACTCCCACATGAACCCGGTTCCCATAATCTCCTGACATGTAGGGGCTTTGAAAGTTGACCTCATGTGCCAGATTTACATTGTGCCTCACTGAGGTAAACCCTATTTGTATATATCCTCTAACAAAAGATTTTATAGGTGATGGAATCACAAGAGGGGGGTCCCCCTAGCTATAATATGGTGCCAGTATTCCAACAGAACTGGCATTATGTTGATCTGAGGCATGATTTGGGTGCTATGGCAAGTTGCAACTCACCTCTTGAATCCATTTAGGGACGCAATGACAATTTGGTCCGAGGGCACAAAATCACAACCGGATAACATAACTGAGTTTTGTAAGCTCCAAAAGGTGTGTATGACCAACTCCCACACGAACACAGTGCCCACAATCACCTGACATAGGGGCTTTGAAAGTTGACCCTTGTGTTGTATTTTCATTGTCCCTCACTGGGCTAAAACCTAGTTCTGAAGATCCTCTAACAAAAATTTTTTTGGGCAATGAAATCATAGGAGAGGGGTCCCTCGAGCTGGAATCCGCTGCCAGGAGTCCAACAGAAGTGACATTTCGTTTATCCATGGCACATTTTGGGTGCTATGGTGCATTGAAACTCGCCTCCTGAAGCCATTCAGGGACATAATGACAATTTGGTCCACTAGAACAAAATCACAATTAGGTGATGTAACTAATTTCCATAAGCTTCAGAAGGTGTGTATGACCAACGCCCACACGACTAGGGTGCCCACAATATCTCAACATAGGGTCTTTGAAAGTTGACCCCCTGTGACAGATTTGCATTTTGCTTCACTGAGCTAAACCCTAGTTCTAGAGATCCTCCAACAAACACTTTTCTGGGAGACACAATCACAGGACATGGGTCCCCCTATCTGGAATATGGTGCTAGGAGTCCAACAGAACTGACATTTTGTTGGTCCGAGGCATGGTTTGGGTTCTATGGCGAGTTGAAACTGGCCTAGAAGCCATTCAGAGACATAATGAAAATTTGGTCTGGGGGCATAGAATCACAACTAGATGACATAATTGAGTTTTGTAAGCTTCATAAGGTGTGTATGACCAATGCTCACCTGACCACAGTGCCCACAATCTCCCGATGCAGGGGGTTTGAAATTTGACCCCCTGTGTCGTATTTTCATTGTGCCTCACTGAGATAAATAATAGTTATGGAGATCCTATAACAATAAATTTTATGGGTGACAAAATCACAGGAGAGGGGTCCCCCTAGCTAGAATATGGTGCCAGGATTTGAACATAACTAGTGTTTCTTCAATACGAGGAATGGTTTGGGTTCTATGGTGAGTTGCAACTTGCCTCCTAAATCCATTCAGGGACATAATAACAATTTGGTCTAGGGGTGGAAAATCACAACCGTGAGACATAACTGATTTTCGTAAGCTTCGGAAGGTGTGTATGGCCAATGCCCACACAAACACAATACCCATAATCACCTGACACATGGGATTTAGAGGTTGACCCCCTTTGTCAGATTTGCATTGTGCCTCATTGAGCTAAAACTTGGTTACGAATATCCTCTAACAAACACTTTTCTCGGTGACACAATCATAGGAGAGGGGTCCCCCTAGCTGGAATCTGGTGCTAGTAGTCCAACATAACTAGGGTTTCATCAATCTAAGGAACATTTTGGGTGCTATGGCGACTTTCAACTTACCTCTTGAAGCCATTCAGGGACACAATGACAATTTGGTCGAGGGGCACAAAATCACAATCGAACGATGTAACTAATTTATGTAAGCTCTGGAAGGTGTGTATGACTAAATACCACATGACCACAGTGCACACAATCTCCACACATAGGGGCTTTGAAAGTTGACCCCTTGTGTCAGATTTGAATTATGCCTCATGGAGCTAAACCGTTGTTCAAAATATCCTCTAACAAACACTTTTATGGGTGATGGAATCACTTGAGAGGGGTTCCCCTAGCTATAATCTGGTCCTAGGATTCCAACAGAATTGGCCTTTCGTCAATCTAAGGTATGGTTTGGCTGCTATGGTGATTTGCAACTCGCCTCCCAAGTCCATTCAGGGACACAATGAAAATTTGGTATGGTGACACAAAATCCCAATCGAGCGACATAACTAAGTTCTGTAAGTTCCAAAAGGTGTGTATGAACAAGTCCCACATGACCATGGTTCCCACAATTTCCCAACACAAGGTCTTTGAAATTTGACCCCCTGTGTTGGAATTGTATTGTGCTTCACAAAGATAAACCTTACTTCCAGAGATCCTCTAACAAACACTTTTTTGGGCAATGAAATCATTGGAGAAGGGTCCCCCTAGCTAGAATCCAGTGCCAGGAGTCCAAAAGCACTAGCGTTTCATCGATTCGAGGCATGATTTGGGTGCTATGGTGATTTGCAACTTACCTCTTGAAGCCATTCAGGGACATAATGACAATTATTTTGGGGGGCACAAAATCACAACTGGGTGACGTAACTGAGTTTTGTAAGCTCTAGAAGGTCAATATGACCAATGCCCACAATTTTTCGACACATGGGATTTTAAATTTGATGCCCTGTGTATAATATTCATTATGCCTCATTGACCTAAACCCTAGTTCCAGAGATTTTCTAAAAACCACTTTTCTGGGCGACGAAATCACAGGAGGGGTTCTCCTATCTGGAATTCAGTTCCAGGAGTCTAGCAAAACTGGCATTTCGTCGATCCGACGCACAGTTTGGGTGCTATGGTGAGTTGCAACTCGCCTCCTGAAGTCATTCAGGGACACAATGACAATTTGGTTCGAGGGCACATAATCAAAACTGGGAGAAGTAACTAAGTTTTGTAAGGTATAGAAGGTGTGTATGACCAACTCCCACATGAAAACAGTGCCCACAATCACCCAACACAAGGGATTTTAAAGTTTACCCCGTTTGATGGATTTGCATTGTGCCTCCTTGAGTTAAACCCTACTTTCAGAGATCCTTTAACAAACACTTTTATGGGCGACAAATTCATAAGAGAGGGGTCCCTCTAGATAGAATATGGTGCCAGGATTCCAAAATAACTAGCGTTTCGTCGATCCGAGGCAGGGTGTAATTGGGAACATTCCTCCTTTTAGATGAGGAGAAGGGGGTTATGATCATGATGATGTACATGATAATGATGAGGAGGAATATGATTTTTCTAAGACATGATAAATATAAACCTAACAATAGGTATTTCCCATGATCCAAACCATGGGTTTCAAGGACATCAAATATATGGAAAAATATAAACAAGGCTTCTAAGCTACCAATTATTGATAAAATACCTAAATTCCTAGGGATGCAATCCACTCCAAATACACCATTTACTTAAAATGGAGAGATACATTCTATATTTACCCCACCAACAAATAAGAAGGATGAATGTGAGAATATGATAGGGGATTTGAGTTAGAGGACTCTAGTCCTTGTTATTATCAAGCCATGTCAATCCCATTAGGAACAATATGCTCATGAAAGGAAACAATGATCAATACAAACTTTTATTTTATTTGACCAAGCAATTCTTCTAAGACTCTATAAGAGAAAGAGAGAAAAGTGGCCAAAAGATTTTTTATAGTTTCACTAGATCCTTCTAACTCAAGCTACACATAAATAAACAACTCAACACAAGAAATGAAAATTGACATATTAACATAACAATATCCAACTAAGTTATTGAAAGTCAACTAATGATACATTATTCTCCATCCATATAACAAAATCAGACCACTTTTTGTCCTGTATCATCTCGAATTCGTCATGTGATGGATAATGGCCATACTGTTTCTCCTGTCAAAACATGGCAGATTGAATAGTTAAAGTAATTAATATGCAATCATTTACTTTTTTGTACAAAATTTTAAAAAATTATCATTTCAGATATTCCCAGGACTTACAAAATTGCATATTAAGGATTCTAAACCTGTTTGGCCAATATGATGTGTGGCACGAAATTTGGCAAGCCTGGACTTCAAGGCCTTGTCCTAAAACATACACTAATTCAATTTAATTATGCACCAGTAAAATATAAAAATCGTTTGATGAATTTGAAATAATCCAGTGTCAAAAATTAAAATACCTATATGCTCTCCTCACCAAAATAATCCTCTCTATCATATGCTTTTACGAACTCTTTCCATACTTTCAAACTTACATCAATTGGCCTTCTTTTGTTCCTTAGATCGGGAGTAATTCCTTTTATATTTTTCGGTTTTTTTGCAACGAAATATCTTGCAATTTTGAGTCATTTGTTTTTTTATCTTCTTTACTAACCAACCTATCCCAAATTTAGTCTCCATGTCATTGATGACTGATTTTTGAAGGTGAAAGGGTATCTTCAAGAATGGAAGATGTAGATGCCCTTTGAAGTGTCGAAGGCATGATTCCTACAAACTATGCATGTACACTTTCTTGACATCTATCATTTTGATATTCCCGGAGAAAACTTCATATTCTACCTTGGTTTCCTATGTACCAATGCAATATGCATAACATGTACTGGTGGTGCAAGAAATCTATGACCTAGGACTGGCTGGTACATTGGGAGTCTCTACTCCCTATTCCACATTCTTATAGGTTATTGAGATTGAATTTCACCTTGATATTTTGCACGATCTAGGAATTGATGGGGAATCAATCGATTCCCTTTGAGAGGGTTGGTCTGGTTGGACTGTTTCAGTTCCTTTAGTAGATCGTTCTTCCACATATTTGGCAAGAATGGACAAGTCCATACCTTTTAGTACCTCCATTGCTTATACCCCCAATATAGAAGACATTGCCTCTTTCAGTTTCTCTGGGTCATGTCCCTATATATGTACAATACATTTCTTATTTTAAATTTAAAAATAAAAAACAATAAACCCTATTTATATATAGAGGAAATTTCTTATTTATAATTTTGAAATAAAAAACCAAAAAGATCAATTCAAACAAGAAGTGGAAACATGAAAAAATCTATAAATTGAGTATGAAATACCTCATTATGGAAAGAATCAGATCCCTTTGCTCATTTCCCTATGTTGCTTGACATTTTTTGGCATCATAGGGAAAATTGTTTTCCTCCAGACTGTGGAAAATCCCTTCTCTTTGATGTATATGCATTGAAACAATTGTTGGGATTATAGATCACTCAACTGGTTACAGGTCAAAAATATCAAGTGGATATAGATCATCTATGGGTGGTTCTTTCTTACTGTTCCTTATTGTTCATCATGTGGGTGGATATAGATCATCAACAAGATTTCTCACAATTCCTTTGCATCGATCAACTGCCTCTGTCTCTGTGGGTGAGGATCTTCCCGTGCTTGCCCCTACCTTCTTATTGTTTCTTTACGTTGATCAGCTGCCTATGTATATTTGGGTGAGGATCTTCCCATGCTTTCCTCTGCCTTCTTATTGTTCCATTGTGTTGATCAACTGCCTCAGTCTCTATGGGTGAGGATCTTCCCACACATTCCCCTTCCTTTTCTCCAGGTGGCTCGTTTGGGTATGAGAGTTTTTTTTAAATGCATGGGAACATGAGATTACCTACAGATTGGTGTACATGCTTTCTTTTGGGTGCACCCAGGATATAAAATCATGAATGGAGATTCGAGAATGCACAAATGCCTGCTTTTGGTTCCACGTGGGATCTAAAATCGTGAATGGATATTTGTGAATGCACAAAAGATTTATTTTCGGTGCGCATGGGCTCTATTGCATGAATGTTTTCTTAAATTTCATATTATCCAAATCGTGAATAATAAATTGTGTGCTATGTGCGGGCTCTATTATAATTTTCGTTTTCCTTTACTAATCAATGCTAAATTGGGTGCCATTAGTGTCAGATTTAGCACCCCAAGTTGATTTCATTTTCTCCACTGGACGGTTCTAAATCCAGTTCTAATGGTGCCCAATTTAGCATCAATTAATCCATATAATCAATTGAGGTGAATCTTTGTAATTTCCTTTTGTTGGTATTTGACTCTTATTGCATGAAGACAAAACGCCCAGAGAAGACTCTAACCTTGAGGGAAATCTTGATCTATGATATCCCCTACTAACTTCATTGATGGTGGTTAACCTTGAGGGAAAGCTTGATCCATGATCTCCCCTCCTAACTTGATTGATGGTGGTTGAACCATTTGGTCATTCTCGGTTTCCTTTAGACCAAGTGTTGGCTTGGTAAGTTGAAAGATACCACTCAAAGCCCCTCCATGGAGGTGCCTCAATCCTTGAAGATCTTTGTTTGTAGGTGCTCTCTCTAATACATAACAAAATTTATAACTAATGGATATCCATATAATCTATTGAGGTGAGAAACCCTATGCAATCATTGGATTTCCTTTTAATTTAATTCCCCTTAAGATTTGGTTACGAGGTAAGAGGGTGTAGTTTTCCATATAGGTAATTTTTTATCACTATCATCCAAGATCTAAAAATGCATAATTATTGTGCCCATGTATGTCTATTGGAATATTTGAACTTGACACATGAAAATTAGAGACCAAGATACTACCATGGTATCCTTGGATTTTGTCCCATTCCATGGTACCCTTGGATGCTGTCCCATTCCATATGTAAAAGGCCATATAAACCTTTGGAAAAATGTGAAAGAAAAAGGTTATGAAAATCTTTAAGCTACACAAAGGCATGGCTCAAAGGATGGGAGGTTGATGCTCTGCAATCCATGCTCCATTCACAACATAAGGACTAATCCATCAAACCTTGAAATAAATAAAGCAAGGAAGAAGGAACAAGCTAAAAGGAAAGTGAAGCTTTGGTCATGCGATAGTAGGAGTAATCTTTGCACTCCATGAAAATATTGTTTCTTTATGCCCCATAAGTATGAAAAGTATCTAGAATAAACATGATCACTTTTTCCATTTGTTTATTGACATTCTATAGTACACATATCAACACATGACCATTCCTCTTTTGCCTTGAATTCAATTTTATCAATATTAATCCTAGTATTCCTTTCATTTTTAGAGAGACCATAAATATGTTCATGTTCATCATTTCCACCAATGTATAAGGTTTTTGATTGGTCTTCTAGTGTAACATTCTATGCACAACAACCAATAGGGCTGTTGTGCATGCCAAATTGTCATGCACAACATCCAATTCTTCAAAATTATAAAGGATAGACAATAGGGGTCAACAATTTTTCCATCACTTGAATGAGTAATTTGAGGGAAGGAAAGGCATGAGGTATACATATGAGAATGATATCCACATCCAAAAAAACATCACACTTACATTAAAATATGGCTTTTACAATGCAAGTCATAAGCTAACAATTCCTAAAACACATTAAATCAAGTCTAATGTTAAATGGATCTTATTCATGCTATTATAGTGCTTAAGGGAGATTATTCCTTTCCTACCCTATTGTTACATGTGAAAGATGTTGGTAGTAGGAAAAATCAAAGATAGAATGCAATGACCTTAGCATCATCAATATAATGACCCTTTCCTTTGTGTTTGGTCAACATTGAAAACAAAGAAACATTCAAACTCCAATGTTCATTGGCTTGAATATCCATTACTTCTGGGCTAAGCATGGGATTGGGCAATTAAAAAGTGTCTTCCAACATATGCACAAACGAACATGGTTTGCTACAATATTTTTCTATCCAGCATTGGAAAGGGACATTATAGTCACTATACAACCATGACATGTCTTCCTAGCTTTCTAATAACAATTAGATTTCTCCTTTGCTTCTACCTGAGAGTGCATAATTCTACATCAGTTCCTCTTGCTGAAATTTTTATTTGAGGACTTAACTATACGGTTGATTATTTGGCACAGGGAGGATGTTATATGTGGGTTTACATTGGTCCCATATGTTGTATATACATGAAAATATTTTGGTTTTTAAATATGCAAGGATTGTTACCATATTTCATGTAGCATATAGGGAATACTTTACAAAATTTGTAAAGACATCATAAATTCCAATTTTGTCCCAAAATATGAAGAAGAATATCATTTACTAATTGTGTCCCAACATTGTTGTTAAGGGATAAATCTATATCTTCAAGCATCCTATAAATTCTATAGAAAAAACATTTTGAATAAGAATGGGTGTAAGGTCCTTCATACCTATTACAGGATGATGCCTTCTAATGATGATTATAACCTCATTTAGTGCAATGTTTTTATCTTGGCTTTTATTATCATTTCTAGTCATAGCATAGAACTTATTCTCAATTTTTTTGATAAATGGATTGGTTCTCAACTGAATATGTGTAGGATCCTTGATAATGTATAGTACATTGTACTATTCCCTTCGAACTCATGAGTCAATTATGCTTCCATGAACCTTAATATACCTATGGTGTTAAGAACCAAAGACTGAATACAAAAGCACCACAATAGATATAGAAGAACAATATGCAAAACCACCACTTTATTATATCAAAACCCTTAGGGTAGGGAAACACCATACAATGGATCCTATTATGGAAGGGATCCTCTCCTGTTCACTTGCCTCTTCGAGGGGACTTCCTCCTATTGAGATACCGCTCCAAATACAATAATTCTCTTCATATGTCATTTCATTGCTTGAACCTCTTTATATATTGCTACCATCACCTAAGAACATTATAGAGGAGGAATCTTCTAGAAGTAGAACCTTCTAAGAAGTCCTCTTACATTTATTATATCTAACTACCATAGTGAGCCTTATTTAATAATATAGTGGACCTAGTCCACCTTACATTGAATGGCCTCCACTATTATTACTATGGCCCCTCTGGCCCCCCCACTACCTCTCTAGCTACCTTACATCCCATACCCCTTATAAAAGCATTGTCCTAAACGCTTGACATACAACCATATACTAGGGTCCCATGGTTAAGTGTGGAACATAGTGCTGAAGTAGACTAGAGAACCAAGGTCCCATTGAGAAATGGAAGCCACCATGATGAAGTAGTCCAACTGCCATTATAAATCAGAGTCCCATGTCCAAGTGCTCATGTGAACTCCACATGAAAGATATCGGCACCCAATAACCAACTGAAAATGATGCTCCCAATACTAACACCTATCATGTGGATCCAAATAAGAATATCCAGCCACATAGTGGGAAAGGGTCAACGCTAAATCTGGAAGGAACAATACCATTGTAGAATATGCAGGCTGGATGTTGGTAATCATAACTAGCTCTTGATGTAGTACATTGATGTTCTCTATAGAAGGTGGAGTAGAGTCATCAAATAAAATATGGAAGTGGTTTTCATCCCAGAAATGAGAACTATCCATATACAAATCATCGCAATCGGCATCAAGATCATACCAAGCATATACTTCTTGATTATACTCATCCTGGATGTCCACCATAGAAAATCTCTCCTACATGCTATCCAATGAATCTTGAATACTACGAAAACTATCATTGAGGCCATCTCTAAAGACATCCAATTTGTCATTCAATGTGTCATACAATTGGGATTTGAATGCTTCAAGAATTTTTTTGAGAGTTTGAGAGGAAATAGACATCTGAGCACCCTATGAAATCTTTGGTCCTGCAGGCGTCATGAAAAAACCCAAAAAATAGAACAATAAGTTACGACAAAATATCGTGGCTTTTTCTGGAAAAACCCTAAAAAATTGTTGAATTTAAAAAGCTCATAACTTCACTTCCCGGACTTCGTTTCGACTGATTTTTTTTTTTGAAATTGGGTGAAATTGTGAGAGGAACTCATATCTATAATTTGTTTGGGAAAATTCGGCCTCGAGCTGCTACAGAAAAAAAAAAAATCACGCCGCCACCCACAGAAAAAACCCTGAAAATTTGCAGATTTAAAAACTTCAATATCTTGACTTCCCGGACTCCGTTTCGGATGATTTTTTTTTTAAACTTGGGTGTTTTTCTGAGAGGAACTCATATATACAACCTGTTTCTACAAATATTACACAAAAATATAATGAAAATTTATGGAATGTCGTGTTGATACTGAGAGGGGGGTGAATCAGTATCAAGTACAATTTAAAAAACTTTTTCAACTTATACTTAAACCATTCAATTATATCCAATGAGAAATGAACAATAGTATAAGAGTTACACCAATACACCATAATAAACCATGCACAATATATGATAAATAATCAATAGTTTTTTTTCAAGGGAAGTAATGACTTCCAAAGGTAGCTACTGCTTCCAAATATAAAGGGATGGATAAACCTCCAAGAGGAAGATACAATCCTACAATATCAAGAGAGACTTGAACTCTCCATCCTTGCCCCTTCCTTCCACCAAAGAATATATGAGAGATAATAAAACTTTACATTAAATCATCACCATCAACCAATCATCACATAGAACCTGATAATGCTTCCTGAGACTTCTTCAATTTCGGCAATTATTCAATTATTGGAGTACTCTGATCCTATAGATAATATTACTCAATGTATTCTTTGAAACTCCTCCAATTTTCACTCCTTGAATCCTCCCCAAAAAGAGGTTATAGAAAGAATGGTAGACTTTATTCAATTCTGGTCTGTTCCGAAGACCCAACTTGTACAACATGCCCCGCACTCAATATTTAGCATCTGATTTTGAAACTTGCACAAAAGAAACTAAAGTCCATAATATTTCCAATGGAAGTGGTCCCACTTCATTTGGATTCTGTATGAAGAATTTATGATTGTTTTTCCTGGAACACCTCTTTATTCACTAGCTTCGGGACTGGTCACAAACCCTATCTTCCACAGAGTGTATCTCCATAATTATAGTGAATCAAGAGATGAAAATTTTACCAGAGGTACCTTGATATGTCTTCTCAATACTGTAGCGATTTCACTATCTGAATCATTCTAGAAAAATTTTTATAGAAAAAATGGTAAGATGACCTGAAAATAACATACCTTAGAACACATCACCAAAAGACTTCATCGTCTCTTGAAATCCAGCCTTCTTTTACTTATTATTCCCTCTGAAATTTGACTTGTATCAAATGAATGTATAATGATGTTTATTTATACCATTTATGTCACTTCCTTTTAACATTAGGGCTGACCTGACACTTTCTTATTTTGTAATTCTTTTCTTTAATTATCTTCTGGGCCTACATGTACAATTCACTTTGTCATCTTGAAAAATTCATTTCTCCTCAACCATGAGGATCCACGTGACGTGCCACATACCACTGGAAACAATATGATGTATACTATCCATCTATGGGTGTTGTATCTACATGTGCATTTTCTTTCATGTCCAAATACCTTCATCAATCTTACGGTCCAAAACCCATGACTAGGGTTGACATCAATGACAACAACCAATCTTCCAACATGTCACAGCCCTTTTTTTCTTCTCCAAACAAAAATATGCATAAATAAAAAATATTTTCCCACAATGTATGTCAAGGAAAGTGCTCTGATACCACTTGTTAAGAACCAAATACTGAATACAAAAGAACCACAATAGATATAGAATAAAAATATGCAAAACCACCACTTTATTATATCAAAACCATTAGGGTAGGGAAACACCATACAATGGATCCTATTATGGAAGGGATCCTCTCCTGTTCACTTGCCTCTTCGAGGGGGATTTCTCCTATTGAACTACTGCTCCAAATACAATAATTGTCTTCATATCCCATTTCATTGCTTGAACCTGTTTATATATTTCTACCATCACCTAAGAACATTCTAGAGGAGGAATATTCTATAAGTAGAACCTTCTAAGAAGTCCTCTTACATTTATTATATCTAACTGTTGGTCACTATAATTGCTTAATTAATTTTAAACAACCAAGTGAAACATAAATTATCAACCCAGGGAAGTCTTTTATTTCAAAGATAACCACGCACTATATATACTCAATTCCAAAAGAAACTTAGTGTTGTAGTAAAGAAATTTATACTAATTATACTTGCTTGAATGAACTGAAGCTCTAAATTAAATCACAGGAAAGTAACTCCCCTATTGCAATTCCTTAAAGATCAATCTAAGAATCCTGGATTACATTAAAATAACACTTGCAATGGGAAAGAACAACTATTCTGCAATCAGAGAACAGGACCCTTACTCTCAACAGAGACTTCAGCATTAACACTCTTTCAT
>ML776702.1:2166724-2188863 GCA_009831015.1 Picea engelmannii
ACTCTTTCATGAAAACAGTAATGCAGAAAACAATTAACTCTATCTAACAGAAAACAAAGCCACCTAGTTCCTTTCTTTCTAAGCAGGAGCCTTGAGCCTTACTTCTGTTTTAGCACACTTGTGAGGTTGAGGTTTACAGAGAATGGGGCAGTCTGATCCCTTCCTTTCTAAGCAGGGATCCCTAACTCAGTTTATGGCTAGCACTAATGAAAGTTTACAGAGAACAGGATGTTTTGGTTCTTTCCTTTCTGAGCAGAAACCCTTAACCCAATCCCTGGTTAACGCACTTGCAGAAGTAAAAGAAATCTACAGAAGACAAGGTGTTGTGATTCCTTCCTGCCTGAGCAGGAACCCTTTAACCAAATCTCTGGCTAGCACACTTGCAGAAGTAAAGGAAATCTACAGAAGACAAGGTGTTGTGATTCCTTCCTGTCTGAGCAGGAACCCTTTAACCAAATCTCTGGCTAGCCCACTGGCAGAGGTAAATGAAATCTATAGAAGCCGAGGTATTTGGATTCCTTCCTGTCTGAGCAGGAACCTTTTAACCAGACTTATGGCTAGCACACTTGCAGCAATAAATGAATTCTACAGAGGGTATGATGTTCCGATTCCTTTCTGTCTGAGCAGGAACCTTTAATCAAATCTCTGCTAGCCTCATAAAATCATCACACAAGATTGCTGATAAAAAGAATTACAAATTCCATTCAATAAACTAAGACAGAGTCAGTAGTGTTTCAGCAAAGCGAAATTCATCAAAACAGTGTTTCAGCAAACAATAAGTTAAACAAAGCATGAACAGAAATTATACTAACACACTTCTAACTAATGGGTGAATCTTGTGATGAAGGTGGGCCCTCCCTTCTCACAAGATTCCCCTGGACGAGAGGCTAGAGAAGGATACTCAAAGCAGTCTTATATTCATCTGTCGAAATATCACATTACAATTTGAAAGAATAGAATACGTCCCGCTTCTCTGGAGTGCTTCAATACCTCAAAACTTGAATGTCTCGAATGGTGATTTCCTCTGATTTAAAGAGGAAATCCCTTCGATAATAATTACAATGCATATCTGAGCCTTATCCTAAATCGGATCTTCTTTCTAAATCAGCATAGGATGTCCTATTCTTACACAACCGAATGCTATTACAGGAGCTGAATAAGATATTGTTGTTACGGCTGGTGTAACAGCTTCTTCTTCGTTGTTGTGGATGTTGTTTTAGTATCGCAATTCACAGGTTGTTTCAGCCATGTGAATTGTGCTCTGACTGTGTTGACCGCCGACTGTGTCGGCTTCCTTGTGTTTCAGCATCGTCGGTTCTTCTGTGTTTCAGCATCTGCAACTCTGGATTGTGTAATAGCTCTGTGTTTCAGCATCTTGTGACCTTGGACTGTGTAGCAGCTCCGTGTTTCAGCATCTGCGACCTTGGACTGTGTAGCAGCTCCATGTTTCAGCATCTGTGCCCTCGGATTGTGTAGCAGCTCCGTGTTTCATCATCTACGACCTCGGACTGTGTAGCATCTCCGTGTTTCAGCATCGGTTCTGTGTTTCAGCAATAGGCCTTGAATGCAAATCTGCAGTTTTGGACACTTATGCATTTCTAATCAATGGTTAAGTACGAGAGTGATGTAAAATATTATGCAAAATAGATTAAACGTATAGTAATGAGAAGGGGCGTTGTATACCTTTGATATGATCAGATAAAGTGATAGTATGAGTCTAAATGTAGGTGATCAAGAGTATAATGGTGGCAAAAAGTATAGGAAAAAAGGTACATTGTGGGGTCCTAACACTAACTACCCATTTATTATATTTAATTACCATACTGATCCTTTTTAATAATATAGTGGACCTAGTCAACCTTACATTGAATGGCCTCCACTATTATCACTATGGGCCCTCTGCCCCCCCCACTACCTCTCTAGCTACCTTACATATGGTGGTGGAAGGCTAACTGCTTGGCCTTGAGACAAAAAACATTCATTTGAATATTCAACTTGTAATTATTCCACTCTAAATAAAAGTAGTGATACAATGTGGAATTATCAACCCTTTCACTTAGCCCCTCAATAGTATAATATTTTTTTTCTCTTATGAAATTAGTATGATCATGGGCTAGATGAAACATATATTCAATGCATCTGAATTCATGATTGGTACATTTTCTCTCTAGAAGATTATGCCAAAGTGAATTTTTATTTTCAATGTTATTATTCCCACTAGAAAAATCTATTCTTATCTCAAGAAGCTTCAAACCAATTACCTTGTTTGACACCTTAGGCTTATCATCAATCAAATATTTCTCTTTGTCTTTAATACCATATCAAGCTTTCAAATCATACCCATCCATGTATGCTTCCCAACAAACGATCTCATGATCTCAATGATACATGTCCATTATGGGATCATGGTTTTGAAAGTACATCGAACAAGATCCCCATTAGCAAATCAAAGAGATAATTTTACAATTTCTCCATACATCAACCCTTTATAATCAGAATAGGGATGCATTTCCACATACTGTGCCACTCAAGATTCTGACTTTTCATATATATATATATATATATATATATATATATATATATATATGGAGCCATGTTAATTTGTTGAGACCTATGATTCTTCCATATACATATGTGTTTTGATGTTAGAAACCCTTTTATTATGATCGATGATAGAAAAGCCTATAGAATCATGAAGACGGACTAGAGGCCCATCCACATTAGTCTGGGAATGAGTTTTAGCAATAAGAATTGAGCCACAAATAATGTTATCCTTTCCTCGGGGAGTAAGAACGTGGGTTGATAAAACAATAACACCATCGAGACCACTTTGTGGCCAAGAATCCTTTACACGATGTTCTTATATCATGTGCTTTCTTATAATAAACATGATCACTTTTTCCATTTGTTGATTGATATTCTATAGTACACATATGAACACATGACCATTCCTCTTTTGCACTGAATTCAATTTTATCAATATTAATCCTAGTATGCCTTTCATTTTTAGAGAGACCCAAAATATGTTCATGTTTATCATTTACACCAATGTCTAAGGTTTTTTATTGGTCTTCTGGTGTAATATAGTGAACATAGTGTGCTACAATCCTATCATCATATGCTGATTTTTGTAGAAGGTTGTAACATTATGTGCACAACAATCAATAAGGTTGTTGTTCATGCCAAATTGGCATGCACAACAACCAATTCTTCAAAATGATAAATGATAGACAATCACCATTGCATACCATTGCATACCAATTTCATACCATTTCATTGGACTGTGAAATGCAAGCATATTAACAATATAATATCAACAACATTCTCTTGGTGCATAGATGTTATGTGACTAATGTCATTGTTGTATATTACAAGATCTAGAGGAGGCCATGGATAGAGGACGTGGACGACGTATCGCTATTAAATGAACGAGAGGAAAGTGTGTGGCCATAGAATTAGATACAGAATCTGTAGATACAATAAAGGTAAAAAGACAAATCAACCTGAACCAAATGAGTATGGTGTTTATGAATTCACAAATGATACAACATAGAAGAGATAAAGTTATATAAACTATGTTGTATGAATATGTCAAATATATGAGTAAAGTGAGGTTTTGTGTTGGATATAATATTGGTTGAAATTATATAATTGGTGTACTAAACATCATGGAATATGTTGTGTATTATAGGGGATATACGAGACCATGGAAACAAATCGTGTCATATGAAATAAGGACACAATGGATGTTGCAGGACAACAGGTAATCAAATTTTGACTTATATTAGGAAGAATTTTGTGATACATCCATCCCTTTTCACAGTCTTATTAAAATTTATAGTGTATGATATAATCTTGAAATAAATTATGAGGAATGTTGTTGATTATGTCAAATGGATATTATAGAAAGTGCACAACCTAAGCGTTCAACTAGAAAAAGAAAAAAAGGCATATGTATGTGGGCGTGGACCTAAAACTATTAAATCACAAAGAACACAGTGGGTGGAAGAGGATATGACAATGGATCCTCTAGACAAAAAAAAAATTGCACTGAAAAAGAGGTTGGTCAAGACTATTATATTGATGTATATTTGTTCATACCTTTTATATTATAATTTGTTAAGCCATATTTGATTATATTTATTTGAAATTGACACATTTATGATTTATCCAATTGTTGCCAAACATTAAATAATGGTTGTGTTTGTTGATAGGTAGAATATGATGATGAAATAAGGACTACTATAATACCCAAGATACAACTGGGCTATTAATATTTAGATGGGATGATCCAAACCATCCTTTAAACGATACCAAGGAGAAAAGAGAATATTTAAAGAGAATTCTACCACCTGAGAAATTTGAATAGCTGATGAGATTAACATACACTGAAGACATGCCACATAGCCTTACTGATGATGATCATGATAGTGAAA
Organism: Picea engelmannii; assembly: GCA_009831015.1. Lineage (NCBI taxonomy): Eukaryota > Viridiplantae > Streptophyta > Pinopsida > Pinales > Pinaceae > Picea > Picea engelmannii. Next base: position 2,171,161 of record ML776702.1, read on the forward strand.
ATGCAGTGCATGAAGAAGGATTGAATGAAATTCTTATAGGTTTCTTTGGGGATGGAAACAATGATGAAAAAAATGATCATATGGATGATAGTAACAATGAAAGTAGGGGCAATTACCGCCAACATAATGTTCATGATAACAACATGAAATACTCAATCAACCAAGAAACAAATACACCCATGTTCAAATACGGTGCAAGTAGAACCTCAAAAATGGCTTGCACATTATTATTATTAGAAATCAAGTCACTATTTGGTTGGTCGGACAAAGGATTCACCACCGTATTGAAGTGAGTTGAAATCTATTAGTTACAATGCATTGTCAATTTGTGTACATTTATCATTTATGAATAGTCGTAATATATATTGACATATCAAATATGTTCTTAATAAGTCAAGCATTCAATTGATATAATCTTTGGCAATCTTATAGGGCGCTAAAAACCAAAATATTTCCTGAAGAGAATGTGTTTCCATCAACTTGCATAGAGGCATGTTAGTTTTTGTTTGAGTTGGGGATTAAATATAAGAAAATTCATTCATGTATAAATGATTTCATTTTATACAGAGATGAATATCAATACAAGGTAGAATTCTGTGTATGCAAAGAGAAGAGATATCATATAGATGTACATGGTCCTACAGTTTCAAATAAGGTTTTATGTCACATGCCATTTATACTTATACTTCAACGAATGTTTCGTTGCAAGTCACTTGCAAAATTGATGGACCAACATGCAAAGAATACGAGTAAATATGGATTCATGTGAATTCTGGATGACTCCAAAGCATTGAAACACATAGAGGAAAAATGACCAATAAAATTCAAAGATAAACCCCGTAGTATCATGTTTGGTCTTGCAATTGATGGAGTATGCCCATTTTATTTCATAAGCTCAAATTATAGTGTTTGTCTAGTCAGATTGATAGTATACAATATTCCTGCATGGATTAGTGTTAGAAAGAAGCACCTTATGTTGACTCCCATTGTTCCAGGAAAACATCAAGTTAAAAGCATGGATGTTTATCTTGCACCTTTTATTGATGAGATGCAACTACTATGAAAAATCATAAGAATGCATGGCATATCACGTCATCCATCAAATAGGTCCTTCATTTTGTATGGTGTGCTATATTGGACTATTCATGATTTCCCAGGAATTGGTGTTTGTTCCGGTAAGACAAAAAAAATTATGTATTTGCAGTAATGATGTTTTTTAATCCCAACTCTCATACTCAGTTTTATACTATTATTTGGATGTTATTAACCTTACTTATTGAATTGCATGGATTCAAACAAAGGGGATATTTTCATGTGCAATATGTGTAGAACAATTTCAAGGGAGGCATTCTAAAGATCTACATAAATTTATTTATGCAAACAACATGGTTTTTCTACCACCGGATCATAGGTTTAGAAACCTCCATAAGAATCAATATGATGGAAAAGTTGAAAATAAAGGCCCTCCCATGATTATGGGTCCATCTGATTTGATTAAGAAATATGAAGATGTTGAATTGAAAGCTTGGCATGATTTTTTTGATGGGGGTGATTCTATTGAAGAACCAGAACACGTTATAATTAAGATGCCAGAAGGGATGAAAAGTAAATCCATATTTTATGATCTCCCTTAATAGAAGGATATATTAATATCTCACCTATTATATCCTATGTAGATCTTCAAAAATGTCCCAGATTCAATATTTCGACATATATCAGTCAAAGAGAAGGACACCGTGTTTTCGAGGAGAGATATTGCTCTTTCACATACAAAATTAGATAGAAAACATTTGTGTCCAAACATGAAAAATGAATCATATGCAGAAGCTCCATGGATTTTGAAAAATAAAGAGCTATACCAAATAAAAAATGTCATACGTTCAATAAGGACACCTACTGTCTATGTTTCAACATTGGATAAATCTTTTACAGTTGATGGACATATCACAGGATTTAAAACACATGATTTTCATAATTTTATGAAGGTATTATATATCATAACTTATGTATTCTTATATTTTTTTGTGTGACAAAAATAACTAATAACCTTTCAAAAATGTGTTTGACAACATATCATGCCATTGGCAATTAGGGGGGATTCATGTCTTATCGTTGACTTGAGGAATTCGATAAGTGAATTGTCAACATTTGCAAGGTATGTTTTATGGAATGTTCATGTGTGAGATACATAGAGATATTGTATTTCATTTTAATTTTTTCTTAAAGGTTCATACTAATTTACTATTCTTATACTAGGTGGGTGACATCCAAGGAGATCCATGAATGTGAAGTGCCAAAATGGAAGAAGAAAATTGCAGAAATTGTACTTGTATTTGAGAAGGATCTCCCTACAAGTTTCATGGAACTACAAGTCCATTAACTTATATGCCTATTCAATGGCATTGAATTGGTGAGTCTCATATTAACGAGGTGGATGTTTTTCTTAAGAGATATATGAAAAATCTAAAAATATATGTCTGAAAAAAGGCACATCAAGAGGGTTGCATGGATGAAGGGTATTTATTGAATGAAGCATTTTTCTTCGCATGTGAATTCCTTGGTAAGGATTTCTAAGATGGTCCACGCTTCTGGGATAAAGAACGAGCTTCAGATATTAATGATGGAGAAATACCACAATCTAATGGTGTTAAAGTAGAAATTAGTAAGTAAACTCATTTTCATTGTGGTTGTTTTTATTTCAATCACTAATTTAATCTATAATTTATTTGTCAAATTAAAAAAATGGCCTTTGAAGTTTGAAATAAACTTGTTGACATGTAATAGGTGTAGACAAAAGTGTTATACTCAAAAAGTTCATTATGTACCACATGGAATTTATGAACAAATGGATTGATTTGTATGATAAAAAATAAAAGAGTGTTAGAAGCAAGGAAACAATATAAGAGATAAAACCCAAGGAATACCCCATTTCCTACTGATCTACAAGGGGAATGGGGAAAATATTGAACACTGGAATGGGATACTGAACAAATTCAAAATCAAATAGAAGATGCAGGTATAGATTCAAACATAACAAAAGATGAAATCAACATGTCTAGAGGATGTGAAAGAAAGGTACAATTGGAATTTTACAAAATATTGTTTCCTTACAGTTTTGATACTATTAACTATTTTAATATTCATCATTTTATTTGTTTTAACCAAAATAAATGGTATTTCATAGGCGAGGAAATATCCAATAATGTGGGAATACGGTCAACATTATCGTGTAGAACGTGTAGATGTAAAGAGACGATCCTTCAATTGTGGCATCATGTTTGACTTCAAGCAATCCAGTTGATCAAGCTCAAAAGATAAGAATATTATTGAAGGAAATATACAATATGTTGGGAAAATACAAAAAATTATTTAGTTGGATTATCGCTCTTTTAAATGTTGTATTTTTAAGTGTAGATGGTATGAAGAATTTGAGAGGACATGAAGACATGATACCCATAGTGGATTGTTTTCTATAGATTCCTCATGGTTCCTAACGGAGGATAATGAGACTTATGTTCTACCAATTCATTGTGAGCAGGTATTTGTTTAACTCAAACTGCAATAAGCGATAGTGATCAATAATGTATTAATAAATTGTTTATTGTTAATATATGTATTTGTTTATGAATCAATAATTTTTTTATAACATATGTCTAATATATGTATGTACTCGTTCATGTGCAGGTATTTTTCTATGAAGATATTCTGGACCCGAAATGGTTTTTTATCATACATTATGATCCAATATTAAGGAATGTATTTGATGATGCATTAGTGGATACTAAGGAAAACAATGATGGCACAGAAAATGAGAGAGATGGATTAGAGAACATCAAGGAAATTAACATCCATGATGATGATGATGATGATGTTTATGTTCAGGCACATGAATACAACAATCCAGAGTTAGATGATGTTATGGAAGACAACAATATGGATGGCATACAAAATGATGAATCAAATACATTTGGTAAAAATATGCATGATCTATAATCAAATTTTAATAACGACGAAGATGATGCAAGTCAAGATGAGGATGATGATAATATTAACTACTTGAAAGATTATATGAACATTAACAATGATAAACTAGATGAAATCATTGCAGACAATGATGTTAATGACCAAGACTTCTAGATTTCAGAATTATTTGTAATCCATGTTTAAAAAATGATGATTCTTATGGAAGAGTCTTTGAAATGGTTCAGTATTATTTGTGTCAATACAAATTACCTATTGCAATATCGTTAAAGTGTTCAAGATATGGTATGAATTGTTGGAAGAAAAAAAAGGATTACTTGTATGCTTCCTCCATCCATTTTATATCAACATATGTTCATGAAGACACAAAAGTTAATAAAATATTAATTAAATATGCAAGTATCTCAAAATGATTTGAATAAGAAAATTTGTTAACTTCATTATTTTTATATTGTTTTCATTTTAATGTTGGGCATAAATATTTTATTATGTTTTATTAAGAACTAAACATAAAATAATTAAAAAAAAAAAAAAAAAATTTAATCACCTAGAATTAGGTGAAAATTTAATAAATTAAAGTTCAATTTTACTTTCCTATTTCATATCAAAATTACATCAATAATCAATCTCAATGATTTCATTGAGTCTTAATTAAACCCTCCCATATCGTCAATGCATTCGCCTAGTCTAACGATGTAAAATTTCATTGCATACAGTCACATTTTGAAGAAATTTTAACATTGGCCCCATTCACTACTCATTGTGTTGGGTTGGTTGATGACATTACAGATGAGCGTGTTGGAAGAAATTCCATGACATTTCAAGAGTGTTCCAACCAAGATTTTTTAGATGGGAATGATGAATGATGAAAATGATCAGACAACATAATGAAGATTCATGAAACATGGAGGATGTCAAAGATTATGTGGGTACATCAAGAATCCTTGACTCTTGAAACCCTCTCATACCATCAAGGCATGTGTCTCTTCTAACCATGTAAAATTTTGACCTAAACCCTAACCCCTAAGCCATTGACCCTTAAATACTTAAGCCATAATCCCTAAACCCTTAAGCCCTCAACCTTAGTTAATCACTAATCCCTTAACACAAAAGATATAAATCCCCTAACCCCCTTAAACACTAATCCCTAATCCCTTTAATCCATAAGCCCCTATGCCCTAAGAACTTATAGATTAATCCTGTAGCCCATAATCCCTAAGCCATTAACCATTAAACTATGTAACCCATAAGCACCAAATCCCTTATCTCTTGACTCTTAATCCATTAAACCCTAATCCCTAATTCTCTCAACCCTTAATCCATGTACCCCAAATCCCTAAATCCCATAATCCTTAAAGCTCCTATCCACTTAACCCCAAACACCTCAACTAATTAACTATTTATGCACATATGGTGATAAACCCCATTCACTGTTCATCGTGCGATAGTGATGGATGACATTGGTGATGTGTTGGAATATGTTAATCCATGACATTTTAAGAGTGTTTCGACAAGCATTCCATAGATTTGAATGACAAATGATGAAAATGAGACTGGATGATGAATGTTGATGCAAATTTGGACCATCTCAAAGATTATGTGGGGACATCAAGTATCCTTGATTATTGAAACCATCATATACCGTTAAGGCATGTGTCTATTCTAATTGTGCCAAATTTCAACGCATGTAGTAATTGTTTGAAGAAATTTCAAAGTTGGCCCCATTCACTGCTCACTATGCGACATCAGTGGATGGCATTGGTGATTGGTGTGTTGGAAGAGATTCCATGAAATTTCAAGAGAGTTCTTACAAATCGCTAACTCCCCTAACCCCTGATCAATTGACCCTTAAATCCTTAAGCCTTAATCCATAATTAACCCTTAATCCCTCAACCTTATTTAATCAATAATATCTTAACACAAAGCCATAAATCCACTAAACCTAAGCCATCGACCCCTAAACACTTCTCAATAATTCCTAATCCCTTAATCCATAAACCCCTATCCACTAAGAACTTAAACATTAATCCCCTAGCCAATAATACCTAGTCCATTAACCATTAAACTACATAACTCGTAAGCACCAAATCCCTTAGCTCTTGACTGTTTGTTGGACACAAGCTTAGTTCTAAGGAAAAACAACACGTGTAAGGCATACACACATGCAGGAAAAGAGACATGTGTAAGGAAGATGTGCATGTTAGAAAAGAATCACATGCAAGACATATGCGCATGTAGAAGAGGAAGATATGTGAGGCATGCATGCAATAAGACCTAGCCACGATAGGGTTAGTGTTTTGGTAAGAAGATGTAATGGTTGGTAAGCCCAAAACATGTATAAGTAGGTACCTAGGAGGTCTAGGTTGGGGGTTCGAATATGGCTGGCCTTTTGGTCATTGTTACTTTGTCGTTCAAAGACAAAGTCACTGAAAATGTGATCTATTTTCTAAGTTGTTCAGATGAGGAGAGTAAATAGGGTAGATATTGAGGGTTAGATCATAGGATGAGGAGCCTGGTGTGATCTATTCCACCTCATTATAGATATCGATCTGTTTGATGAAGAATTGTAATGCACGTGGAACTATAGTTTTGGAAACACCATAATAAAAGAGAAGAGCAGCCAAATCTTTGTGGAAATAGCCCATGAGGGGTGAACCAAAGTATATCATGTGTTATGTGAATGAATGTTGTGTATTTATTTACTATCAATGGTTAGATGTTAGACAAATGTGTGAATGACTAGTCAGATGTGTTATTTTATATGCATGAATACGAATGACAAAGTATTCAATATAATATGAATGTTAAAGTAACTAATGAAGATCACAGAGTTTAATCCCAGATACCCACTCATTCCTAGGTTACAGGCACTTGAGCATTGAAGCCACCAATAAACTATCTCATGTGAGATTACGTAGTGCACTCTATGTACTATGTTTCCTTCTAGTTTACCATAGGGTTCGATAGTTTTAAAGGGGTTTTGTTGGAAACCATAGTAGACCTAAACCTGGGTCATCCAAAGAAAGGTAGCAAGAGAGAAGTAAAGAACCATCAAATGGTTATGTTGGGGGCTAGAACAAAATGGGATTGAGTGAATGAGATCTGCTGAAGAATCGGGAAAAGAATGTCAGATCTGGTGAGGAAACGTTAAAAAGAATGAGATTATGAAATGAGATGTTTAGACCATCGAACCAAATGAAGGCAGAGATCGAGAGATGGTTGAAAACAAAGGAGTTATAATTTGCACATAAAGATAACAAAAACCCGAAGTTAACACTGCACAAATATTTGGACAAGTACGTATTTAGCAACTTGCATGAAGTATTTTTCTGTGATTTCCCACATGTGTTGCAGGAGTGGATATTGAGGTTGAAAGACAAAAACCCTACAAATCGGATTAGATAGCTAGAGTGGAATTCTATGGAAGTTGCACAGTTACAACAAGTTGACAATAAATTTACATGAGCAATAGATTTATGGTTAGACAAAATTGTTGCAGGATTTATCACATAATTTGCAGTAGATAATGTGAAGTTTTACAATGCAGCAGAGCAAGATTTCCTAAAGGGAACTAGAGGTAGGTATATCAGATCATTGTATACTTCCATAAATATTTTATTGTATTGATCCAGGTGGATATTGGTGGCCACCCACCTTTTACAAATGGCTCAAAACGACTTTCTGGCAATTTTGGCAATTTACTATTTTTAGCAGGTTTTAACTTTCGGGGCCATTTTGAGGGCCCAAATGAAGGTTTTTCAAGATAGAGGTTCTCAATGATAGACAAATACATAATTGAGCCCCCAAAATGAATCTCCTCAACGATACCTTTCAAACGAGCTATCACACGCCTAAAACGGAAATCGTATGCAAAAGTTACGACCCCGGGAAGTTGATGTACTCACTTACGCAAACGGGGCCCACATGACTTTTGGCGCTTCATCTCCCAGGGTTAGGTTTTTGGATGTCTATGGTTTTTGGCATTCCTGCTTATTGTAAAAAGGCCTCCAGAGCCTCATTTTAATCATCTTCTTGCAAATGCGAGTAGCCGTCACATCTCTTCTCAGAGATAAGCTGCCACCATTCTAGTGAGTCTTTCACTCTCTATTTTACAGTCTCTGTACATTTCTTTCATTAATAGAAATCGTGTATTACTGTATATTTGTGTTTATGGTTGCATATCTGATATATTTCTGTTATATTATTGAATATCTGTGATATCTCTGTGCAATTATTTATTATATCTTTGCTCTCATTTCGTGCCAAAAATAATCCGGATCAGTGGTATCAAAGTAGGCTGTTCTTGATCGTTTTTTTAGTGGATGTCCCCGACGAGGTATGAGTATAGAAAGTTGGGTCTCGAGCTTGTCTCTCTTGAGGACAATTTCTCTCACACACCCAAGAAACCCTCAATGGTGGAAGAAAATAAAAACGACGGAGCAGGCAATCCTATCAGTCTGTTGCTTGAGAAAGCTCTCACGCGACGAAGGGGCGAAATGATGGAGAATTTTTCCCACATCCTTCAACACCTGCCGATAGCAATAGGTGCATATTCATCAAGCAGCCACTTTGGAGGCACCTCACCTTTCAAGGTACAAGTTAATTTTGATATTCCTGTATTTGAAGGACATATAGATGCAGAAGCCCTAAAAAAATGGTTAACTCCGCTAGAAGGTTATTTCTCTGTTCACAATTTTTCTGAAAAAGAAAAGATCACCTTTGCACTCCTCAAAGATCTCCCTCATGTCAAACATTGGTGGGAAACTTACTGGGAGAAAAGTTCCACAGAGGAGTCTTGAATATATGGGGCTGATCCCACCTAGGATTTTTTCGTGGATGCGGTAAAAGAACAATATTACCCTGTTGGAAACTATGAGGACCAGTACATGAGATGGACCACACTACGGCAAGAGAGGGGCCAAGCAGTTTCAAAGTTCACCAATACCTTCCATACATTGCACACCAAGCTAGGTATCAAAGACTCCGAGCGACATTTGGTTCTGAAATACCGTGGGGCTCTACACAGATACATCCAAACTGAAATGGATTTTCTAGACATCTCATCACTTGGTGCTGCTTATCGATTTGCTGTTAAAATTGAGCAGAAATTTAAGCACCAGAAAAAAAGGGAATTTGGGTCTGCAAATCCGCAACAACCAAAGTATGACAAAGACGGCCTGAACAAACAGTCTCCTGAAAACCAATCCAAGACACAGGAAAAGAAGGGTCACGGGAAGACAAAGAAGGACACCAGAAAATGGTGCGAGTTCCACAAAATCCCTTGGCACAAAACCGATGAATGTCGCTCAAAATAGTCATTGGTGGCCGAGATCAAAGACAAGGATCCAACCCTCGATTGAAAATCTGATTCTGAGAATAATGGTAAAAGATAGATCATCGATGCAGACCCCACTGCTATTGTTGCGACCGCAACAATTCAACCAGAAGAACCAACAGAGCCTGAAGAATGGGAGCACCTTTTTCATTCATAGATGTGGGTGAAGAGGACCTTGCTGCATTTTATTGTTGATAGCGAAAGCCAGAAGAACCTCATCTCAGCAGAGGTCGTCAAACAGTTGGGATTGTTGTCAACACCACACCTACAGCCATACAACATTGGGTGGCTTCGCCAAGGACGAGATCTCCGTGTCAGCCAACAGTGTCGATTACCATACGACATCCAACCCTTCAAGGATGAGGTATTATGTGATGTTTCCCCACTCAATGTCTGTGATGTGCTCTTGGGACAACCATATATGTGGAGACGCCATGTTGTTTATGAGTCTCGACCTCGTAGTGTCATTGTTACTTTGGGGGGTCATCTCTACAGAATACTAGAGGTAGTTCCGACTACTGTTCAACCTAAAAAGTGTCGCAATGTAGTATCTCATACTGCAAAATTCAGCTTCTTCACAATTTGTTCAAAAGGAGAACAAAAGGACACTGCAACCACTACAGCCTTGCCCCAAGCACCTTCTATCCAACAAAAGTAGGTCGACAAGGTTGCAACAAAGCACAACGATTCCTTCTACACACCATCCTCTCATGTATATCCACTTGTTGAACAACCTCAACCTCAACAGGTTCTTGATAGACTTCCACAAACTGAGCAACGTGACGTCTCCAGCAAGACAAGCAGCTCACCAAGATGCAGATTCAAAAAACGCTTTCCCTTATCCCCTGGGAACTCAACACAATGGAGACCATTTCTTCCTAAGGATGGAGGATTGATATAGGTGGATATCGGTGGCCACCCACCTTTTCCAAATGGCTCAAAATGGCTTTCTGTTAATTTTGGAAATTTACTATTTTTAGCAAGTTTTAACTTCCGGGACCATTTTGAGGGCCCAAATGAAGGTTTTTCTAGATATAGGTTCTCAATGATAGCCAAAGGCATGATTGAGCCCCCAAAATGAATCTCCTCGACGATACCTTTCCAACGAGCTATCACACGCCTAAAACGGAGACCGTATGCAAAAGTTACGAGCCTGGGAAGTTGATGTACTCATTTACCCAAACGGGGCCCACATGACTTTTGGCGCTTCATCTCCCAGGGTTAGGTTTTTGGATTTCTAGGGTTTTTAGCATTCCTACTTATTGTAAAAAGGCCTTCAGATCCTCATTGTAATCATCTTCTTACGAATGCGAGTAGCCGACACATCTCTTCTCAGAGATAAGCTGCCACCATTCTAGCAAGTCTTTCACTCTGTATTTTACAGTCTCTGTACATTTATGTCATTAATAGAAATCATGTATTACTGTATATATGAGTTTATGGTTGCATATATGATACATTTTTGTTATATTATTGAATATATGCGATATCTCTATGCAATTCTTTATTATATCTCCGCTCTCATTTCGTGCCGAAAATAATCCGGATCATGTGTAGCAAATGTGTAATGAAAATGGCATCAAACAACTAAACTTATCTTTGTGCATGGTGGAAGGTTGGGAGCACTGACAAGAGATAGATAAATGGAGGAAGAGATGGATAAAGGAAAGAAGGAGGAGCCCTTGGATCCAATCATGATGGAGGAAGACCAGATCAATAAGATCATGGAAATAGTTGGAAGAACATGCAGTGGAGAACCCTACCAATACAAGATGAACAATAAGAAGAGAGACATAGTTGCGAGGGAAGGCTTGGAAAGTGATTAAGAAGAGGTAGATGACCTCTGGGTTGTGGAGAAGATTGAAGAAATCCTGCATATGACATATGAACAAAGATAATTTTAAGGATGGAAATTTATTTTAAGATGTAGAAACCTTGGCGAATATTACTAATCCTTCATATGTCAACTATAAATGTTTGGCGATACTTTTGTAAAAATATTCAAATTTCTAAGTATTTTATATATTTTTTTATAAAATTTTGGCGATTTTTAAGGTAAACTAATTTTATCCTATAGAATTTGGGCGAATCATTTTTAAAATAGTGAATCTCATTTTTGGAAAAACCATGGAAAATTAGCCCATGAGCGAAATTTAGCCCCTAAAATCATCCTTGCATATGAATGGAAGACAAGAGGTCCAAGGGAAGGAACCGAAGGAAAAACTCCTATCCATATTAGTGTCAGTTTGGAACCCATAAACCCATGTGTGACCAATACACCAGAAAGAACACCACCAGTTAGACAACCAAATTTCAGTAGAAGAAATGCAACAGGAAGTACATCTACATAAGGAACAAAAATTGGGGGAGCTATCTCAAGAAGCAGTAGTCAAGGATCTACACCGCATGGAGGTAGTAGTACAATATAGTTTGCAATGGCATGACATGATCCCACCATCAAGTTACCATAATTCAAGGGAGAGGCATCAGAGGACCCTGAGAAGAACTTGTTCATTTGTGAAAAGATATGGGAAGCAAATTAGATCACATATAAGGATACAAAACTTGCACATTTATCTATCACACTAAGAGACCACGCAATGGATTGGTACATGAGATTAGCATCAAACAGTCCACCGGGAACAACTAGAACAATTGTGGATATCAAGAAGTTATTTATAAATGAATTCCAAAAGCCTAGCTCATAGGATTAGTACATGAATGAGATGATAGAGATCAGACAAAAACGAGGAGAAAATGTCTAGGAGATTGACCAGAGATTCAAATGATTGAAGGGAAAGATGAAGTATGTCATGATATATATTCAACATAGACATATATTTGTGAGTTCCCTGCTACAACACCTGAAATACCCTTTGAGACAACAAAAGTTTCAGACTTAGGCAGAGGATCTGTAGGCAGCCTTACAACTAGAAGAGAACCAATATAAGAAGACATATCTAGTAATAGAGGAGTTGAAGGAGGATCTGAAGAATTTAACATTTCAAATGAATCAGAACATGGGTAAGAACAAAAGAGAAGTTGTTTGGTGTACCACATGTAGGACATAAGGAAATCACAAGAATGAGTGACCAACATTTGAGCAGTACATGGAAATAAGACTGCTAAACCCTTTGCCAATAGGAGGACTATGGTGTGAGATCTATAAGACACAGGGGCATGATCTATATCATTTTCCAATGATGCATAAATACCAGACAATTCCTAAAGTTCATATTGCAAATTTTGCAGGTCAGTGGGCCATGATGACAAATATTGTAGGACAATGGAGCTGATGAGGGAAAGAATATCATACACCTATAGGGTGTAGGAAGAAATGATGACAAGGAAATCTACATCATAGTTTAACCAAGTACTAGCCCCATATAACACTATTCCAAAACAATATAACATTGCACAATCATAGTCCAACACTACGCAACCACAGTATAATCCCACGTAGTATACTCAGGTGCCTCAATACAATGCCTCGAGAGGATATCGAGCTTGCTACAGAGGTGGAGGACGAGGTAGATGAGGCTTTGGAAGAGGCATAGGACTGGTGGTATTTCATAACTTTCAACAACCAGGACACTATGTAAGAGAATGTACACTTCCACCTGCGACATGTACGTATTTTCGCGCATCATAACATGACACAGAAGACTGTCTATCACTATTGGGGAAGATCTAGGAAAAGAGGAATCAGAACAATCAGAATGTTCAATGGATTTCTATAGAATCAAGGGATGATGGAAGAAACATCAACATAGTTATGCGTGGAGGAGATAAAATACAAGATGATACAGTAAGAAAATATCCATCACAACACTAATGGGTGAAGAAGAATGTCGAACCACATAAGTAGTTTGATGCACATAACCAAAAATAACTATTCAAGCATGCTAGACAAGAATTCTTGAATCCATACATTGCATCTACATCAACTGCACAACATACTCAGGATGTACCAATGTACAAGATGTTTTCATCACTAGATTACACTAATGAAGCACAACCCCCAGGACAAGTAAGTACCATAAAGGATTTTCTGAAATCTTGTGTTAAAATAGTAAATGATCCATCATCTGTTAAAGTATTACAAAATATGTTATAAATATGTAACGAAAACATAGAGAGAAAGGTAGAGAAGAAAACAATTAATCACTTGCATATAAGGAGGAGGGCAAGTAGAGAGTTCATACTGAATGCCAACATTGGAGATTTCAACATGAGGGATATTATACTGGATTTAGGCTCCGAAGTGAATGTGTTACCCAAGAAGACATGGCAACGTATGGGAGAGCCCACATTAGGATATTCACCTGTTCAGTTGAAACTAGAAAATCAACACAAGGTTATGCCAATTGGAAGGTTAAAGGGTGTGACGGTAGATCTGGATGGAGTTCTCACTAAAGACGATTTTGAAGTAACAGAAATAGTGGATGTTACAACACCTTATCCAACATTGCTTGGCTTGGATTGGGAATTTGATAACTAGGCCATAATAAATTTGAAGACAAGGAAGATGACATTCGAGTAAGGAGAATACAGATTTTTTGTGCCACCAGACCCATCAGAAGGAGAAAGGTTTGTAGAACCCACTTGCTTAAACCTGGAGGAAAACAACCAGTTATATAGAACCATCGAAGATTATGTAAATCCAACTGCATATGGAATACTCAGCTAGAGAAGTATCACATCATGTGTGTCAGACTCAGATAAAGGGTTGGATAATTGGAAACATAGATTACATGAAGTATCCACAACAAGGTGCACAATAATAGACTGCATAGTAAGATGGGTAGGTGCAGAGATAAGAGAACCACCTAGGTTTCATGGGGTGAATGACTTAGAAGAATTCCTAACAAGATACGAAGATGAAGTGTTAGAAAATCAAAGACTCTTATCTATAGACATAGCACTCAAGGAAACACTTGCAATATGGTGGGGTGTGCACAAAGGGACAATCAAGGATTGGTACCAATGTAAGCGATTACTACGCATTATATTTGGTGCAGAACAGGGAAGCAATGAAATGCAAAGATATGATGGAGACGGGACACCAGTCGAACACTTGGATAAGTGAAGAACACTATGGAGAATGACACCACCATAAGAATGGACTCATCACTTCATTCACACATTGGAAGGAATTCCAACAAACTGGTATGTAGATGAGGAACTGCGCAGGGGCACTACAGAATCAAAAACATTACAACAGAATTTATATTCACTTTCTCATTTGAGCATGGGAACCCCAACATTGATTCAACACTCAAAAAAATTAGAGGGGTGATAATTATTAAGGAACCATAGGTTGAACTTATAACATAGTATCAACAACAGAATAGACAGATAGTGAAAGAACTATTGTCATGCTATCATGTGCAAGAAGAAGCACCAGATGAAGATGACCCACCAAACAATCAAATAATAGAAATTGAAGGAGAAAGAGAGGTGGAAGGTCCATCTATGGCATCATAATTATTTTCCGTGCCAATCAAGGTGAATAAATTAAATATTGGGACAAATGATAATCCCAAAATGGCCAGTATTGGAGATTAGTGGGATGAACAAATAGTAGAAAAAATAACAGAGTTGTTGCGTAAGTACAATGACTTGTTCTCAAAAACCTTTACAGAGATGAAAATGATAGCTGGAGACCTAGGAGAGATAAAGATACCTCTCAAACCTGAAGCTAGATTTGTCAGACAACAACTCTATAAACTGAATCCAATATATAAGAAGAAAGTAAAATCAGAAATTGACAAAATGTTGGAAGTTGGAATCATAGAACCAATAGAATAATGAGAATGGATAATCCCTATGGTAGTCTAGGGGAATAATAAAGGAGGCATAAGGATGTGTATCAATATGAGAAATTTGAATGATGCTTGCCTACATAACCCTTTTCCCACCCCTTTCACAGATGAGGTATTAGAAAATGTGGGAGGCCAGGAAGCATGCTTATTCATAGATGGATTCTCAAGCTACCATCAGATCAAGATAGCTCCCGAAGATAGATACAATACAAGTTTTGCGACAAAATGGGGATCCTACTAGTACAAAGTCATGCCTTTTGGGTTGAAGAACACACCAACAATATTCTCAAGAGTAGTCATAGTTTCCTTCAAAAAATTCATCCATCAGTTTTTAGAAGTGTATATGGATGATTGGACAATCTACAGTCTATTAAAATATCATGTAGAGGTGTTACGAATGATGTTGTAAATATGTAGGCAGTGTCAGATATAATTAAATATCAAGAATTGAATCTTTGGTACACATTTTGGAATACTATTCGAACATATAGTCTATAAACGAGGGATATTGGTGCATCCTGCAAAGGTTACATTCATTATTAACTTACCACCACACAAATTAGTATGCTAGTTGAGAGTAACACTGGGACACACAGGCTACTACATAAAATTCATAAAAAGGTATGTGCAGATCACTATGTCGATGGAGAATCTATTGAAGAAGGATAGTAAATTCTAGTGTATTGAGGGTTGTCAATGAGGTATGGACACTCTAAAAGAAAAAATGGTTACATCACCTATACTAGTATTCCCAGACTGGGAAAAGACATTTCATGTGCATGTAAATTCATCAGCCATAGCACTTGGAGCTACTTTGGCGCAGCCAAGAGAGAGAGAGTTAGACAATCGTATAGCATTTGCTAGTAGAAAACTATCAGAGTTAGAGAAAAACTACAATACTAGAGAGAGAGAAGGCCTAGCAATGGTATATGCAGTGCAAACATTAAGACACTATCTACTCGGGAAACACTTTAAGATATTCACAGATCATTTTTCCCTCAAGTATATAGTAAATAAGCTAGTTCTAGAGGGGAGAATATGTAGATGGATACTGTTGTTTCAGGAATTTGACTTTGAGGTAATAGTCAAACCGACAAAGTTGAATGCAGGACCTGATCACCTGTCGAGGATCACTAATGGAGAGGAACCTACAAATTTAGAGGACACTCCCTGATGCACAATTATTTTTAGTCCAAGTAGTTGATGAATATTTTTATGACATCATTGAATACTTGAGTACAGGGACTGCGTCACAAGAACTCAACACTATGCTGAAGAAAAATATGGTAGTCAGAGCTGCATACTATCAATAGATTGCAGGAAACTTATACAAGATGGGTGCAGACAACATATTGAGAATATGTGTACTATAACATGAAAGGCCTAGGATTTTAGCATAGGCTCACGAGGGAATAGTTGGAGGACATTATGTAGGAAAATCTACCATGCAAAAGGTATTATGCACATCACTATGGTTTATGACCATTCACGGAGATGCAAAGGACTACTGCGAGATATGTGATGTATGTCAGAGGGTTGGAAAACCTAATAGATAGGATGAGATGCCCCTAAGACCACAAATAACCTTGCAAGTATTTGAAAAATGGGAAATAGAATTTGTGGGACCAATTAACCCACCAGCAAAGAGATCAGGAGAAATTTATATCATTATTGCGACAACGTAGTTAATGAGATGTGTAGAAGAAGCACCAGTAAAAGATTGTAGTGCAAAGACAACAACACACTTCCTATTTGAGAAAGTGATCATTAGATTTGGATGCCCAAGGATTTTGATGAGTGGCCAAGGAACTCACTTCATCAATAGTACTATCAAGGCTATGAATGAGGAGTTTGAAGTCTATCATCAAAATAGTACACCATACCACCCTCAAGCAAGTGGAACAGTGGAAGCCTTTAATAAGATCCTAGAGAATTATTTGAAAAAAAATATGTAATGTCAATAGGGATAATTGGGATTTGAAGATACCAGACATATTATGGGCATACATAACTACATGCAAAAATTTGACAAGACAGACACAATTTAGGCTGGTGTATGGACAAGAAGAAGTGGTTCCATTAGAATTTTTGGTACCTAGTATGCGCATAACAACAATCACCAACATTAAAGAATGAGGTGCAGTACAAGAAATGCTAAGTGAGATGATAGATATGGAATAAGATAGGATTCTAGCAGGATTTCACCAAGAAGTATAGAAATCAAGGGACAAATCTTGACATGAGAGACATATTAAAAGGAAGAGTTTCAAGGAGGGATACATAGACTTAATGTATGGCAGTAAATTTCTTCAGCACCCAAGAAAATTTAGAATGCATTGGTTGAGACCATATAAAGTGAAGACTATCATAGAAGGGGGAGTTGTACAATTGTGATATTTAGGTGGTAAAGAACTAAGAGGAATGATCAATGGGAGTCGATTGAAACTGTATAGGGACAATCGACCTACTAGTACTTAGAAAGTTACCACACATTAAGAAGAGATGTATAGAGTGTATTATAGTAGAAATAAGGAAGAGAAAATGGGAAAAAAAAAAAAAAAA
>ML776702.1:2194477-2209190 GCA_009831015.1 Picea engelmannii
CAACCTCCTTTTACCCCACTTAAATGTTCAAGTACAAGATGATTCAAAATGAAAATGTCTCCTTGGTATATATAGGAGACTAGGAGGTATAATTACAACTAATGGCCTAAATCCAACATAAATAAAATAACATTACTAATATATATGCCCCAATTAAGGGGTAATGAGCCAATATTAGGGCTTAACAATTAATGAGGCAGAAAGTAATGGGAAAAGGTACCCTTGACATAAATGTCAAGAATGGAAGTATTATGTATGTACATGATTCTTTGTTTATTCCATGTTTAAATCATAACTTGATTAGCATAGGGAAGCTAAATTATAAGCGCTACAAGACTTTTTTTGAAGGAAAGTTTGGTAATATTTTGAACAACAATGGCCTTATCGCCAAAGTGAAAATGACAAATAGTAGGATGTTTTTATCAATGGAACGAATTGTATATTGCAAGAAGGCCTTAGTTGATAAGTCCATGGGGGATTCACCTTGTTGACCAATATCTTATCATGTTCATTCATAAAGGGACTTTTTAAATTATGAAAAATAGATTCAATATATTGTAGTTATTGGAGGGGGGTGGGGTACATAGGGTATTAAAAGGGGTATTTGGTAAAAATAGGAGACATTTAGTACAAATAGGGGTTTTTATTATTGGAAATATGTATTGGGAGGGGAGTTTAGAAAAAATATTTTTGGAGGTATTTATCAATATCTAGTGAAATTAGAGGTATTCTTTAATATCCCATGAACAAACATGCTATGTCACATGTTCATTGAGTGGAGACCTCATGGATGAGTCTTGGTTATGGAATAAGAGGTTTGGAACCATTATTTTGGATATTTTTCCTTCATGAAAAAGAAGTGTAAATGTGTTGAAACCACACAAAATAGATCTAGATAGAAAATACCACACACATTTGCAGAGAGAAATTGAGAAATAAGAAGCAAGAGAGAAAGAATGGAAGAATTCTCATTAACCGTTATGAATAATGAATAATTTACACATGATATACTTTGTATAAATCAATCAATGGGAACTTGAGGAGAACCAATGATCCATAGTGGTGGTATAGAGTGATTTAGAAATACACCAGTATTTATGGGAGTGAACTACCACCTAGTTTAGTCTCTCAGGAAGTTACAGAAGTGAACTTCCACCTAGCTGAGTTAAATAGTCCACCAGTATTCAATTAACCGACTGAAACATAGTGTAGTGAGGAGTAGATCAAGGAATAAAGGGTAATGCACCATTATTGTGATGAAAGAAAGGATAATGAACATTATCATGGTAATGATCCCAATGTTTCATGGTGACAAAACCAATGCAACATCTAGACTTAACGCAACTAGTCAAACTAAAGTGTCAACTAAAGAGAATATTATCCAGGTGGAATATTCTCCCCTAAACTTTAGGCAACTAAATAATGACTAATAAAAATAGGAAAAACCTTAGGACCTTAGGAAAAATAAATCCTAGGTGTGTGTGAAGCAACTCCAACATCCCCTTGAACATCAATATGGTGAAAATAAAGAATGGGTTCCGACAACGAGGCCATGTGAGGTACCCAAATAAAAAATATACACTGAAATAAAGTGAGGAAAGAAGGAAAAACTCATGGGAATCCCCCCCCCCCTCAAGGTACAATGTATGTAAAAAGAAGAACTAACAGTTGTTTGGAAACTGTGTCCTTCACTCCAGGACGACTTCACAGAGAGTGGAACTTCTTCTCAGTGAAGGTCTTGGTGAATATGTCTTCCGTCTATTCTTCTGAAGGAAAGAACTATAGGTCTAAGATCCCCTCGTGTACTAAGTCCTAGATGTAGTGCATGTGGATCTCAATGTGCTTTGTCCTCTACCTCTGAATTAGATCTATGTAGAAATTTAGAGTGCTTGTCAAACCAGATGACGATCGACCAATGAAACTGAATTCCCAACTCACTAAGAAAATGTTGTAGCCACATATCCTAAATGGTTATGTTAACTACCCCTCTTTACTCTACCTCGGCTGAATAAAGAGAAATAAAAAACTGCTTCTTTCTCGACAAACAAATAGGCCCGTAACCAAGACTGAGTGAGTAACCAGATGTGGACTTGCGATCAATGTTATTTCCACCCAAGTCAGAATCAGTAAACCTGATGATATCTAATGTAGAGTCTCATGCATAATGAATCCCAAAGGTTATGGTTCCCTATACATATTGAAGGATATGTTTTGCAGACTTCTAATGTAGCTCATGCAGCGCCTGCATGAACCTGTAAACTCTGCCAACTACATAGGAGAGGTCTGGTCTGGAGTGTGTGAGATACAAAAAGCTCCCCACTATTTGTTTGTACAGTGTGTTTTCAACCAGTGGAGTATCCTCGCCATCCTCAAGTTTGACTCCTAATAGGAAAGGAGTCAGAGCAGACTTGCAGTCTGTCATGTGAAATCTCTTAAGAAGATCTTGTGCATACTTGGCCTGAGACAGTTTGATTCCTGATGCATCTTGACTGATCTCTAGTCCAAGGAAAAAATGTAGCAGACCCATGTCAATCATAAAGAACATGTTATATAGAATCCTCTTGACTGCGTAAATCACTGAACTCGAGCAACCGGTGATCAAAAAATCATCAACATTTAGAACTAAGAGTAGAAGTGAATCAGTCATCCTGAGCATGTAGACAATCAGGTCTGATTTACAATGTACAAATTTCTGTGACAACAGGTAGGAGTCCATATTGGCATACCATGCTCTCAGAGCCTACTTAAGGCCATAAAGAGAATTCTTCAGTTGACAGACCAAATATGAGTCCTACATAAATCCCTGGGACTGCTCCATATAGATCTCCTCAGAGAGATCACCATGAAGAAATGCATTCTTCACATCCATATGATGGACTTTCCATCCCTTGGCCACTGCAATGGAAAGTTCCAAATGTATGGAATCCATGTTTTCTACTGGAGTGAAGGTCTCGTCATAGTCAATTCCATGCACTTGCTGAAAGCCTTTGGCAACAAGCCTGGATTTGTATCTACTAATATGTCCATCCGTTGTGCTCTTGGTCCTGTAAACCCATCTGCATCTCACAATTTTCATTCCAAAAGGAAGGGGAACCAAATCCCAAGTCTGGTTTTCGAGGAGAGAGTTGTACTCCTCCTACATGGAAGATTCCCAAAAAGGATTTCCAGTAGCCTACCCATAAGACTGTGGATATGAAGAATGAATCAAGAAAATATAACTGGAGGGAAATGGTTCAGTGGTATTTAGTGCAATAGGGGGCTCCTTGAAATCAGATCGATTCCTCTTAGTATCGGTTGGATCAATAACAACATCCCCTACATCCAGGAGAGTAGTCTATGCCCACTCGGGCCTCTACTTTGGCTCTACATCTGCATCAATATGCTCTGACTTTGCACATGAATGTACTGAATTTGTATCTCAGTCATTTGAGTCCTCTGAATCATAACTCTCTTCTGAAGAAGAGTCATCATGTGCATGATCATCGTCTCAGACAGGTGGAAGAATGAAGGTGTCTGCATGCGGCTATTGAGTTATATGCGAGACACTTTCCTCGAATTGGATACTTCTCCCAATGATGATCCAGTCTGAGGAAAGATCAATAACTCTTTATCCCTTCACATCGTCAGGGTATCCAACAAAAATACACTTAGTTCTCTGTGGATCAAGTGTCTTCCTCTTTTTAGATGGAATTTGAGCCCATGCACATGAACTGAAAATACGAAAGTGGGTCACTTCCAGTTTGAGGTCTCTCCAAGCATCGTAGGGGGTCTTATCCTTGACATATATATGGGGATATATATTTTGGATGTATGTTTCACAATTAAGTGCTTCGGCCCATAGTATCTGTGGTAGTGACTTTTCATGTAGCATGCAAGATGCCATCTCTTTTAAAGATATGTTTTTCCGCTGAGCAACTTCGTTTTGCTGCGGAGTATAAGGAACTGTGTGATGAAACTAAATCCCTTCCTAATGAAAAATATTATGGATCTCATTATTGACATACTCCCCCTCGTTATCAGTTTAGAGGACTTTCATTTTCTTTCTTGACTGTGTCTCAACTAGGGATTTGAAATATTTGAGGCGTTGAAAGACCTTAGATTTTTTCCTGAGAAAGTAAATCCATGTGAAATGTGAGAAATCATCAACAAAAATGAGAAAAAACCTATCTTTACTGATAGATGGATGTGGAAAAGGATCCATGAGGTCACTATGGATCATATCTAAAGGAGAGGAATCTCTCTGAGTCTTTCCTTTGTCGAATTTCTCTTGAGGGTATTTTCCAAGAACACATCCCTCATAGACTCCTTTGGAGAAATGGATGTCTGGTAGACCATCAACCAATATTTTCTTTCTAATTTGTTGCATATATCTGAAATTCAAATTTATGAACCTTTCGCGCCATATCCTACTACTTTCATCAGCATGGGTAAGCAGTAAAGCAAAATCTGGTTCAATAAATTCAGAAAATGTATACAATCTAGATTGACGATTTACCTCACTGGTAGAAAACCTGGAATTGGTTTTCATTTCATAGATGTCCACTGAATTTGGTGTGAATATGAATTTATTTCTAGTTCTGAAGTTCATCAGTTGATACATGGAGAGAAGATTGTGGAAAGTTTGGGAATGTCCAACACATTCTCGAAGCTTCTTTTGGTGAGTTCAATCCTTCCTTTGTGGGTGACCTCAACTGGAGAGTTGTCCCCCATAAAAATAGGACATTTTCATGCATACAATGAATAATAGATTCATTTTGTGGAATCCATGTGATGTGATGCTCCTGAATCTACAATCCAAGCATCGGGAGAGGAGTTGATGTCAATCAAGGCATGGCTAGAATTGCCTTTCTTGGGATTCTGATCTTCTGGATTCTTCTTCTTGGAACCCTCGGGGATGCGGTCTCCAAGGTTTTTTTGCTGAAGTATTTGAGTCATTATATCTATTTGTTTATGCATGCATGCAAATTCTGGATGGAATCCTTTATGCCAGTACATGCATTTCTCCCCTCTTCTTCCCTTTCCACCTTTGGATCTAGAGGCATCGGTGAAGGGTTTTGAGTACCCTTCCTTCTTCGGATGTGCATGAGATTTCCTTTTTTATTTATCTTTAAATTTCGTATATTGATGGCTGGCATCTTGTACAGTAAGTGCATGCACCTTTGGGCCTTTGATTTTTCCCATGTTGATGAGCTTGGTTTGTCTTGTGTAAGGAATTCGATAAAGTCCTCAAGAGAAGGCATCTTCCAGGTGGCTCCAGAGGAGAATTTGAATGAATGGAATATTGATATGAACATGGAGAATTCAGGACCAACTTTGGAGAGAATGATGAGAACCATTTGCTTCTCCTCCTTAGATTTATCAACCACACAAGATTTGAGTTGTGACAGTAAATCCTTTAATTTTGTAAAAAAATCTTGGATATTGTTGAAGCTTTTTGGATCTAATATGAGAAATTACACCTCCAGAATTTGTCCCCTCATCTCATCCTATTTTCCAAAGAGCCCTTCCAAGGTGTTCGAGGCTTCATTGGGGGTTTTACAGGAAGATATGTGAAAACGAAGATTGGGAAAAATAAGACTGCAAATCGTTCTGAATGCTTCATCCATTCGATTTAGATACTTGATTTTTTCTATGGATGATGTTGGTTATATGCATGTATTCAATGTTAACCTGTTCAATCCTTTGGTTTGGAGATGTATGAATATTTTCTCCTTCCATGCAAATTAATTGTAAGGTGTAAGAATGAATTCTTTTGGGAAATCCATCTTTCTGTTGTCTTTAATCTTTTGTACCTGCAAACAAATTTGGTGTAGCTTTTTCTTAGCAATCTGTGGGCTCTGATACCATGTAAATTTTATGAACCTGCACATAATATATCTAGCTAGAAAATACCACACACATTTGCAAAGATAAATTGAGAAAGAAGAAGAAAGAGAGAAAGAATGAAAGAATTCCCATTAACCGTTATGAATAATGAATAATTTACACATGATATACTATGTATAACTCAATCAATGTGCACTAGAGGAGAACCAATGTGACAAAGTGGTGATCTAGAGTGATCTTAACACACACCATCAATTACAGGAGTGAACTGCCACCTATTCTAGTCTTTGAGGAAGTTACAGGAGTGAATTTCCACCTAAATGAGTTAACTAGTCAACCAGTCTTCAGTTAACTGACTGAAATAGAGTGTAGTGAGGAGTAGATCAAGGAATCAAGGGTAATGTGCCATTTTGGTGATCAAACCAAGGATAATGTGAATTATCACAGTGATTATCCCAATGTTTCATGGTGACAAAACCAATATAGCATCTAGACTCAACTTAACTAGTCAAACTGAAGTGTTAACTAAAGAGAATATTCTCCAAGTGGAATATTCTCCCCTAAAATTTAGGAGACTGAATAATCACTAATAAACATATGAAAAAACTTAGGACCTTAGGAAAAAGAAATCCTAGGTGTGTGTGAAGTAACTCCAACAAGAACAACTCGGTAAGAGGTTTTTCTTCATTCATAGAGCCAGATAATAAGATATGTGAAGGTTGTGCAATAGGGAAGCAACATAGATACATGTTTCCCCATCATCATTTTAGAGCACATGAACCTTTGGCCTTAGTGCATGAAGATATTGGTGGCCCCATGCAAACTTTATCTCTTGGAAATAATATGTTTTTTCTTATCTTTGTAGATGATTTTTCAAGGATGTCTCTCGTCTATTTGTTAAGTCAGAAGTCTCAAGATTTTAGTTTCTTTCAAAAATTTAAAGTACATTTTGAGAAGGAATCAAGATACTATTTGAATGTTTTGAGAACTAATCGAGGTCGTTAATTCACCTCCACTAAATTCAAATAATTTGGCATATTACATGGCATTAAGAAGGAGTTAAACAATGTATATACTCCCCAACAAAATGGATTAGCAGAGAGGATAAAAAGAACAATTGTAAATATGGACAGATGTATGTTGAAAAAAATGTGTTTTTCCAACATATATTTGGAAGATGTAGTCCATACAACTATATATATCCTCATCAAAAACCCTATAAATATGGTAAAAAATTCTATGCATGAAGCTTGGTTTTGTAAAAAAGCAATTGTTGTTCATCTGAAAATTTTTGGGTCTACATGCTATCTTCACATTCCTGCACAACAAAGACAAAAATTAGATGGAACATATGTGAGATGTATTTTCATTGGATATTCAGAAGAAATAAAGGCTTATAGGTGTTATTATCCACTTACTAATAATATTTATGTTAGTAGAGATGTGATGTTTTATGAAGGGGGAGTTTATTTCAAGAATGAAGGATAAGATAAAGTGATTACTTCACATATTGAAAATTTAATCTTTGATAACAATGATCAATATTTGCAACCCTCTACTGTAAGAAATACAAGCTCACCTTCAAGGAGTTCTCCATCAAATACATCTTGATCTTCTCAAACAACAATATGTCATGTTGATACCTAAACAACACCTCCATATAGTCCTCCTAAAAAAACAAGAAGTTTGAAGGAAATATATGAGACATCTAGGTATGCTGGTGAAAATGTTTCTCTTCTTTATTCTATTCATATTGAACCCTTTAATTTTAAAAAATATTTCATTGATGAACCATGGGTACAAGCCATGGAGGATGAGATATCATAGATTGAGAAAAATTATACATGGGAGTTAATTGATCTTCCTCGTGGAAAATGCACTATTAGATTAAAGTGGATTTACAAGATAAAATTTAAAATGGATGGAAGTATTTCAAAGTATAAGGCACTTTTAGTTGCAAAATTATATGTGGAACAAGAAGGAATTGACTATGAAGATACATTTTCTCCTATAGCAAGACATAAAACTGTAAGAAATTTTCTTTCCATTGCATCTGAGTTAAAAATTTATCGGATATATGTTAAATCTACTTCCTTAAATGGATATTTGAAGGAAGAAGTTTATGTCAAACAACCTCAAGGTTTCATTTTTAAAGGTAAAGAAGATAAGTTTTATAAACTTAAAAAGGTTCTTAATGGTCTTAAACAAGCCACTAGAGCTTGGTACTCTAAAATAGATAATTGTCTTCACGATCATAACTTTGATAAGTGTCCTTATGAGCGTGTCATGTACAAAAAGGTTGTGGGATCGATTTTCATCATTGTTTTATTATATGTATATGATTTAATATTCATGGGAACCTCATTTTCACTTGTGAAGGAGTTCAAATAGGTAGTGAAATCTAAATTTGAGATGACACAATTAGGAAAATTGCAATATTTTTTGGGTATGCAAGTAAAAAAAATGTTGGAACATGTGGTTCCATCGTAAGCCTCACCTTGTCAGATTAATGGGTTGACCAAGTCTTTGGGTCAATGACGAACTAAATTTTAGGCTAGGTAAATTATGCTCTCATAGAGGCATTCTAACATTGTGAACTGGAAAACAAAGAGTATATACAATAGGGAGATGATTCATCTCCAAAAAAAATTAACTTCCATGACTACCAAGATTATATCGATTCAACTACCCCTAATTGATATAATACTATCTACAAATGTAGTTACATCATAACCACAATGGATTATGAAACTGACAATCCCCTCAATCGGAACGGGTGTCTATAACACCCAACATCAATATGAATTTCTCAAAATTTTCTTTACCAAGTGCTTTGGTGAAGATGTCTACAATTTTCTTATTTATGGAACAATGTTTTAGATGAATAGTCTTGGCCTCCACATGAAATTGAATTAAATGATATTTTTTGTTGATGTGTTTACTTCGATCATGAAATATGGGATTTTTTTCCAACTTGATTGCAGAGGTGTTGTCAATTAATAGAGGAGTGGAGTTCACTTGTTTCTCTTGAAAATATTCAATAATTTTCTTGAGCCACACAATTTCTTAATTATTCAATAATATTCCAGGAGACAACAACCAATCTAAGACTCATTAAGTAGCCTGAAGTTGAAACTAAAGTTTCCTTATCTCCATCAAATTTCGAATCAGAATAACCTATCAGGATGAACTCATTCACCTTAGAATGCTTGTGTCCAAAATTATAAGTTCCCTTCAAGTATTTTAGGACTCTTTTTGTAGCAATCCAATGTCCTTCACAAGGATTTTGCATGAACCTAGAAAGGATACCAACAACAAATGAAATTTATGGTTTGATGCTAGTAAGATGGACAAGACTCCCGACTAGTTTTTTGTATTTGGTTGCATCCTCAAATTCATTTCCTTCCTTTGATGAGAGATTTAAATTTTGTTCCATTGGAGTAGAAATAGGGTAACATTCATCCATGTGAAATTTGTTCAATAATTCTCCAACATAAATTTTCTAGGATATGAATATGTGGTTTGGGTGTTGAGAAACTTCAATGCCCAAATAGTAATGAAGTTTTCCCAAATTTGTCATCTCAAAACTTCTCTTCAATTCTTTATTTATGTATGCAATGTAGCTTTCATTGTTCCCTATCAACAATAGATCATCCACATACACTACAAGATATACACTAGTTTTTCCAACTGATTTAACAAAGAGAGTTGCATCATCAATATTATTGTGATTAAAATTTAGTTTTAGAAGATTCTCTATAAGCTTTTGATACGAGGCCCATAGTGATTGTTACAGACCATAAAGAGTTTTTTTATCTTGCAAACCTTTTTCTATTGTCCTTTCATAAAAAAAAAAATCAGGTTGAGACATGAAAAAATTATCTTTCAAATCACCATTCAAAAAATAAATATTCACATTCATTTGGTGAACTTTCGATCCTTTTGAGCTGCTAGTGCCAATAAAGAAAGAATAGTACCCCATTTTATTGTGGGAGCAAAAGTCTCTTCATATTCAATGCCTTCTCTCTATTGAAAACCTTTTCCCACAAGCCTAGCTTTATGCTTGTCAAGTGAGCCATCATATTTTTACTTTTTTTAGAGACCCACTTGCATCCAATGGGTTTGTTTCAAATGGAGGATCCACAAACTTCCAGTTCCCATTGTTTATAAGTGCATCATATTATGTTTTCATAGCTATTTTTCGTTTCATCAAGAGTGATGTATTCTTCACAATAAGTTGGTTCATTACTAGTTGAAAAATTCAATTCATAAACAAAATTGTTACTTCTATCTTACTATGATGAACTTATGGTTCATGTATTTCGAGTTTCATCAAGATGAACAATTTCCAGTGTTTTATAAACCAGCTTTGGAAAATTATGAGAAGTTCTAGGCTTCTCTCGCTGCTCTGAAGGCTTAGTTTTCATATCTGGTTGAATTGGGGTTGACTGAGAATGGGTTGCAAATTCATTAATTCTTAGCCTTTCAATCCTTTCAATTACATCATCCAAATGATCATCAATTGGTTTTGATCAAGAGGTTGGGACAAATTCATGAGGGGGGTGCCGCAAAAGTCTTAGGATATTCAAAATATAGATCTAAAATAGGTGTCCCCCCTTCAAGGTGAAGAATCTCACTGTCAAACTCATGATATGAGTCATAATGGGCAAATTTGTCAAGGTGATCAATCTAACTTTCAATAGTCTCGTTAGACTTGTTCATTTCAAGAAAAATGACATCTCTGGAAATAATAACTTTTTGTTTACCTCATCGTAAAGTATGTATTCGTTGGTGAAAATGGATTTTCTACTCCTTTCCCCAAGTTTGTCTCTCTATTGCTTAGGAATATGGCATAACAAGTGGAACCAAAAAATCTGAAATGTCAGACTGATGGCATATGACCATACCACATTCCATAACCTTTTTTTTGTCTAGAGCATGAGAGCGAATTCTATTTCTGATATATGAAAGATATAACACTGCATCACCCCAAAACATTAGCTTGACATTCTTGAAAAACATCATAGAACAAACCATATTCAAAAAATTCCTAGTCATTCTTTTTTCTACACCATTTTGTTGAGGATTGTATGGAACCGTGGTCTGATATTTAACTCCATGTTGTCTAAGATAGGCCTTAAACTCATTTGATGTGTATTCTCCTCCATTATCAGTCCGAAGAGAAACCAATCTGATCTTGTGCTTCATTGTTAATCCATACATGAAAATTTCTAGAAGTTTGAAATAATTGAGACTTTTCTTTTAACAAATAAAACCAATACATTATGGTGTAGTCATCAATGAATGCCATGATATATTTATTTTAATTTGCATACAAAATAGGCACAGGTCCACATAAATTAGAGTGCAACAACTCTAATTGTTTACATGCTCTAAATTTTGAATCAAGAAAAGGTTGCTTATTGTGTTGGCCCAGAATACAAGCATCACATTGTTTCAAATATTTGGGAATGTTGGGAAACCCAGAAACACCACTCTTTTTCAACATTCTCAAATCGTCATAATTGATATGACCATATCTAGAATTCCATAATATAGTAGAGGACAAGGTAGCTTCTTCATGATCATAAATGTATGCAAAGTTTTGAGTTCCGATAGATGATCCATTCATGTTCAACAATTTCCCATCTTCCCAGCCTTTATAATGACTTGATTGTGAAAGGATCTGTTTATCTCCACTTTTCCATTAAATATGTGGATGTAATGAACTTGTTTTCTAATGTGCACAAGAGACAATAGGTTTATCTGCAGCTCTTGAAGATAAAGAACAACATGCAATACGAAATTAAGAAATCTACAAAATATACTATACCATGTACCTTGTCATTTAAATATTCAAAGAAATCTCTTATAAAGGTCATATGACTAGTTTCGCCTATGTCAAGCAGCCATGTATTCTTCCATGCGTTGTATTGAAAGTTTTATTGAAATAAATGTTACAAATTGCAACAATAAAATGTGCATATTATGAAGTTTTGCCTCCGAAATTCTTCTCTTTGGTCTCTTTTTATTTTCCATGCTTCTCTTTTATTGAATCCCAAGAAGCCCAAAAATGTTCTACATCATGCCCATTCTTATCACATCGATTACAATGAATATATGGTCTTTTAGGTTGACTATGTCTACCCCGCCTCAATAATTCTTTCTGCCTCTTCCTCTCGTATCACTTTCTTCGTTAGAAGAATATTTTCCCTTTATGAGAAAGAAATGCAGAATGTTCACCAGATGAATCTATTTTCTTTCCAAATGCTTTTTCTTTTTATGCAATTTTCTCATCTAGAGTGTCAAAGGTGTCAAAGGATAGATCTTTTAATCGACCACTAACTTGAATGGATTCAAGGTAGTCTGAATATGCAGGGTAAAGAAATTTAATAAAGGAAGTGAGTGGTAAGTCTAGTTTTAAATTTTATACATGAACTCCTTAATTTTAGAAGCTACAACCATGGGGTCATTATTTTTTAATTCCATTTGGAAAAATTTTAACAATA
Organism: Picea engelmannii; assembly: GCA_009831015.1. NCBI lineage: Eukaryota > Viridiplantae > Streptophyta > Pinopsida > Pinales > Pinaceae > Picea > Picea engelmannii. Next base: position 2,206,813 of record ML776702.1, read on the forward strand.
ATTTACTGGATTCTAGTTTGGATTCTAGTTTTGAGTGTGAGTAAAAACGATATTTTAGTTTTTTAAGTCCTAAGAAGTTTTATCAGAGATGATGTGTCTACTGACCTCTTCATTGATTGTAGTGATATTTTAGTTTCTTAAGTCCTAAGAAGTTTTATCAGAGATGATGTGTCTACTGACCTCTTCATTGATTGTAGTGGCCATCAAAGCATAGGCCTTCTTGTCTTTGTTCAACCAGATTTCCAATTCTTTATCGGATGTTGGTTTTGTTGGTGTTGTAGGATTTCCAAATGTCCTTGGTTCCCCTTTGAAGATTCCATCCCACAGATCATTCAAGATTAGCGTGTGTTGAAACTTCCTTTCCCATTCTCTATAGTTCTCTTTTCATGAGATAATAATGCCAACAATCGAGGCTAAATAATGCATGTTAAAGATCATTGTGCATTGTGCAAAGATTTTCATAATTCAGTTACCTCTATACCAGATCGAATTCAACTGTTAGACTGCAAAATCGTATATATATTTTGGTCAACGCATTTGAATAAAAAAAAAATTCCAGTAGACCAAGATCTCCAATACCAACCACCGGGTGATTGGGATGCAAATGCAATTCACGACTTTTGTTTTGGTATGGTTATCCCTTTCTGACAAGCACTTGAATCCTCTGATACCACCTCATGATCAGGGGCTAAACCACTGGTCCATCGTTCCTTCAGGGATATCGATCCACGTTGGACACTTCTGCACAAAAAAAGAGCGCGATGGAACCTCTTAACCTGCTAACTTATACGACTAAATGAGGCGAGTTTCACAGAGACTATGTTCTGAGTAAAGAAAAACAAACAGAGAAGCAAAAACAGAACGAGTGTGATCTAAGTAGCCCACTTTGACCTGAACAGAGCTGGAAATGAGGCTATGGGATTAACTCCACAAGTTCTCACACAGGGAAGAAGAAAATTAGGACCTAGTCGCTCTAATACCATTGTTAGACTGGGTAAATTACACTCTCATAGAGGCATTCTAGCATCGTGAACTGAAGAAAAACATAGAGTATATACAACAGGGATACAATTCATCTCCAAAAACAATCTAACTGCTCTGACTACGAATATTAGATCGATTCAGTTGCCCCTAACTAACATACTATTATTAATGTAGTTACATCATAATCCCAATGGATTATGAAATTCACACTAAAATAGTGGTCGACCATGTTCACTTAAGGATCCTGATCCACATTTTATGTATAGGTGCAATCTCCTTCACCCAAATTTGTTAGTTTTGGTTCATGAAGGAAACCCATTTATAGATGATCCTTGTGATCAGTCTTTCTAAATATATTCATTTTTCAATCCAAATACAATGAAGACTTGTTGAAGAGATTTAACATGTAATGTTGTAAATCTGTGAGCACTCCTATAGTAGTTGGGAGTAAATTGATCAAAGAATATGAAACTCTACTTTGTAATGTCGCTCTTTATAGATTTATGATTAGCACTCTTATGCATTTGATGGTCACTAGACCTTCATTGTGAGTGTGGTTTCTAGGTTCATGTATCAACCTTATGAGTTTCATTGACTGATAATCAAAATAATTCTTAGATATGTAAATGGTATCAAATTTTTTGGATTTTTTATAATGCTACTAATAATTCCAATGTTGTAACATACACAGATTTGTGCATGTTTCTTGGATGATCTAAAAAGTACTTCTAGATATTTTTTTCTCTATGAATAAAAGCTTATTTCTTGTAACAGCAAAAGACAACGCATTGTTTCTCTATCTACAACGGAATAAGAGTATATTGCAACATCATCAACAGCTAGACACGCTATTTGGATGGAAAAACTGTTTGAAAACTTTGAAATGGAAGTCAATAAGCCCATCAAAGACTATTAAGACAATTAAAGCACAATATCCATCACAAAGAATTCAATATTCCACAACATGAAGAAACATATTGATAGTCAACATAATTTCATTCTTGTACAACAACAATTCATTTCTTTCCTGATACGAAAGCGGTTCGATAGTTGGTTCTCCGCATCTCCGCATCGATTATCCGCTTCTCCGCATCAATCTAGTTAATGAGGATACTTTTTAATGAGGTTACGCTAGCGTAACCTATACCGACATCTTACACCGCTATGGCTAGAACGGGTATTTATACTGCACCGCTCTAACTTGGTTGTGTTTTTCAGCATTTCCAGCAAGCTTTAGCTTGCTGGTTTCTACAAAAACTTACCAGGGACAAGGGGAGGCTCTGCCCGAAATCGTCCTCAAGCTTCACCAACGTGGCCATCTTTTGGGTAACGAATTTCTGGCATCTTTTCTAGTATATTTTGTACATCTTGTGAGTTTCTCTTGTGTATTTGTA
>ML776702.1:2211946-2254741 GCA_009831015.1 Picea engelmannii
AATACGTAGATGAGATAGGTGATTCGAGGCATAGAAGGAAGTGCAGGCATCTAACAGCAATTGTCGCTAGCAGCTCCTGCACTCTAATTAGTAAGGCGGAGCACCAGCTGCAGCTCCAACAGCCCATTCATTCATTCCTATCGATTTCTTATGAATTTTGTCAATCTAAAGTTCAGCTTGCAGACGCAGACATTTTTACTAAGGCTCTTCCAAATTATAGATTTGAAAATCTTAGAATGCTCTTGGGAATTAAAAACTTGACATCAAGGGGGAGATTCAAGGAAGCAATTCCTAGTGTTTAGGCATGCAATGGGAACATGGACAGTTTTGAACTCCATATGTAAATTTAAAAACTGCTAAGTGTTTGGGTGAAATTTTCCATTTTTTTTTATTCATGGGCTGCATTGGTTCCTTAACGCAATTGTTGGGTGTTTATTTATTTCATTTTTCATCTTATCTTTTATGAAGAAAAAAAAGGATCGAATGCTCTTCTAATCTACATCGATTTTATTTGACCTCACATAATTGCTCTTCTAATCTACAACAACTTTATTTGTGCTCACAGAATTGTGTTGTAGTGTGTTTTTTTTTGCGAACAGAGTTATGTCTTGTCTTTTATATGTATATTCTACAACGTATTCTCTCTCATAGAGTTATTCTGCAGTGTTTTTTATGTTTTCAAAATCTACGACAAAAATGTGTCACTGAGATGTTCTCATAGAGTTCCATTGTAATTATTTTACTTTTATTTTTATTAAAACTAGAGTATTTCAAATAGATCGTTTCCTTCTTCTTCTGTGAAATCTTTTTTGTACTCATAATTTTTTTAATTGGACAGGATCTGAAGCTTATTGGGTGTGATTCTTTTACAATCACTTAATTCCTTGCTTTTAAGATTCTTCACGAGGAAGAGATTGTAATTTTGATTGTGCAAGTAGAATAAGATACTGCAACACAAAATACCAGAATTCCAAAATTGTGAATTTCACAACTTTATCCAATAAATATGTAATCATCACATATTAACTTTGTTTTCATAAATAAGGAATTACACAACTTTATCTAATAACTATGTAATTACCACATCTTACCTTTGTTTTCATAAAGAAAAGGTTTTCTATATTGCAGAAGAATGTTTATTCAACCAAGGAAATAACAGCTAGTCCCACTGTAATTCATGTCTTGACCTAAAATACAGATTCATATCTTGAATCTAGAATACAAACAGGTGAATTATGTTAATTGTTAGGCAAGTGAATTATGTTAATTATTTTACGTCAATTATGCTAATTGTTTTTCACTTGAAAATTTAATTTTTATTTTTATGGATATGTAAATTCATTTGTTGCAGACTTCGCCACAACATGAACTTAAAAATATATTTTATGTTTCTAGGGAATATGTAAATTCATTTGGTGTTGATTTCCTCGCAGCATGAACTTTTGAATAACTTAGAGATTTTAAGATGTATGCTTCGCTAGCCAATGAAATTTCTCAGCATAAACTTTTGAATAACTTGAGATTTTAAGATGGATGCTTCGTTAGCCAATGAAATTTCTTAATCATCACGGGAGTACTAAAAATCCATAGAAAATTCATCATTCGACATGTGTGGCAGTTCAAATGCAGAAATATCATATGGATTTCCGGTTACTTTTTCATTCAACAAACAATGTAATAAAGTATTTAAATTTCTTTGTTATCAACGCTGAATGCTATGTGACAAGAATTTGATTCTAGGTACAATTTAGTGATCATTTGACTTTAATAAGACCATTTGATTTACTGACATGGTAAGTTGAATAATTACAATTTCATATGATAATAATCCTTACTATGCCTATGCCAATGCCAAAGCCCACTGGGAAGTGAGGACCAAGGTTGATACAAGTAGCATTATAAATCCATAGCCATGTGTCTTGTAAAGTCCTCACATGGAGGTTATCTCGAGTTACATCTAAAAATTTAACTTTCCTATTGATTTAGAAATATTCCTAGATTTTGCATATGGAAATCTCCATCATGGCATATCATTCCTATAAGCATCAGAGATTCCCAACATCCCAACATGTTGAGGGAGCTACTGTTTAACTTCCCTAAACAAATTATATCCCGCACTCTACTTAGCTCTAACCGAAGGTGATACTATTTAAATTTTTCACACAACATCAAGTACAACAAGCTCACCATGTCAGAGAGGGCAATGAACATCCCAACATGTTGAGGGAGCTACTGTTTAACTTCCCTAAACAACTTATATCCCGCACTCAACTTCTTATCTCTAACCGAGGGTGATACTATTTAAATTTTTCACACAACATCAAGTACAACAAGCTCACCATGTTAGAGAAGGCAATGAATGAGCTCTGTCACCTGGTGAAAGTGTATACATAGAAAGGAGAAGATAGTGACTATTAACATCACCATCCACACCCTTGGGGGCATCCTCACTCTCCTCAACGTTAATTTTTGGTGGAATGTTTCTCTTATCCTCTCTTCCCTCCCCTCGAAGATCGAAGTGTGCATTGTGTCCCATTAAACCCTTGCATATGGAAACAACCAAATCAAACAAGTGAAAAGAGCCATGCCAAACCAGATCGAATAGTATGTGGGATCATGGATAAAGAAAAATAATCCCAATGAATTCTAGAGGGAAAGGAGGGGTTGAACTTCCCTAGAAGGTGACTCAGATAAGATAATATAATTACTTGCAGTTCTCATATTTATTAAATATAAGATAATACTAGTTATCAGTTTGATGATGATCTTCTCGTAACTATTCAAGCTCAAGCAGAGGAAAGCATTCAAAAAATAGAATATGCACCCACACAACAATGGAGCTCTTGATATTTTATTCACATTCATACATAAAATTAAATTCCAAATACATGAGACTAGATATTTCTCTAGAATTCTCCATCATTCACCTACCTAATAAATGAATATCTACTTATCTAATCTGCGCATTTATGATGCATATCCATCTACTTAGTCAAACAAGTGAATGAGGGAGAAATTACACTATTCAACACCCCCCATTAATTTTGACCATTACAAACATGACCGCAAACAATGCCTATGTGTCGTCTTTGAAATTCAAAAGTGTTTCTTCCCAATGGTTTGGTGAAGATATCTTCTAATTGTTCTTTCCAACCACAAAAGTGTAGCATGATGCTACCATCATTGACAACCTCGTGGATGAAATGATAACGAGCATCAATGTGTTTACTATTGCGGTGAAACACATGATTTTTAGATAATGCAATTGCTGAACTGTTATCACAAAATATAGGAGTTGGATCATTTTCTTCATGTGCAAGATCACTAAAGATCATTCTCAACCAAGTTGCATGACAAGATGTTGAAGTTCCAACCACATACTCTTCTTCTACTAAATAAATTGTGACAATCGGTTGTTTCTTTGAAGCCCATGAAATTAAACGTGTACCCAACAAAAATGCATAACCATAAGTACTTTTCCTATCATCAATGCTACCTGAAAAATAATTATATGTATATCGAACAAGTGAATCATCTTCTGAATTGGAATACGAAATTCCATAATCTATTGTACCTGCAATATATCTCAAAATTCCTTTTCCAACTTTCCAATGAGAGATTTTAGGATATTCCATAAATCTCGAAATTAAGCTAACTACATACATAATATTTGGCCTGGTAGTTGTAAGGTACATGAGGCTTCCTATAATCCTCTTATACAAGGTATAACCAATTGATGCTTCTTAATCTTTCTTACTTAGCTTTTTACCTGTTGCAATTGGTGTATCTGTTGGCTTGCATTTGTTCATTTTGAACATTTTTAAAATATCTATGACATATTTTTGCTTAATAAAAATTCCCTTTATAGATTGCTCAACTTCAATTCCCAAAAAATATTTCATAAAACCGATATTAGTCATCTCAAATTCACTTTGCATGGCTGCCTTGAATTCATTCAACAACAAATTTCCTATATAAATCATGTCATCAACATAGAGACAAACTATCAAAATATTATTTCTCTGATCTTTTTTTGTGTAAAGTGTGGGTTCATTATTGCTCATGTTGAATCCATTGTTAAGAAAATAGGAATCAATGCGACTGTACCAAGCTCTTGGAGCTTGCTTCAAACCGTACAATGCTTTCTTCAATCTATACTCTTTACCTTTAATTTGAAATCATGGTGGTTGATCCACATAAAATTCTTCCTGTAAAATGCCATTTAGAAAGGATGATTTAACATCCATTTGATAGACTGGCCATTTTCTTTGAGCTGCAACTGCAAAAACTGCTATGACAGTATCCAAATGTGATATTGGAGCAAATGTTTCTCCATAGTCAATACCGAGTTGTTGAGAAAACTATTTTTCTACAAGTCTTGCCTTGTGCTTCTCTACTTTTCCTTTCTCATTGAATTTTGTCTTATACACCCATTTAACTCCAATGTTGGTTTTACTTGTAGGGAAATCCATAATATCCCATATGTTGTTTCTTTCAAATGTTTCAATTTCTTTTTTCATTGCATCAACCCATTTTTTTTCCTTGACTGCTTCTTTAAAGTATAGTACTTGATAGGATAACAAAGAAAAGTGTGCTTGTTGATCCATGTCATCATTCTACTCATAAATGTCTCTCAAGCTTCTGGTTTTTTGGTTCCTCAAATTTGCTATAGTGGGATCTGAATCATTGCTAGAAGAAGAAGATGAATTATTCTTTGTTTTTTATCCTTGGCCTTGTACTTTCAATATTGGAAGTGTTGGTGGAGAAGCTTGTTGTCCTATAGCTTGCACCTACTTATCTTCTTGTATAGAAGGAATCTAATCTACACGTATTTGAATTTTTTGGCTATCCCAAGATTTATCTTCTTGAAATTTTACATCTCTGCTTACTATCAATTTCTTGGTAATAGGATTATACATCCTATATGCTTTAGACTGTTCACTATATCCAACAAATATGCATTTTTCTCTTCTATCATCAATCTTTCTTCTCATCTCTTCAGGAACATGAGCATAAGCCACACAACCAAAAACTTCAAAATGAGAAACATTTGATTTCATACCACTTGATACTTCTTGAGGGTCTTGATCTTTTAGACTTATGGTTGGTGATAGATTTAAAAGATAGATTGAGCATGCCACTACTTCACCCCTGTATTCATTTGACAATTTCTTGGTCTTCAACATAATTTTGGCCATTATCATTATTGTCTGATTCTTCCTTTCAGCTACTCCATTATGCTATGAAGTATATCTTTTGGTAAACTATCTATTGATCCCATTCTTCCTACAATATACTGCAAATTCTTTAGAGTCATACTCACCTCCTCGATCTGATCCGATTACTTTGATGTATTTTCCACTATGTTTCTCTAACAAAGATTTAAATTCTCTGAATTTTTCAAATGTGTCTGATTTGTGCTTGAGAAAATAAACCCAAGCTTTCCTGCTAAAATCATCAAAATGTTAGAAAATAAAAGATGTCTCCTATTGGCTGAGTTTTCATTGGACCACAAAGTTCTATATGCACTAGCTTGAGATATTCTTTTGCTCTATAGGAAGCATTTGGAAAACTATCCCTTTGGTGTTTGGCCAAAATACAACTTTCACATGAGTTTTTTTTGTTCATTTATAAGGGGAAAACCTTTGACCATATACTTCTTTTGCAAAAGAATGAGACTACTAAATGATAAATGACCATATCTAAGATTCCATAGCCAAGTCTCATATGAGATTGACAGATTTTGGGTATATGACTTTGACAAATTTGCATTTCTCAATATCAAAGGAAACATTCTATTTTTGGTCATTTGTATTGTAGCTATGATTTTCTTACTAGGTGGTTTGTCCAAGATTGTACACTTGGAACCTTAAAAAATGACTCTATACCCATGTTCATTCATCTGGCCTACACTCATGAGATTATGTCTAAGACCAGTTACATAATAAACATCATGAATATCCTTCTTTTCATGTTGTTTGGTCATTACATAAATTACACCCCTGCCTAAAACATTCCTTTGATAATCATCTCCCAATTTAATTTGAGATGTGACCAAGCTATCTAAACTAGAAAAAAAATCTTTTTTACCTCTCATGTGATTACTGCCGTCACTATCCAACAACCAGAGATCATGGTTGTTTCTTGCTTCTTCTATGAATTGACATGAGAAGAACATTGATTTAGATGTTCCTTCTTCAGTGTTGGTAACATTTTCTCTGCCCCTATTCATATATTATTGCTTCTTTCTGCATTCACTTTCATAGTGACCAAACATCTTGCAATAATAAGACTGGATCCTTGATTTGTCAGTCCATACTGAATGATTAAAATTTTTTCCTCTCCCCCTATGGTTTTGAGAGTGCCTTTGTTCTGACTGTTCACTCTATTATGAATATTCTTAAGTTGACCTCTCTCTTGATTGAGAGTGTCTTTTTCCTCGTCTTCCTCTGCTTCTATTCCCTCAACCTGTGCCTCTACTTATGGAGGACTGAGACATAAATGTGTTCTTTAAAGACTTAGTATTTTGACTGAAGGGTTAATAAAGATCCCATGAGCTCTTCAATTGTGAGTGTTGACAGGTCTTTCGACTCTTCTATGGAAACTACAACCATATTAAACTTCTCAGGAAGGCTACAAAGTACCTTCTCAAGAAATTCCTTCTCTTGAATGTCTTCTCCATGCGTGCGTAGCTGATTCCCAATGCTCGTGACGTGGGTCATGAAATGATACACATAAACATAATCATTCATCTATAGAGTCTCAAAACTCTTCCTGAGTGTCTGCAACTTTGCATTTTTTACTTTGTATGTTCCTTGATAGGATATTTAGAGAATATCCCATGCCTTTTTGGCATGATCTGTTGCTGCAACTTTGGAGAAAATGTATTCATCTAACCCTTGTTGAATGAGCCATAGGGCTTTGTTGTTATTCTTCCTGAGTTCTCCAAGCGCATTTCTTTGCATGTTCATCATTGCTTGTACATTTACCAGATCTGGTTCCTTGAACCCATTAACTATTGCTTCCCAACAATCTTCAAACCAAAGACATTTTTTAATTTTAATAGACCATACATCATAGTTCTTACCTGTTAAAATTGGTCCTCGCGCGTGCGTTGGAATGTTTCTAGATGCCATGAATCTGTTGTTGAAAGATGACTCCCCCTTTCTCACTTAAATGTTGACCAAGATGGATTTTCTTCTATTAAAAAAGATAACCCAAAAACTTTTTTATTTCTTGATCACCTTTTCTCCATAGTCTGAGCGCGAGTGGGAAGTTGGTCTTGCTTTTTGGACGCGATTTCAGGAAGTTGGTCGCACTTTCTTCACTTTCTATGGGAGACCAAGTGACCAAAAGAGACTGGTCACTCCTTCTGAACTGGATAATAGTGACAAAACATACATGGTCTCTCTTTGTACTAAGGAAGGGGGCGATTGCCTCAAAATAACAAATTTTTTGAAGAGTTTTTCTTTCTATTTTGGCACTATATTTCCTTGAAACGCTCCTCCTATTGTGGGTTTATCAAGATTTAAATTTGTATGTAATAGCTTGCAAATTGCTCTCCAATATTCAGATTTAAATTTGTATGTAATAGCTTGCAAATTGCTCTCCAATATTCAAAGTGTCTTACTCCTGCTCTGATACCATGTTCAAGTTCTTAAAAAATAGAGTATACACACACAACAATGGACCTCTTGAGCTCTTCTTTACATGCATACATAAAACTAAATTCCAAATACATGAGAATAGATATTTCTCTAGAATTCTTCATCCTTCACCTACCTAATAAATGCATATCCTCCTATATAATCTTTGAATTTATGATACATATCAATCTACTTAGTCAAGCAAGTAAATGAGAGAGAAATTACACCATTCAACACTCACGTGCCCATGTGTTTTATGCTAAAGTTACAATGCTGATATGGTGGATTAGTGCACCATAAAAATTTTAAATGAATCTCTCTCTCTATTGTTTCTACTTCCCAGCTCAACGTCTCTTTGTTTGTAACACAAGCTGCAAACTTTTATCTAATTTAAATGTATTGTAAGTATGAGTGTACAAATTTTAGGTGTTCATAATACGCATCACAGGTCCCATTCAAAATTTCCATTTCATGTGGTAATTCCACTCTCCACTTGGCATGCGCCTGACATTGTTGGTTTTAAAAAAACCGAAGTGATACATGCACGTGATATGTGTCAAGTGCTTGTAGTTATTTATTTAAACTCGAGATGATTCCATCACCCCAAATAGTTCTTTATGTTTGAATATCTTGTATTCCAACGGTGGAACATAGAGCCCTAGAGATTCATTTCAAACTCCACAGCTCAAACTCCACAATCCATAATGCTCTTGTGATTTTAAATTTAATAGTTTTATATTATATTAAATTTAATAGTTTTATCTTATATTAGAATCGTAATAATAATTCTTCGAACATTGTGATTAATTAAATAATGGAACATTGATTTATAATAGAATACTAATTTCAGAGAAGGAATTTTCTACAATAGTAGAGAATCTGGAGAGAATATTTTTACGACGTGGAAAGAGATGAGTTTCGGCAAAAGATTTTCTTCAAGGATATTTTTCGGACTTGGTATGAAAACTGTTGGGATGCACCCCCTCTCTCATTACATGTATCAAAAGGTTACCTAGTTCTGTTATTTTTACCACTGCTACATTTGTCGAACTTATGATTCTATGAGATATTAACAAACACTGACGGGAATAAAAGAGAGCACCACACATTATGATTAATATTATATAATAGCATGATATTAATTTGCTGTTAAAATTATACCTAAGTCGACACTAACTTTCTCAGAGAATTCCTGGCAAAGAATGGCACCCAACCCAACGTTGGAAGGCATGGTGCCTCATAAAGACAACAGTGGTTGGAGAGATTACAGTGGTTGACTAAGTCATCGCCATCAAAAATTTGAAGGGACTGATAGTGCAACATAAAAAAAATTATGAGCAATTGTCTGATCGTCGGAATTCAAATGTTGTAGCTCATAACCCTCTCTTTGTTGGAAGGCCAAAGGCCCTCACAGAAGAGCATCTGCCCGAAGGGCTTCAAAGAATGACTATCATACTCGGGCATGAAAAATATGTGTGGGAAGAAGCAAAGGAACACAAGAAAATACACTGAAACAAATTTTTATTGCTCAATGAATGAAATGGTTACATCGCCTTTGTATTTATAGAGAGTATGGAAGTATCTGGAAGTTCTGGAGCATTCACGAAGGATGGAGTGTCGGTGGGATATGGCGGTGATGGAATTCTCTAGAAAACAATTGAAGTGTCAGTGGTAGGCAAGTAGGTAGGTAGAGAAATTAATGCTTCCAACACTTCCACCTAATTTCTACTACTAATTACGTCAATTTTTACAATGCCCAATGCTTCTCTTAAATACTCAAATTGGTCTTGTGCTAAAGCCTTTGTAAATATGTCTGGAAGTTGCTCCTTTGATATGCAATGTTGTAGGATGAGTTCTCCATTGTTGACAAGTTCTCGAATGAAGTGATATCTAGTTTGAATATTCTTTGTCTTCTTGTGAAAAACATGATTCTTTGGCAATGCAATGGTGGACTTGTTGTCACAATAGATTGTAGTAGGATTTTCTTCATTGTGCATTAGGTCCTTCAATATTCCTCACATCCAAACTGCTTGACATGTTGTTGATGTACCTACTACATACTCTGCTTCTTCTTCTGCTGATGATATTGTCACTATTGGTTCCTTCTTTGATGCCCATGCCAGAACTCTTGTTCCAAGATGAAATGCATATCCAGATCTGCTCTTTTTGTCATCAATGCTTCTTGCAAAATCATTATCTCTTTATGCAACCAACTGCAGATTATTTGAAGTGGAATACAATATGCAATGATTCATAGTCCTTGCAATGTATCTTAATAACCTTTTTCCTACTTTCCAATGTGAGGTCTTTGGTGTATCCATGAATCTAGAGATCAAAATGACTTCATACATTATATCTTTCCTAGTTGCGGTTAGATACATCAAACTTCCAACCAATTTTCGAAATATGGTTGAATCAAAATCCATCTCATTTTGTTCTCTACTTAGTTTTGTGCCAACTGCCACGGGTGTAGAAACTGGACTACAGTTTATCATTCTAAACCTTTTTAAAACATCTTTTGCATATTTACTTTGACAGAGGAAAATGCCTTTATCATTTTGTGTGACTTCAATGCCAAGAAAATAGTTCATTAACCCCAAGTCTGTGATCTCAAATTCCTTCTTCATTACTGATTTAAACATATCAATAGAGAGATTACCTGTATAGATCAAATCATCAACACATAGACAAACAATCAAGATCCGACCTTGTTCATTGACTTTGGTTTATAGTGTAGGCTCACTAGTGCTTCTTATGAATTCATTTTTTATCATGTATGAATCTATCTTGCTATACCAAGCCCTTGGTGCTTGTTTCAATCCATAAAGTGCCTTCTTTAACATGTAAGCCTTGTCTTCCTTTCCATTTACTTCATATCCCAGTGGTTGTTGCACATAGAGTTCTTCTTCTAAATATCCATTCAAGAAGGCTGATTTGACATCCATTTGATAAACTTTCCAATTGTGTTGAGCTGCAATAGCTAGTACCATCCTAATTGTGTCAAGTCTTGTTACGGATGCAAATGTTTCATTGTAATCAACTCCATATTCTTGTGCAAATCCTTTAGCTACTAATATTGCCTTATATTTTTCAACTTCTCCATTTTCTTTATATTTAGTTTTATACACCCATTTCACACCTATGCATTCTTTCTCCTTAGGTAAATCAACTAGATCCCATGTATCATTTTTCTTAATAGATTCCATTTCTTCATTCATTGCATCAATCCAATGTTCTTCCTTAATTGCATCCTCAAAATATATAGGATCTTCAGTAAATAGAGATAAATTGGATTGCAAATCTATCATATCTCCTTGATCATATATTTCTTGCAAGCTTCTAGTCTTTTTTCTTCTTAATCTTGATCTTAGTGATTCAAGTGTAGGATTTGAGTCATAAATTACTTGTGGGCTTGATGTTTCTCCTTTCTCAACTTGCCTTTGTGAGTTTTCTTCTTGTGGAATTCTTGATGGTATTCCTCCTTGCTCATTTGATTGTTCTCCTTGACCTTTTTCTCTTTGTTCTTCATATGGTATTGTTGTACCTGTAATTGTCTTGTCTACATTCTCATCCCATGATTCTTCCTCTTTGAATACATCTCTACTTACAATGAATTTCTTGGTTATAGGATCAAACAACTTATATGCCTTAGATTGTTCATCATAACCAATGAAAATGCATTTTTCACTTTTATCATCCAAATTACTCCTTGTTTGTTTAGGCACATGCGCATATGAAACACAACCAAACACTTTAAAATGAGAAACACTATGATGCTTACCACTCCATTCTTGTTGAGGAATCATGTCCCTCACAATCTTTGTTGGACTCATGTTCAATATATACACTGCACAAGTTACAACTTCAACCCAATATTCATTAGATAGATTCTTTCCTTTCAACATGCTTCTTCCTGTTGACACTCGAAACTGAAATGGGTTGCAGCAAATCAATCCCGAGGCAACCTCGAACCACTTTGGATTGGAAGCTACCCATTCCAACCCGAGAGGGATCTCTCGAACAATGTCACAATAGGAATTTAAGTAGCGTGAAAAAGGTGGGCAGATTTATGGGTAAATGATGGTCTTGTATTTTTGGAGTTTGGGGGTTAAACTAGGGAAATGGTCCATTGGGAATGGAGTAAGATGAAAACCGAAGAAAAGAGATAATAGCAGAGATCAAATAACTTGCGGAAAGTGAGGAAAAGTAAGTCTATCTTTCAGCATTTTGATAAATCATGATGCAGTAGTGGAAAGAAAAAGGAAAGGCCGACGTAACAAAAGATATATGCATAATTCTGAAAATGTAGATTGGTCTTACACCCGTTGATAGCTGGTGCAGAGGAAAGACAATAAACAATTACAGAAAACCCAAATCCATTTGTTATAGTAGTGGTCATACTAAAGTATAATGAAGCACATCAGTTAGAGGAAAATTAAATGAAACGCAGTTGCGACGGAATAAGGAAGAAATAACATTATGAAAATGATAACACATCAACTGTGAGTAAGGAGCATATCAAATAAATTCCAAACAGATTTAACATAGCTGAAGAAGAGGAAAACATGTTGAAAGAAATCGACCGTGATGAATCTCACAGTCGCAAATAAAAAAAATCATCTTTATTATTCCATTAATGGCTTACACAATAACTCAGAAATTACAATGAACCCCTCTCAGAAGAGGTTTTCCCTCAACGCTGCACTCATGCCCCCCCCCCTCTTACCTCTATCAGTCTTTTAAAAAGAAAAATAAAACTCTTTGTGTTCCGGGAATCTGAAGCGTTTCCTCTTCATGGCATTCTGCAACTGCCAGGCGCATCTGCCAGCCCCTGGAACCGTTACTAATCATTTGACAACTTGCCATTCCTTCCTTGACACTTGGAAGTTGCGGTTTTGCTTTTCAATATCAGAACCCACCAACTTTCTGTTAACAAGCTAGCAAGATGCCTTCAATGTAGTAATATAATCAGGTCAAGTTTATTGAAATGATGATTGGATTTCCTCGAGGGTTCTCCTTTTAGTTTCAGGCACCCATAGTACAAAAAATACAACTGTAAAAGAAGCAATAAGAGAATAAATCCAAAAAGTCCCTGAAGTGCTCCACTCTAGAAGTAAATTGACGGTCATGGTCACCGCAAAAGATGACAACCAGTTTATCAAAGTCCCAATACTACCGCCAAAATCCTTTACATTAACAGGAAGGATCTCTGACATAATAATTCATGGAATGGCTCCTATACCACGAGAAAAGGAAATTATGTAAACCAACACACCAGCTAAGGCCAAAATACTGTAGGTTGTTTCATGAGAAGCTCCCAGAACATGGTTCTCCAAGAAGAATGCAAGACCAACAAGAAAAAGGCAGATAGTCATTCCCCCAGATGAGATCATGAGGAGGAAACATCTTCAAGCTTTGTCCATCAACCATGCAATGAAAGCAGTCATGACAACCTGAATAACACCAAGTCCAAGAGTTGCAAATTTGCTCGATGAAACTCCAGCAGATTTGAAAATGTAGGTTCCATAGAACATAATAACATTGATTCCACTCAACTGCTGCAGTAAAATAAAACCGATGCCAATAGTCAGAGGGAGTACATATCTTCTCTCAATAAGGTCAGATATTCTAATTCAGCTTTGCTGCTGTTTTGCCTCCACTACAGTCTTAATTTCATCTTCTTCAATCTGAAATATCAGTATCAGGGCCACGAAGAGTCTGTGATGAAGCTTCAAAATCTGTGTCGAACTGCACATTGTTTGGCTCCGCGTCTCCATGGATAATGGTCAAGTGCGCATTGGTGCGAAGAAAAGAAAGCCCTGGGCTATTCCGAGAGCGATGAGATGACGCATGGGCAAATTAAGAACATGGTCGTCTTGATGAGAGGCTTCTTGCAGGAGAATAGCCAAGTTTCAATTGGGCATGTAATCGTAGATCAGAAGCCTCACGTCCCTCTTCACGTAATATCCCCTCAGGACTGTTAGATTCTGGTGCTTCACTTTTCCAAGGGCCTCTACTTCTCGTCTGAAAACTCTCTCGTCGATTGCCCCGTCTGCCGATCTCCTAATTGAAAGAACAGTTCCCTCTTGCAAACACGCCTTGAACACAATTCCATACCTTGTCCTACTCAGTACGTGTTCTATCTTTGGAACATTCTTGCGTAGAGGTAATAGTGGCCTAGAAGGTGTCTTTCCATTAATCGAGTACTGTTGGTGAAATGTACCAAAGCCATATTGTTCAGAACCTGCTTGCAGACGCCTCCACATTCTGCACCATCATTTACGATCACCAGGTAAATGGTAACGCCCTCATTCTCACACGAATGGTAACACCCCAATCACCATAGAATGGTAACGCCCACAGGGAAAGATCCTACTTTTGTCGGTGCGACAGGCTTTACAATCGCCGCTGCAACAAATACATTTTTAATTTCTAAATATAGCCACTATAACATAATTAGATTGGTGAAATTTGGAAACGGTCCAGTGAAATGATTCGCAGGTCTAATGAATTGTTTTGAAGTGCCTTAAATTTTTCCACCAGTTGTTTCCATAAATCCTTTGAAATATGGCGGTCAACAACAACCGCCAACATGGTGTTTGGAGCTAAAGTGGATGGCCTAATTTCGCAACCGTAAGCATCTAATAAGAGACCTTCGTCACTAAAAAACATAGATGTTGGCTTTCTCATCATCTCTTCCTCATCATCAACATCAGCCTGATAGAATTTCGCAATCATATGCCATTCACTTGCTTCCAATCTGATTTCTATCCATCGCTCAGTCAGCTTCCAGCCTTCGGTAATGTCCACCGATTTCAATGACCTGACCCTGACAATCGTATCTATCCATTCGCCCTCTAGGTTTTCGTAATTGCTCAGGTTTAATTTCTCTACCGATGACAAATACTCAAAATCCCCGGACAATTCTTTCAACTTAGCATAGGAATTTAAATATAATTCTTGTAGAGAACTCAGCTTCCCAAAACCTTCCGGAAGCTTCACAATGTTTTCACACTTTTGCAAGTTCAAATATCTTAGACTGACCAATTCCATGAATCGAAGGAGAAGCCTTTCAAAAGCACTCGGGGGTGACAGAATCCATGCGAGCTTTCTAGAATTGTGATCAAGACCACCTTCTTTCTTCAAATCTTCACGATTGTCCCAGAAACTACCAACCGAAGGAGTGATTGGCTGAACATCCATCAAAGGATAAAAGACCTCCATGTCATCCTTAAAACTAAAATTATTTCGAGTCTGTAATCTTGAAACTGTTCCATTAGTCCGTAAATGATTTACGCCCTAATACTCTTCTTCTGGTGATGATCGAGTAGCAACCGATGCGACACTTATACCACTCGCAGAAATTGGAGAACCCTCTGTTGTGTTGAAAGAAAAACGTCCAGAAGTACGAGCAGGAGTAGTTGACATAGAAGAAGAACCATGGGACAAACTTTTTGAAGGAGGAAGTGGATCTGGCATAAGAATTGAATCTTCTCCTGCAGCTCCCAGAAGAGTAGACTCAAGCGAATAGTTGGCCTCATTCACAAGTATTGGTTTTGATCGCTGCCAGCATGAGGATGCAGTTGATTTCTAGGATATACACTAGACCTTCATGTTCAGATGAAGTGTGTACCACTGTAACCTGTGGAAATCATCTCTGGATAGAGAAGAGTATACTATGATCGCCACAGATATCATAACCACCATCTCCGGCTGATTGAATTGTCAACATTTTGTATGCCTTGAACTGCTGATATCACTGAGATACAAGGAGTGAGCACACCATCTCCAATAACCATAGAGGTACCGAGGAAGGCTAGTGTGAGAAAAATTGTCTTAGCTGCATCACTTTTTTCTAAAGCGTCTTTTATCTTCAAAGATCGTTTGATCTCTTTGTTGGGCACTGCAAGCTTATATGATGAAAGTTCTATGTCCTCTGCTTGTTGATTTGGAATGACACTCACTTTTGCATGGTGGCATATCAAGGAATAAAATGCAAATGTCCCACCATCTCCATTATCATTGGCCCAAAGTACAATAAAAACGTATTCGAGAAGTGGCAAAAGAGTGAGCGAGTAAACTATGAGAGATAGAGCACCAATAACATCATATGGATGACTGATAACATCTTAAGAAGACGTACAACTTTCACTTAAATGGGTTCAACCTTCAAGTCAGTCTTCTCTATTATGCAAGACTGAGTTAAATCGGAAATCTGTTACAACATCAGCTCCCTCCAGGGATTGTACTTTCTCATAAAGTGCCAAGAACAATAGACCAGGTGCCTCATCCATTGGGTGACCTTACACGAAAGATGTAATTCTGAGTTCTCCCGCCAGTGAAATCACCATCCGAAACTTTTAATGGATTCGCCAGAGCATGTGCAACCAATATTTGCCTATGATCGGTTGCTCAACCAGGCCTTAGGACTATGCAAATGTCGTTCTCCCCAGGGATAGATATCAACTTCGAAATCCCTGGCAACGGCGCCAAAATGTTGACACTCGAAACTGAAATGGGTTGCAGCAAATCAATCCTGAGGCAACCTCAAACCACTTTGGATTGGAAGCTGCCCCTTCCAACCCGAGAGGGATCTCTCGAACAATGTCACAATAGGAATTTAAGTAGCGTGAAAAAGGTGGGCAAATTTATGAGTAAATGATGGTCTTGGATTTTTGGAGTTTGGGGGTTAAACCAGGGAAATGGTCCATTGGGCATGGAGTCAAATCAAAACCGAAGAAAAGAGATAATAGCAGAGATCAAATAACTTGCGGAAAGTGAGGCAAATAAAGTCTATCTTTCAGCGTTTTGATAAATCATGATGCGGTAGCGGAAAGAAAAAGGAAAGGCCGACGTAGCAAAAGATATATGCAGAATTCTGAAAATGCAGATTGGCCTTACACCCGCTGATAGCTGGTGCAGAGAAAAGACAATAAACAATTAAAGAAAACCCAAATCCATTCGTTATAGTAGTGGTCGTACTAAAGTATAACGAAGCACATCAGTTAGAGGAAAATGAAATGAAACGCAGTTGTGAAGGAATAAGGAAGAAATAACATTATGAAAATGATAACACATCAACTGTGAGTAAGGAGCATATCAAATAAATTCCAAACAGATTTAACACAGCTGAAGAAGAGGAAAACATGCTGAAATAAATCGACCGTGATGAATCTCATAGTCGCAAATAAAAAAAATCATCTTTATTACTCCATTATTGGCTTACACAATAACTCATAAATTACAATGAACCCCTCTCGGAAGAGGTTTTCCCTCAGCGCTGCACTCATGCGCCCCCCCCCACCCCCCTTCTTACCTCTATCAGTCTTTTAAAAAGAAAAATAAAACTCTTTGTGTTCCGGGAATCTGAAGCGTTTCCTCTTCATGGCATTCTGCAACTGCCAAGCGCATCTGCCAGCCCCTCGAACCGTTACCAATCATTTGACAACTCGCCATTCCTTCCTTGACACTTGGAAGCTGCAGTTTTGCTTTTCAATATCAGAACCCACCAACTTTTTGTTAACAAGCTAGCAAGATGCCTTCAATGTAGTAATATAATCAGGTCAAGTTTATTGAAATGATGATTGGCTTTCCTCGAGGGTTCCCCTTTTAGTTTCAGGCACCCATAGTACAACAAATACAACTATAAAAGCAGCAATAAGAGAATAAATCCAAAAAGTCCCTGAAGTGCTCCACTCTAGAAGTAAATTGACGGTCATGGTCACCGCAAAAGATGACAACCAGTTTATCAAAGTCGCAATACTACCACCAACATCCTTTACATTAACAGGAAGGATCTTTGACATAATAATTCATGGAATGGCTCCTATACCACGAGAAAAGGAAATTATGTAAACCAACACACCAGCTAAGGCCAAAATACTGTAGGTTGTTTCATGAGAAGCTCCCAGAACATGGTTCTCCAAGAAGAATGCAAGACCAACAAGAAAAAGGCAGATAGTCATTCCCCCAGATGAGATCATGAGGAGGAAACATCTTCAAGCTTTGTCCATCAACCATGCAATGAAAGCAGTCATGACAACCTGAATAACACCAAGTCCAAGAGTTGCAAATTTGCTCGATGAAACTCCAGCAGATTTGAAAATGTAGGTTCCATAGAACATAATAACATTGATTCCACTCAACTGCTGCAGTAAAATAAAACCGATGCCAATAGTCAGAGGGAGTACATATCTTCTCTCAATAAGGTCAGATATTCTAATTCAGCTTTGCTGCTGTTTTGCCTCCACTACAGTCTTAATTTCATCTTCTTCAATCTGAAATATCAGTATCAGGGCCACGAAGAGTCTGTGATGAAGCTTCAAAATCTGTGTCGAACTGCACATTGTTTGGCTCCGCGTCTCCATGGATAATGGTCAAGTGCGCATTGGTGCGAAGAAAAGAAAGCCCTGGGCTATTCCGAGAGCGATGAGATGACGCATGGGCAAATTAAGAACATGGTCGTCTTGATGAGAGGCTTCTTGCAGGAGAATAGCCAAGTTTCAATTGGGCATGTAATCGTAGATCAGAAGCCTCACGTCCCTCTTCACGTAATATCCCCTCAGGACTGTTAGATTCTGGTGCTTCACTTTTCCAAGGGCCTCTACTTCTCGTCTGAAAACTCTCTCGTCGATTGCCCCGTCTGCCGATCTCCTAATTGAAAGAACAGTTCCCTCTTGCAAACACGCCTTGAACACAATTCCATACCTTGTCCTACTCAGTACGTGTTCTATCTTTGGAACATTCTTGCGTAGAGGTAATAGTGGCCTAGAAGGTGTCTTTCCATTAATCGAGTACTGTTGGTGAAATGTACCAAAGCCATATTGTTCAGAACCTGCTTGCAGACGCCTCCACATTCTGCACCATCATTTACGATCACCAGGTAAATGGTAACGCCCTCATTCTCACACGAATGGTAACACCCCAATCACCATAGAATGGTAACGCCCACAGGGAAAGATCCTACTTTTGTCGGTGCGACAGGCTTTACAATCGCCGCTGCAACAAATACATTTTTAATTTCTAAATATAGCCACTATAACATAATTAGATTGGTGAAATTTGGAAACGGTCCAGTGAAATGATTCGCAGGTCTAATGAATTGTTTTGAAGTGCCTTAAATTTTTCCACCAGTTGTTTCCATAAATCCTTTGAAATATGGCGGTCAACAACAACCGCCAACATGGTGTTTGGAGCTAAAGTGGATGGCCTAATTTCGCAACCGTAAGCATCTAATAAGAGACCTTCGTCACTAAAAAACATAGATGTTGGCTTTCTCATCATCTCTTCCTCATCATCAACATCAGCCTGATAGAATTTCGCAATCATATGCCATTCACTTGCTTCCAATCTGATTTCTATCCATCGCTCAGTCAGCTTCCAGCCTTCGGTAATGTCCACCGATTTCAATGACCTGACCCTGACAATCGTATCTATCCATTCGCCCTCTAGGTTTTCGTAATTGCTCAGGTTTAATTTCTCTACCGATGACAAATACTCAAAATCCCCGGACAATTCTTTCAACTTAGCATAGGAATTTAAATATAATTCTTGTAGAGAACTCAGCTTCCCAAAACCTTCCGGAAGCTTCACAATGTTTTCACACTTTTGCAAGTTCAAATATCTTAGACTGACCAATTCCATGAATCGATGGAGAAGCCTTTCAAAAGCACTCGAGGGTGACGGAATCCATGCGAGCTTTCTAGAATTGTGATCAAGACCACCTTCTTTCTTCAAATCTTCACGATTGTCCCAGAAACTACCAACCAAAGGAGTGATTGGATGAACATCCATCAAAGGATAAAAGACCTCCATGTCATCCTTAAAACTAAAATTATTTCGAGTCTGCAATCTTGAAACTGTCCCATTAGTCCATAAATGATTTATGCACTGATACTCTTCTCCTGGTGATGATCGAGTAGCAACTAATGCGACACTTATACCACTCGCAGAAATTGGAGAACCCTCTATAATGTTGAAAGAAAAACGTCCAGAAGTACGAGCAGGAGTAGTTGACATAGAAGAAGAACCATGGGACAAACTTGTTGAAGGAGGAAGTGGATCCGGCATAAGAATTGAATCTTCTCCTGCAGCTCCCAGAAGAGAAGACTCAAGCGAACAGTTGGCCTCATTCACAAGTATTGGTTTTGATCGCTGTCAGCATGAGGATGCAGTTGATTTCTAGGATATACACTTGACCTTCATGTTCAGATGAAGTGTGTACCACTATAACCCGTGGAAAGCATCTCTGGACAGAGAAGAGTATACTATGATCGCCACAGATATCATAACCACCATCTCCAACTGATTGAATTGTCAACATTCTGTATCCCTTGAGCTGCTGATATCACTGAGATACAAGGAGTGAGCACACCATCTCCAATAACCATAGAGGTATCGAGGAAGGCTAGTGTGAGCAAAATTGTCTTAGCTGCATCACTTTTTTCTAAAGCGTCTTTTATCTTCAAAGCTCGTTTGAGCTCTTTGCTGGGCACTGCAAGCTTATATGATGAAAGTTCTTTGTCCTCTACTTGTTGATTGGGAACGACACTCACTTTTTCATGGTGGCATATCAAGGAATAAAATGCAAACGTCCCACCATCTCCATTATCATTGGCCCAAAGTACAATAAAGACGTATTCGAGAAGTGGCAAAAGAGTGAGCGAGTAAACTATGAGAGATAGAGAACCAAGAACATCATCTGGATGACTAATACCATCTTAAGAAGATGTACATCTTTCACTTAAATGGGTTCAACCTTCAAGTCAGTATTCTCTATTATGCAGCGCTGAGTTAAATCGGAAATATGTTACAACACTTCCCATATCCATTATTGTACGATTCTTCGGTTTTGCAACACCATTCTGTTGAGGTGTATAGCTTGTAGTGAACTACTTCTTTATTCCATGATACCTGCAATACTCCAAAAAATCAATTGACTTGTATCCTCCTCCTCTATCTGATCTTAATATCTTAATAGATAGGCCACTCTGTTTCTCAACCAATGCCTTGAATTCCTTAAACTTGTGAAATGTTTCAGATTTGTGTTTAAGGAAATAAACCCATGTTTTTCTACTATAGTCATCAATGAATGTTAGAAAATATATGCCCCCCCCTAATGACAGTGTTTTCATCAAACCACATAAATCTGTATGCACAATTTCTAAAGGTGCCCAAGTTGTATATGACATTTCCTTTTGAAAGTTTTTCCTATGTTGCTAGCCCAAAAATGCAACTTTCACATGAAATTATTGGTGCTTGAATAGGTGGTAAACCCCTTACCATTTCATTTATTTGCAGCAAACACAATCCTTTAAACTTTAGATGGCCATACCTCAAGTGGCATATCTATCCTTGATCATGACTTGATGCCTTGAAACTTGCTCCAATCTTCTCCATCATTTCACTTTTCATGTGAAGTGGGAACATTTTGTTGTCTGTCATTTTAATCTTTGCAATCATGATTTTACTAGGAGGAATATCAAATATAGTGCATACATTATTCTCAAAAGAAACTCTATAACCCTTTTGAGTAAGTTGTCCCACACTTATGAGATTATGCTTCAAACCAGGCACAAAATAAACATCAAGAATAGTTTTCTTTCCACTATTTGTTATTACACTGATTGCACTTTTTCCCATGACTTCTACAATATTATCATTACCCAATTTAATTTGTGCTTTAACCGATGCATCCAAATCCTCAAACAACCATTTATTTCCAATCATATGGTTACTACAACCACTATAAAGAAACCAAATGTTACTTGCATTTTCTTGAGCTACATCACATGTAATAAACAATGTCTCAGAACTACTCTCAGAGAAATGTGCACTCTACTTTCTCATATTTGCTTGTCTCTATTGGCATTCATTTGAAAAGTGACCATACTTCTTGCAGTAATAATATTGAATGTTTGATTTTTCATACCTTTGTGATGCCTAATTGTGATTTCTTTCCCTTGAGCTAAACTTGATTTCTCCTTTCGCCTGGGTCTTGATTCTTTATTTCTTCTCTTTGAAAATTATTTCTTCCTCTTCCTCTTCCTCTGAATACTAGATTTCCTCTTCCTTTGCCTCTTACAAATTTCATTTGTGTTTTGTATGCATGCTCCAATGAGGTATTTTCATTCCTGTTCAACCTGTCTTCATAATTTTTCAAGGAGCCACCCAACTCATCCATAGAATATGTAGTCAAATCCTTATATTCTTCAATTGCCACAACAACTGCATCAAATTTTCTAGGAAAACTTCTTGAATTTTTTTATACAACGTTTAGATCTGCTATGTCATCACCATTTTGCATAATTTGATTAACCAAATCCGTAGCACGATATGTAAATTGATCTATTGAATCAGAATATTTCATTTGCAAGTTTTCAAATTCCCTTCTAAGTGCTTGGGGTTTGGCAATTTTTACCTTGCTAATGCCTTGATGCATTGTCTCTAGAATGTCCCATGCTTACTTGACTGTAGTGGTTGGTTTAATCCTTCCAACAACCGAATCATCCAATGCTTGTCGAATTATCTGCAAAGCCCTTTTATTCTTTTGCTTATTTTCATCAAGCTTTTTCTTTTCATCAACACTCAAAATAGACTCATCTTGTGGTTCATTATAACCAACCATTACTATATCTGATAAATCTTATGAGTCAAATGGTAATTTCATTCTAAATTCCCAATTATCATATTTTTTTTCTAGAAAATGTTAAGATCATAAGTTGTTGAAACATGGCGGATGCCATTCTTTTTTTTTTTTAAATCAAGCCTCCAAAGTAAACTTTGAGAAAAAATAGACAAGAGATTATATATAGCAAAGGAGGGTGAGTACTATGTCGACCGTTCTACGCACCTTTTCTTTGGACTCCAAAGCTCTATTCTTCAAAAACACTTTTGAGGCATTGGCGATTTTCAAGCCTAGAGGCACACAAAATCCATTTCTTCACTCCGGGGACAGTTCACAATCTTCGTTTCTATCCACACCAACCACAAATTCTCGCGGTAGACGCACAAGTCCTACGCAAATTCCATGCATTCTCACACTGGATGCTCCTCTTGCTCGCCACAATGCTTCGCTTACCACAGGTCTGCTCCAGCATCCACACAACAAACTCGAGTTCTCTTCTTGTGGCCGCTTCCTTCTCCAGAAACGGGGATTTCTCTGCAGCGTTTCCTTGCAGACATACTTCAGGCGCTCTCTGATTCTCTGTGGCCCTCCTTGCAGCCTCCTCACGATCTTTCTACGGCCCTTAACAAATCAGTTGTTCCAAAAATGAATCTCGAGTTTCCCTTTTGTTGGTTGTTTGCAGATATATGCTCTCGACCCTCACTTCTCACCTTCGGCTCTGTGGCACAGGGTTTGCTTCTCTTCAACGCAATAGGCTCACCTTTGGCTTTGTGGCACAAGGTCTGCTTCTCCTCTACGCGGTCTTAGCAGCTCGACCCTCACAACTCTCTTTGTAAGCCGCGGCTTCCTCACAACAGCAGTGCCACACCACACGACACTCCTTGCAAATCAATGCACATCCTTCATCTCTCACGACACTCGTTACTCATACTGCTAACCTCGCTTTGATACCACGATGTGTGGGTAGAAGCAAAGGAACACAAGAAAATACACACTAAAACAAATTTGTATTGCTCAATGAATGAAATGGTTACATCACCTTTGTATTTATAGATAGTATGGAAGGATCTAGAAATTATGGATCATTCACGAAGGATGGAGTTGGGATATGGCGGTGATGGAATTCTCTATAAAATGGTTGAAGTGTTGGTGGTAGGTAGGTAGGTAGAGAAATTAATGCATCCAACAAAATACAAATCACAAAAGACTATGACTCGGAAGGAGACTCCCACTCATGGGGTGGGGGTATATATAGGTTGATTTAAGGAGGAAATGCCATTCTTTCTTTCCTGACAACGGGGTTAGGATGATAAGGAAGCAACCGACAAATATTTATTTCCATAGTGCACGACATCCCTCAGAGTTCAATAGTTGGTAGAAACAGACCGAGATAAAGATCCATTCATCGCCCTGTTCCAAGGTCAACTTAGGAAAACCTTTGACATTTACAATCACACTTTGGCTCCAACCAAGCCACTTGTTCTATTCAAGAATCAACCTCTAGTCCATGAACTTTATCACTTCTAGGGGATGAGATCATAGCCATACAAATTCAAGGGTGATTCCAACAAACTCACAATACAACTTCAAAATTCAAGGGTGATTGCAACAAACTCACAATACAACTTCAAAATTATTATCATCTCAAGTTGAATGAGGTAAGCACATAAATCCTTAGAAACCTCATTAATATATATTCCAGTGAAAATGTAATATTTAGAATATATTTGTCCATCTCTATGAGGAATTTAGAACAACTGAAGTTCCCTAATTTATCTAAGGAAAAGATAAAGAAGGTGTGAAGATCTTTCGTTGTTGCTAGTAGAGGGAATCTTGGTTGTCATTGGTGGTAAGGTTCTCATGACAACATTCCATTCCCACTGTGTGGCCACTATTTCTACTATGTAGCCACCATCCCTTGCCATAGTAACCACGTTCTCCCTTCAAATACATCTCATCCCTTCTCTTCAATTTAAATCCTTCACCTTTTCCCTTCCAATACATGTCATATCTATTCGTTTCTTTATAGATGTTAGAAATAATTCTAAGTCCTAACTATTTCTTAATAATGAGTTAGTTATGATAAGTTGTAGGATCCTTACATCAAAATGTATTATTAAATGTATCATTGATGTACATATGAGATTGACTTGACTTGTTTACTTTTCCACCCATCTTTTCGCTTCTTGATCTTGTTAGTTATATTATTTTCTTGGCTATTTTCTTGTTCTCGCTTTGACATGGTATCATAGCATTGTTTTGAATGTGGAAGAATAATTTATCAGAATAATTGATCAGAGCATGTTTTTGCATGTTTATGATCAATGGGATTTGGTAAATGTATATGGTGATTGAATGAAGAGCTCAGTGATGAATGAATAAAAGATATGTATCCCACATAATGAAGATGAAGAAGGAATACATGGGATGATGAATTTATAACTACAACGGTCGAATGTGACTGCACATCGCATGAGGTAAATCAAGAAGTTTGTTTTGTGTTGATTGATGTGCCGAGTTGTGTTTGTATTTGGACATTTTATGTTTCTCAATCGTGTAAAGCATGAAGTCTTGCTTGAGGCCTTTGTAATAAAAACAATTGAAGGAGACAACAAGTATTTATGGAGTGTCTGCCATTGTTGAAACCCTAATTGACCTTCATTACTTGTGGATTGGGTACGATGACCTAATGTACAAAACGTTTTCTCCTGTAGTTAAGAATTTTTCCATTTCATAAACTGCTTTTATCCATTTTGATCCAACAATGATGCTTTTATTAGTCCTCTTGATTTACGCATGCCTGAAGGATTTCACGACCTCTCTCAGTCTCTCAAACAGAGCGCTTGATGACTGGATGATCTAATTGTTAGTTATAAATGTAACCTCAACAGAGTATCATTGTACATTGCCAACTGTTCTGGCCATTTGTACTCGTCGTTAGGATTTGTCAGATATTCTTGATCTTCTTGTTTCATTTTCCCTTTATAGCTTTATACTATCATCTAATACATGCACACTTCGCACATTCTTGTTCCCATTCTGTCTACTTTGTTTCTTGTTTCTTTATTAGCTTCTTTCTTTATCATGGTATCATAGCACATGAGGTAAGAATATTCACAGATATTGTCAAGCAGTCTGCTAAATAGAGCATGGGAAGTAAAAATACTGACATATCCTAGAGAGAAATCCGCTCAAAATATCACTGGAGACATCACAGCGCATCGAGGCATTCCTATGAACGAAGATTCAAAGGACAAAGCATTTGAGAGTTCGCGAACCTTTTTTCTTCGAGAGGAAAATGTTGAAATAGAACAAGAGAAGATACAACAACCGTTAAATTGGTCGTGGGAATAGAACTGGGTTGTCACATCGAGTTGAGATAAGATGAGGAGCATGTAGGAGGAGATTAGATCTGATCCGTCGGATCAAGGTGTAGAGGACCGACAACCTTCAGATCTGGAGGAGTTACGCAGGGTAAAACCCTTGAAGAATTTCGACGTCAGAGAACTTCATAGGTTTAAGGAGTGTGAGGGAGTAGGGACAGATGAAGTCCCAAAGGAT
Organism: Picea engelmannii; assembly: GCA_009831015.1. Classification (NCBI taxonomy): domain Eukaryota; kingdom Viridiplantae; phylum Streptophyta; class Pinopsida; order Pinales; family Pinaceae; genus Picea; species Picea engelmannii. The sequence continues at coordinate 2,237,780 of ML776702.1, forward strand.
GAATAAATATGGATCATTGTATCCAGAGAGGACACCTGGTGGATATCTATGTGCTCGAAGGAGAGGCACTTCAAGGGAAATTTTGTGTAGTGGAGCACGAAACTCTCGAATAATGAAGGTCTTAGTTCACCACAGTCATCGATTGGAGTGACAGGTGTTAGCGGGGAGAGACTTCAGAAGTAAGGAGGAGAGGGAAGCCTCAAACCACGCTTAGGCCCAAAGGTTGAAGTGTCTTCATCCATTGATATTCCACGAACATGCTCCAAGAGATCTTCTTGTTCGTAGGTTTAAAATTTCAGGAGAGTTGACCAAAGGTCAACTGAAGCCTGGAGGTGAGGAAAAATACTTCTGACCATTGAATTTGAGAGGGACACATGGAGAAATCTCATGGATTCGACGATAGAGAATTTCGAGAGTTTGGAGAATTGTTGGGTTCCAATAGTCCTGAAGGTCGAAGACTTAGCACCTTTTGGGTTAAACCCTAGGTCATAGCCCAAGGTCATCTGTGGACAGGGGCTTAGATGTAGGAGCTCGCGGGTTTCATGGAACATGCGCCTTAGGAAGAAAGGGACCGGTGTAATCTTGTTTGAAGAGATCTTAGAGTTGTTATATCTATGCATCTTTGGAAGGTTCACCCCTTTGACGCTTCGCGGGTATTGTGAATTCAAGATGTGGAAGGCTCCAAAGCCTGGAGTCTTGAAGTAATTCTGGGTCATTGATTTCAGATCAACGAGGACTATTTTCTTATTCTCACATTCACCTATTAGGAGGATCTGAGGTCTCAACGGATTGAAACACATGTTTCCTACAACTCCTGGAGAAACACTTCTTGGGCTAGCACCCAGTTCTCAGCCCTTTGGTCATATGAGGACGTAACTTGAAAATTTATTTTCATTAAAAAGAAATAAGCCTTGTCTCACGAGTAAACTCAAGGAGCTTGATTCCGCCATAAAGAGGGGATACACTAGATAAAGAACTCAACTCGGAGTTCTAACTCTTTAGATATCATACTTGGATAGTCAGATCTAGGCAGATAAAATCTAAAGAAGTGGTTTGGCCCACATTTTTCGGCCCGAAGTGACGTAGAGTATTTCGAGCACCTCGTTTTATGCATAGGAAAAAGGAAGAGGACATGTTTTCTTTCATATATCATAGGTTTTTTTCATCCATGAGAAAAAACACTTGCAATACTACCAATTTACTTTCTCTTCTACTTTGTTTTTTCAAAAATGGCCACCTCTAACCATTTAGGACCAACACAAGGGCCAATTCTTCTTGGAAAGAACTATGATTTTTTGTCTCTCAGAATGAGATCCTTCTTATAAGAACATGAGTGTTGGGATCTAGTGGATCTGGGCTATGTGGAACTAGATCCAACAGACCTAACTGCCATGAACAATCAAGAGAGATTTTCTCAGGAAGAACACAGGAAAAGGGAGAATAACGCCTCAAAACAAGTGTTGTTGCCTCAAAAAGAGAGAATTTTCTCAAAAATCACAGGTGTTGTTACCTCTAAAAGGGCCTGGGACATCCTAAAAACATCTTACCAAGGAAATGGCAAGGTCAAAATAGTCAAGATGCAAACCTTGAGGACACATTTTGAGACTTTAAAAATGACAGAGTCTGAAAACATTGATCAATTTATGACCAGAGTCATGGGAATTGTAAACTAGATCAGGTTGACTCGTGAAGACATCCCTGATCAAAGAATTGTTGAGAAATTACTTATAAGTATTCCAAAGAAATTCTAAATGGTTGTTACAACCATTTTTGAATCCAAGGATATGTCAAATTTTTCAACGGATGAACTGATGGGATCTCTTTTGATACATGAGACGAGACTAGATCTAGAAGATGAGTCAATAGTCAATGCCTTCAAGACCCAATTTTCTTTAAGCAAAGGAAGAGGTAGAGGAAAAGGTCATAGAGGAAGAGGGAGAGTTCCAAGAAATCATGACTCAGGTGAAGGTCACACACATCAAAACCATAATAAAAATTTCCAGCCTCAAAGAGGTAGAGGGAGGAGATCAAATGACAAAGAAAGAATACAATGTTATTATTGCAAAAAGTATGGGCACTATGAATCTTAATGATGAAAGAAGCAAGCCGATCGACACTCAGGCAAAGAACATGTCTCAAATCATGAAGGATACACCTTAGATAGGATGTTTCTCTCATGTCACAAAACTGAAGAACAACACAAGAACCTATGGTTGTTGGACAGTGGATGCATCAATCACATGACAGGTAACAAAGATTTAGTTTCATGCATTGATTCTTCTATTTCATTTGATATTACGCTTAGAGATGACTCTTTAGTCAAAGTTCAAGGAAAAAGAACTGTATTTATCCTCACTAAACAAGATGTAAAGAAAGACATAAATGATGTTTATCATGTTCCATATCTAAAACATAATCTCTTAAGTGTGGGAAAATTAGTTGAAAATGGTTATAAGGTACTTTTTGAAGGAGCATCATGTAGGATATATGACAAAACTCCCAACAGAAAATTGATTTATGAAATCCACATGACTAGGAATAGAATGTTTCCCCTGACCCTTAGAACTACAAAACTGACCTAATATTATGCACAAAGTGCATCCACCCCCAATAAAAATATGATTTGGCATGCAATATTTGGACATATGCCCTTTCAAAGTCTAAGCCTTCTATAGAAGCACTCCATGGTCAAATTTCTACCTATTTTCAAAGGGAAAAATCCCCCATGTGAGTCCTGCATTCTTGGAAAACAAAAGAGAACTAGCTTTCCCTAGTCCTCCACTCGAGCCAAACAACACTTAGAGTTGGTTCAAACTGACCTATGTGGACCAATGCAAACAAATTTAATAGGTGGTATCTTTTATTTCCTAACATTTATTGATGACTTTAGTAGGAAGAAAATATGGATCTATTTCCTCAGACACAAATCTGAAACCTTTGCAAAGTTCAAGGAGTTCAAGGCTGAAGATGAAAAAATGAGTGGGAAATATGTGAAGATTATCAGGTCATATGGAGGAGGAGAATATTGTTCAACATAATTTGCAAATTTCTGCAAATCACAAGGCATAATCATGCAAACCACAACCATGTATACTCCACAACAAAATGGAGTGGTTGAGAGAGAAAATCAGACTATAATGAACATGGAAAGGAGCCTTCTCAGAGAGAAATGTTTGTCAAATCTATTCTAGGCTGAAGCAGTAGCATGCTCAATTTATCTCCTGAATAGATCCTCAACATCTAGTGTCAATATGAAGGTCTCTCAAGAAGCATGTAGTGTGAAAACACTAAATGTTTCTCATCTTAAGACATTTGGATGCATTGCATTCTCTCACATACCTTCTGAATTAAGGAAGAAACTTGATGATAGAAGTGAGGGATGCATTTTTGTTGGCTATAGTGAGACATCCAAAGCCTACAAACTCTATAATTTGATTTCAAAGAAAATAATTCTCAACAGACATGTCAAATTTCTTGAAAATCAGTTCTAGAGTGAGTCTGAAAATCGCCCTATGGACAGTCAAAATCCATTGCTGCTACATCCTGGAAATACAGAAAATTCAAGACACCAAACACATCATCTTGTCCTTCCAAGATTGTAGGTACAAAGAAAACCTGAAATATCTTAGGAAAATTCTTCTTCAAGCATAAATTCATCCTATGAACTTCAAAATCAAAGAATTCGAAGCTTGAGAGAAATCCATCAACAGTTGGATGATATAAATCATCACATTTTTTTTGCATTAATGTCATGCCAACCTACATTTTTTAAAGAGGTAGCTAAAGAGCCACATTGGGTTCAAGCCATGAACCAAGAGATTGTATCCATTGAGAAGAACAAGACATGGGATCTTGTTGATCTGCCCAGACATAAGACAAGTATTGGTGTCAAGTGGGTTTACAAAACTAAACTCAATGAAAAGGGGCACATGACCGAAAAATCACCTCAGGGTATGATTTTCACCTAGTGATTTTGCAGGCAACCTAGATGACCGAAAAATCACCTCGAGGTATGCTTTTCACATGGGCATAAATATGATTTCTTGGGCATCAAATAAGAAACCAATTGTCTCAATATCTTCTGTAGAGGAAGAGTATGTCGTCGGTACCTCAACTTCCTATCAAGTTGTGTGGATGCAAAGACTATTGAATGACATGTCACATACAAAAAATGAGCCAACTCTTATCTTTTGTGACAATAATTCAGCAAGTTATTTATATAAACACAATGCTTTTCATAAGAAAAGAAAGCACATTAACACTCGATATCACTTCATACGTGAGCTAGTCAATAATGGTAAAATCACTCTTCAATTTTGTGTCTCACTAGATCAACTCACAGACATATTTACAAAGCCATTAGGAAAAACCATTTTTTATTTTCAGAGACAACACTTGGGCATTATCAGTGCTGATGTTTGTAACTGTTGAGTTTAAGAGGGAGTGTTAGTTATAAATGTAACCTCAACAGAGTATGATTGTACACTTCCAGTTGTTTTGGCTAGCTATACCAATCGTTAGGACTTGTCAGATCGTATTGATCTTCTTGTTTCATTTTACCTTTATAGATTTAGACTCTCATCTAATACATGTGTGCTCTGCACATTCTTGTTCCCATTATTTCTACTCAGTTTCTTGTTTCTTTCTAAACTTCTTGATTTATCACTAATATGTATCCAAAGGTTCATTTATTCAATTTCTTTGTGCAAAAGAGAGCTCACCTGATTTGTTAAGAAGAGTTGTGCAGTGGACGAAGGTAGCAGAAACATAGTAGATATGATATTAAAAAATGTGAAGTAGATTTATAATCATTGTAACATATTGACATATGATGAGAAGTGTTCGACTGGTGAAAGAAAGAAACATGTTGCGAAATATCCATTTTTGGAACATTCAAAGAACAAGTTGAATGGATGATGTTGCGAACTCACCATTTTTGGAATCTCTAAAAGACAAGATGTTTTTTTTTATCAAAACAACATGGGTATTATGAGTTGTGGTATATTGGTGTTTCTTATAGAGAGAAATTTTACGTTGTTTTGTTTTAATTTGGTCAGAACATCATATTCTGATTGAGTGTCTTTAATCTCTGGCATATTAGAGTAAAATGGATGCATTTTTTAATATTTTTAAGCTCACTTTTATGCTAAGTCATAAGGTGTATACTTTTGTAATTGGAGTTATAAGGGTTTATCCTTCATTTGTTTACATATAAAGGGGTGATAAGGAATTATATTTTTTTACTAACCAAGGTCATCATAAGGTAGTTAACATAAAAGGGATAAATTTATATTGTTATGAAGAAAAGAGAAAAGGTGTTATAAAGTGTTTTTGTGTTTTTTTGTAAAGCAGTCATAAGGATAAATATAAGAGAATTTGTGAATTTGTAATTAGAGTTATAAGGTTCATGGGGTTATTTCAAAATTTATAAGGGTCAAGCATATTTATCTTTGCATCTTAGACCCGCCTGAAATATATTAATCTCTAAGTGTAATTGACATAGCCATTGGTTATCTTGTATATTTGACATCAGCATTGGTTATTTTGTTTTTCTTTGCATTCATGCAATGACATCTCATGCAAAGAAGACTACAAATTCAAAATATACAAACAATATAATAATTTATGGGCAATTAAATTTGGCTACAACTTTGGCATGCAAAACATGATACATAATTCAATTTTGTGGCATTAGCATACAAACAACTCTCTTCCATATTCTGCATAATGGCAAGAATTGAATAAATTTTTATAATATTGCACATGTTAATTAACTCAAATACAGAATATGCAATTGCAATAAACAAGTGCACTCTCAGTACAATACTTACTAGTTTACAAGTAACATGCAAGAAAGTTGATATGTTCAAACTTCAAAACAAACAGTTATCTGATTAGTTAAGTTTTCTTCGACATCAACACAATGATTTAATTCTTCTTCAAAATAATCCATTGATTGGATTACATATTGACGAACAAAATGACATCAAGGATGAAAATGACTTCAATGAAGACCCTCAGTTGACTAATGATGACACATGAACATAAAGATGAATTAGATGAAGTCCCTATTACACGAAAAGTTAGGGATAAATGTGAGGAAGAAATTATAATTGTTCGCATGTGGGAAGAATTACAATTTAGACATAATCTATATTGTTTATGATACAAGAGGGTTCATGATAACCTTTTTATTACTAATTATAGAAAACTTATTTTCTTTGTAAGTGGAGGTTTTATGAATGATGATCAAAAGAACACAGATCTTGAGGGTATTGGTAAGGAACAAGTACAATATATTGTTGATAATGATGACGATGTTGATGATGACCAGGATGTTGATGTTTCTACAGGTATTCCATATTTGTATGATCAGTCAGATAATTAACCCATATAGTGCAGGCATTGTCATTGGTTTGGCCATGATGAGTTGAAGTTTTTTTATCTTCACCCATACAATTTTTGTGGGAAGACCAATCACCTCTCAGTAAGGTTTCAAAACAACAAGAAAATTCAGCGGAGACTTATTAATTTTGAATGGTTAGGAACTTAGAGTTGGAGTTTGGAAGAAAATCTATTTTAACAATATTATCGATGAGTTTCTACACAGATACAACCATACTTGATTGGATATATTTCTACAGTTGATGGACATGACTATTTTTTAGGATTGGATGATATAGCATTGTTGAAATTTTGATATTCTTGTTTAACCATAGACAATGTCACATCATTGTCGCCCAACCATAGGAATTTACATATTCCACCCCCAAGCACACTAACCTAAGAACAGTTCTGGAAAGCCTACTCCAAAACCAACAGATAAACCCTAGCTACTAACTACAACAAAAACCCAAGACAAGTGGAGTGCTCCTTCTCTAAGGGTAGTGCACAAGGGAGAGAGTATCCATATTCAAACAACAAGTACCATACACCATTGCAAAAGTTGTAGCTGTACTACTCTCTCAAAATTACACCATACTTAGCAAGAATATCACCTAGAGTATCACCAAGAATGTCACCAAGAGAATCCCCAAAAATGTCGCCAAGAGAATCACTAAGAGAGAGACAAAGACCAATAGATGACCATGCGACCTTATTCCTCCTTGCAGCTGCAACCACAACTCTACACAATACTTGCTCTCTGACTGGGTATCCAAATGAGCTAAAACATCCTCTATTTATATTAAACTTTCTAGTGACTTTTATGGCTTGGTTGACCTGACTTTCTGGTAATTATATTTCCTATTTATCTTTTTCCTATGGAGTCGACTTGTCTTTTTGGAAGACAAAAGTTTAAAATTATTTATTCTTCTAGTTGACTTGTCTTCTAGGGTTTCCACACATCTATTTAATGGTTCACTTGCTTCCAGAATATTCTCTTCTAAGTCAAAGGTTACACATGGAAGTTAATACCTCCCACGAATACCAAAACATCAACACTCCCTCTTAGCTAGGGTGGTAATAACTAAGATGTTTTTCATATAGTGGTTTCAAAAAAATCCCTCCATATCACATGGCATGGGAAAGACTCACATAGTATTCCATACCAGTCTACAAGTAGCATCACCATTGCCAAACAGGCTATCATATGATCAAACATATCATGTAACCAATATCACCACCCTAGTTGCACATTATCTATCTAGCTGGAAAACACCTCCAAAACAACTAGTTGGACCTCTAGCTAGTAACCTTTGATGCTATTGATCGACACTCTAACTGGGAATCATGTCCGACACTATTGTTCGACATCTAGTTAATACATAACTAGTAACTAGGCTTACCATACATTTTCCACAACTCACTGGAGTAGCCTCTGCATACCATACTTTTTCCAACACTCACTGGAGTAGAAATAGCTCATTAGTTCACACTGAATATGACATATTGTTCGTGAGAAATAATAACTAGGCATACCATACTTTTACCGAATCTCATTGGAGTAGCCTCTGCGTACAATTTTTTTTCCAAATCTCACTGGAGTAGGAGTAACACGTCATTTCACATAGACTATGACATCTAGTTCCTGATAACTAGTAACCAGGCATACCATAATTTTGTCAAATCTCACTGGAGTAGCCTCTACATACCATATTTTTTCCGAATCTCACTAGAGTAGCAGTAACACATAAGTTCACATAGAATATAACATCTAGTTCGTGAGAACTAGTAACCATGCATACCAAACTTTAGTCGAAGCTCACTAGAGTAGTCTCTGCATACCAAGACTTTTTCAAAGCTCACTGGAGTAGCCTCTGCATACCGAAATTTTTCCGAAGCTCACTAGAGTAGCAGTAAAACTCAGTGCCAACCCTTTTTCATGTTCCATGCATTCCACATGTCTCAGTGCCAACCCTTTTTCATGGTGGATGAGAATAGACCTGTTTGAGTGCAATCCATTTTTTATGTTGGATGAGAATACACCTATCTCAGTGCCAACCCTTTTTCATGTTGGATGAGAACACTCCCTATGAAGAGGGACCATGCCAAGCTTGTCTATGAAGTACCCAAAATTCATCCTTGACAGGGGCTTGGTAAACACATCCACAACGTGATCCTCTGTAGTCACAAAACTGGAGCCTCACTGCTCCCTTATGCACCATATATCTGTCATGGTAATATCTGATCTCAATATTCTTCGACTTGTCATATATCAAGGGGTTCTTTGACGACTTTATGAAACTCTGGTTGCCACAAAATATACAAGTCGCCTCTAGCATGAGATCAAAGAATCCTGTAATCAGATTCTGAAGCCACACTGCTTCAACGTAATATGAACATGATGCTACATACTCTGCCTCTACAGAACTAAGTGCCACACAAGTTTGCTTCCTACTGAGTCATGATATCACAGTTTATCCCAAATTGAAGAAATCATTCGGATGTACTCTTCTGGTATGTGATATTGCATGACCAAAATGAATCTATGTAGCTCTACAATATTATCTCACGATCCAAGATATGTCTGAGTCCATAATCAATTGTACCCCTTAGGTACCTCATTACATGTTTTTCCGCAATTAGGTGAAAATGTCTAGGCTCAACCATGTATTGACTCAATGTGTTTAATACCTCAAAACATATATATGGCCTCGTGTTCATCAAGTCAAACAACAAACCAATCATCTTCATATATACAACGACATCCACTATCTCTGAAGTTGTATCACACAACAAAAACCATATCTCACTCCTTCTGACTGTCTTCTTCCTATGTCATTGTAGCAAGGTCTACTAAAACAAGGGAATCCTCCCAAGATATCTCGCATATCCTAGAAGTCTCTAAAGCTACGATATAGACTTCTCAACCCATGGAATCCATTTGTTAGTCGTGGAAGACATCTCTCTCTTCCATCTATATCTGAGGAGGAATATTTTCTAAATGAAAGTCTTTGAGTCTACATTCCCCCATTGAATCTTGACTCCCTCCGAGTCTATATAATATTCAAAGACATCTTGTACTCATGATATGTCTCATCAAATTTTCATCCTACAAAGTTTCATGGGACCATGTTGGTCTCTTCTTGGTTACTGCAACGATTCTGGGTAGGCCCTTCTGGCTCTAATAACTCTTCCTAATAATCTGAATAATGATCAATTGCACTAGAGGGATTTGTTCAGTCATCTTTGGAGCCTTATTCTCCTTACAATAAATCTCCATATGAGATACTATGTATCTTTCAAAATTACCCTTGTTCGTCTTCTTCTTCTTTGGTACATGGATGTATACAATTATGTATACAACTTGTTATCTGGATATCTTGCACCATGTATCAAACTAGAGACCATCTAATATGTTTTTTCCTACAACCATCACTATAGCTTCCATAATATTTATCACCTGTGACCTGCCCGGAACAAGGATAAAAAAGGGAAAAACAATATTCCTATAATACTCTTATAATAATAAAAACAAGAATGAGAATAATAATCATAGTAGCTCCTTCTCAGAGCTATTGCTTGTGACCTACCTGAAACAAGAACCAAAATAAAAACACAATAATAAGAAATATCTCCTAGAGGAGATGTTAGTTCATCTTGCAAGAACTTATGTCAATACTACTCACATGCCACCAGGTATTCATTGTATTTAGTAGTAATAGAACCTTTCAATGATTTTTTTCACAACTAGTAATGTAGCAATTATCAAACTTGATATGTGCAAATTGGAAACTTATTAATCTAATCAAACCTAGAACCTAGAGTCTTATCTTTAAGAACATTTTTTTTTTATTTTCTTCCGAGTCTCCTTCACTCAAGATGAAAATTATTCTATTCAACTTGTCCCCTGTACTTAAGACAATATGATTTCTTGACAGAAATCTGAGTTAAAGAATATAATGCAAATAAATTCTAAAATCTCAACCTTAATCAATCTAATACTTTGAATAAAGTTAGTTTCTAACTTTAACTTTGAACAAAGGTGAGTTTGATAATCACAACTTCAATAGCTAAAAATACAACTAGATTTTCATAAGGTTACAATAATCCCATAACAAATAGAAGGATATGAAAACAATTAAACATGGAGTGCATTTTTCCTCTCTGTGTTGGATATGAGATCCCTATGGACATTTATATTACCCTTTATCACTTTCAAAGGGGGTATATATGATGTTATAAACTACTCACCTTTTAGTTGACAAGGGGTAACTTAGTAAGGATATGTGAGACTTTAAGTTTCAAAGTCTACCTTGATGGTTTACAGTTCATTCAGGATAATGAATGATTTTTTTGAGGATGATGATGGATTTGATTACTTGGATTGATCAGTTTGACCTTCACAGGGGTTTTGTTGACACAGTTTAGCACTTGACATTATTTATGATGGATTCAAGATATTGGATTGATGGAGGACTTTCCACATTCTTGGAATTTGATGTCACTTTGTGACTTTGATGGTGGTTCGACAGTTTAACACCTTGATCAACATTTCAACATTTTGATCGACAATTAATATTTTTGATAGTACTAATGATTCACTTGGTTTGCTACACACAATTGTTTTTTTCGATACATGTTTTGGATTCCTCTTGAAACTTTTTTTCTGTACTTGTTGGTTTCTTGATAATTTTTTTGGTGTCCTTTTTTTGAGAGTAGTTAGTGAACTTGTTTTTTCACTTTATAGTCTTCAGACTACTTAGGGATGGTATTTTGACCTTGTAAATGACATACGATTCTTCTACTCTTTACTCTTAGTGCATTGGATTGCCAAGGTTTTTCAGGATATGGGATGTGTTAGACTTGCAACTAATACACTTCTCATCAGGATCTTCTATAATCGGTTTTGGGTTCACTTCAGTGAACACCTACAAATTGTCTAGCTCATTTGTTACACAATGAGTTTTCTAGACTTGGTTTCGATATCCATTTGTGGCAGTTTTTCAAGAAGATATTCATCGACACTAATGAGGCTTCATACAATGAGATACATATTGAAGACTTGGATATGTTATCATCTTTTGAACTAGTTCTTGTTGTTGAGCAAATAGATTTTTATGGACTCAATATTAAAGGAGGGTTTGTTAGAAATAATCCTAAGTCCCAACTATACCTTATAACCAGTTAGTTATGATACGGTTATAGGTTTGTTACATCAAGATGTATTATTAAATGTATCATTAATGTACATTTGAGATTGGATTGGCTTAGTGCCTTTTCCGCCTCTCTTTTTTCTTCTTGATCTTGTTAGTTCTATTATTTTCTTGACTATTGTATTCCTCTCATTTTGACAATAGAATGGAATTGAAGTGGGATAGTTTGAAACTACTCAAATCCTTCATGTGGTGAAGGATCCAATGATATCTCCATGGAGTTTCCCAATGGATTGGCCTTCCCCCAAAAACATACACCAACCTTCCCAAAAATATACTTGTAGCTGAATAAATGTAAAATGTAGTAAGTGTATGAAGAGGTGACTTGAGGTTCCAAGCATCATCCGATAAATCCTATTTGCTAACTACTACAACAAACCAAGACAAGTAGAGAGATCCTTCTCCAGCGTAGTGCACAAGAGAGAGAGTCTCGATATCCTTATAACAAGTAACATACACAACTGCAGCAGTTACAACTACACTACTCTCTCAAACTTATGCCATACTTAGCAAGAATGTCACCAAGAGAATCACAAAGAATGTCACCAAGAGAATCAGTATGAGATAGACCAAGACCAAGAGATGATCATGCACCCTTATTCCTCCTTGCAGGTGCAACTATAACTCTCCACAATACTTGCGCTTTCAGTGGGTATCCAAATGAGTTAAGACGTTCTCTATTTATATTAAATTTTCAAGTAATTTTTCTAGCTCGATCGACCTGACTATTCGGTAATTATATTTTATGGTTATCTTTTTATTGTGGAGCCGAATTGTATTTCTGGAAGATAATATTTTAAAATTATTTATTCTCTTAGCCAACTTGTCTTCTAGGGTTTTGACACATATGTTTAATGGTTCACTTGCTTCCGAAATATTCTATACTAAGTCAAAGGTTATACATGTATTTTAATACCTCCCACAACTACCAAAAATAAAAAAGGACATGATCGAGGCTCGCTTGATATAATCTTCTCAGTTGAAGATCAAGTATATAGAGTCCACTCGAAGACATTTATATTACCCTTTATCACTTTCAAAGGGGGTATATATGATGTTTCAGACTTCTCACCTTTCAGTTGACAAGGGGGAACTTAGTAAGGATACATGAGACTTCAATTTTTGAAGTCTACCTTGATGGTTTACAATTCATTCAGGATAAGGAACGAAGTTTTTGAGGATGATGATGGATTTGATTACTTGGATTGGTCAGTTTGGCCTTCATGGGAGTTTTGCTGAGACAGTTTAGCACTTAACATTATTTATGATGGATTAAATATATTGGATGGATGGATGACTTTTCACATTCTTGGAATTTGATGTCACCTTGTGACTTTGATGGTGGTTCGACAGTTCAACACCTTGACCAACATTTCAACATTTTGATCGACAATTCATATTTGTGATAGTACCAGTGATTCACCTGGTTTACTACACAATTTTTTTTTTTTTGATACATGTTTTGGATTCCTTTTGACACTTTTTTTTTTACTTGTTGGTTTCTTGATAGTTTTTTTGGTGTCCTTTTTTTTAGAGTAGTTAGTGAACTTATTTGTTCACTTGATAGTCTTCGGACTACCTAGGGATAGGGTTTTGACCTTGCAAATGACATACGATTCTTCTACTCTTTACTCTTGGTGCATTCGATTCCCAAGGTTTTTCAGGATATGGGATGTGTTATACTTGCAACTTATACACTTCTCATAATGATTTTCTCTCATCGGTTTTGGGTTCACTTCAGTGAACACCTACAGATTGTCTATCTCATTTGTTACAGAATGAGTTTTCTAGACTTGGTTTCGACATCCATTTGTGACGGTTTTTCAAGAATATATTCATGGACACTCATGAGGCTTCATACCATGAGTTACATATTGAAGACTTGGATATTCTAACAACTTTTGAACTAGTTCTTGTTATTGAGTTGATACATTTGTATGGACTCAATATTAAAGGAGGGTTTGTTCGAAATAATCCTAAGTCCCAACTATACCTTAATAACCAATTAGTTATGTTATGGTTGTAGGGTTGTTACATCAAGATGTATTATTAAATGTATCATTAATGTACATTTGAGATTGGCTTGGCTTAGTGCCTTTTCCGCCTGTCTTGTTTCTTCTTGATCTTGCCAGTTCTATTATTTTCTTGGCTATTTTATTGCTCTCATTTTGACAATAGAATGGAATTGAAGTGGGATAGTTTGAAACTACTCAAATCCTTCATGTGGTGAAGGATTAAGTGATATCTCCATGCAGTTTACCAATTGATTGGTCTTCCCATGAAAACATACACCAACCTTCCCAAAAATATACCTGTAGCTAAATAAATGTAAAATGTAGTTAGTGTATGAAAAGGTGACTCGAGGTTCCAAGCATCATCATATAAATCCTAGTTGCTAACTACAACAGAAAACCAAAACAAGTAGAGAGATCCTTCAAAAAGGGTAGTACAAAAGAGAGAGAGTCTCCATATTCTTATAACAAGTAACATACACAACTGCAACAACTACAACTGCACTACTCTCTCAAACTTGTGCCATACTTAGTAAGAATGTAACCAAGAGAATCATAAAGAATGTCACCAAGAGAATCACTAAGAGATAGACCAAGACCAAGAGATGATCATGCACACTTATTCCTCCTTTCAGTTGCAAATGTAACTCTCCACAAGACTTGTTCTCTAACTAGGTATCCAAATGAGTTAAAACATCCTCTATTTATATTACATTTTCAAGTGATTTTTCTGGCTCGATCGACCTGAAATTTTGGTAATTATATTTTATGTTTATCTTTTTCTTCTGGAGCCGACTTGTATTTCTGGAAGACAATATTTTAAAATTATTTATTCTCATAGCCAACTTGCCTTCTAGGGTTTCGACACATCTATTTAATGGTTCGCTTGCTTCTGAAATATTCTATTCTAAGTCAAAGGTTATACATGGAGGTTAATACCTCCCATAACTACCAAAACATCAACAAGGACAAGATCAAGGCTCGCTTGATATAATCTTCTGATTTGAAGATCAAATCTCTAGACTCCACTCGAAGACATTTATATTACCCTTTATCACTTTCAAAGGGGGTATATATGATGTTATAGACTTCTCACCTTTTAGTTGACAAGGGGGAACTTAGTAAGGATATGTGACATTGCAAGTTTCGAAGTCTACCTTGATGGTTTACAGTTCATTCAGGATAATGAATGATTTTTTTGAGGATTATGATGGATTTGATTACTTGGATTGGTCAGTTTGACCTTCACAGGAGTTTTGCTGAGATAGTTAAGCACTTGACATTATTTATGATGGATTCAAGATATTGGATGGATGGATGAATTTCCACATTCTTGGAATTTGATGTCACCTTGTGACTTTGATGGTGGTTCGACAGTTCGACACATTGATCAACATTTCAACATTTTGATCGACAATTCATATTTGTGATAGTACCAGTGATTCACCTGGTTTACTACACCCAGTTTTTTTTTTGGATACATGTTTTGGATTCCTTTTGACACTTTTTTATGTACTTGTTGGTTTCTTGATAGTTGTTTTGGTGTCCTTTTTTTTAGACTAGTTAGTGAAATTATTTGTTCACTCTATAGTCTTCGGACTACTTAGGGATGGTATTTTGACCTTGCAAATGACATACGATTCTTCTGTTCTTTACTCTTGGTGCATTGGATTGCCAAGGTTTTTTAGGATATGGGATGTGTTAGACTTGCAACTAATACACTTCTCATTAGTATTTTTTCTCATCGGTTTTGGGTTCACTTCAGTGAACACCTACAGATTGTCTAGCTCATTTGTTACACAATGAGTTTTCTAGACTTGGTTTTGACATCCATTTGTGGCAGGTTTTCAAGAAGATATTCATCAACACTCATGAGGCTTCATACCATGAGTTACAGATTGAAGACTTGGATATGTTATCTTATTTTGAACTAGTTCTTGTTGTTGAGATGATAGATTTGTATGGACTCAATATTAAAGGAGGGTTTGTTAGAAATAATCTTAAGTCCCAACTATACCTTAATAACTAGTTAGTTATTATACGGTTGTAGGGTCGTTACATCAAGATGTATTATTAAATGTATCATTAATGTACATTTGAGATTGGCTTGGCTTAGTGCCTTTTCCGCCTGTCTTCTTTCTTCTTGATCTTGTTAGTTCTATTATTTTCTTGACTATTTTATTGCTCTCATTTTGAAAATAGAATGGAATTGAAGTGGGATAGTTTAAAACTACTCAAATCCTTCATCTGGTAAAGGATTAAGTGATATCTCCATGCAGTTTCCCAATGGATTAGCCTTCCCACGAAACATACACCAGCCTTCCCAAAAATATACATGTAGCTGAATAAAAGTAAAATGTAGTAAGTGTATGAAGAGGTGACTCAAGGTTCCAAGAATCATCAAATAAATCCTAGTTTCTAACTACAAAAGCAAACCAAGACAAGTAGAGCAATCCTTCTCCAAGGGTAGTGCACAAGAGAGAGAGTCTCCATATCCTTATAACAAGTAACATACAGAACTGAAGCAACTACAACTACACTACTCTCTCAAACTTGTGCCATACTTAGCAATAATGTGACCAAGAGAATCACAAAGAATGTCACCAAGAGAATCAGTAAGAGATAGGCCAAGATTGAGAGATGATCATGCACCCTTATTCCTCCTTCCCGCTTCTATTGTAACTCTCCACAAGACTTGCGCTCTGATTGGGTATCCAAATGATTTAAAACATCCTCTATTTATATTAAATTTTGAAGTGATTTTTCTGGCTCGTTCGACCTGATTTTTCGGTAATTATATTTTATGTTTATCTTTTTCTTCTGGAGCCGACTTGTATTTCTAGAAGATAATATTTTTAAATTATTTATTCTCTTAGCCAACTTGTCTTCTAGTGTTTCAACACATCTGTTTAATGGTTCACTTGCTTTTGAAATATTCTATTCTAATTAAAAGGTTATACATGGAGGTTAATACCTCCCACAACTACCAAAACATCAACAAGGACATTGTTAAGCCCTAATATTGGCTCATTACCACTTAATTGGGGCATATTAGATTAGTAATGTTATTTTATTTATGTCGGCTTTAGGCCATTAGTTGTGATTTATATTAGTAATGTTATTTTATTTATGTCGGCTTTAGGCCATTAAAACCTCCTAGTCTCCTATATATACCAAGAAGACATTTTCATTTTGAATCATCTTGGACAGGAACATTTAAGTGGGGTAAAAGGAGGTTTCCCCCTAGAAGAGGCTTATTATCTGATATTATCTCTTTTTCAAGGCGTTGAGTACTTTTCTTGAGGTTTTTCTATGCTATATTGATGTTTGGTTCTTAACATATGGTATCAGAG
>ML776702.1:2260144-2364346 GCA_009831015.1 Picea engelmannii
CTCGAAGAGGCTTATTATCTGATATTATCTCTTTTTCAAGGCGTTGAGTACTTTTCTTGAGGTTTTTCTATGTTATATTGATGTTTGGTTCTTAACAGACATGATCGAGGCTCGCTTGATATAATCTTATGAGTTGAAGATCAAGTCTCTATACTCCACTCGAAGACATTTATATTACCCTTTATCACTTTCAAAGGGGGTATATATGATGTTATAGACTTCTCACCTTTCAGTTGACAAGGGGGAACTTAGTAAGGATATGTGAGGCTTCAAGTTTAGAAGTCTACCTTGAAGGTTTAGAGTTCATTCAGGATAATGCACAATGTTTTTGAGGATGATGCTGGATTTGATTACCTGGATTGGTCAGTTTGACCTTCACAGGAGTTTTGCTGAGACAAATTAGCACTTGACATTATTTATGATGGATTCAAGATATTTGATGGATGGATGACTTTCCACATTCTTGGAATTTAATGTCACCTTTTAAATTTGATGGTGGTTCGACAATTCGACACCTTGATCAACATTTCAACATTTTGATCGACAATTCATATTTGTGATAGTACCAGGGATTCACCTAGTTTACTACACACAATTTGTTTTTTGGATGCATGTTTTGGATTCCCTTTGACACTTTTTTTTGTACTTGTTGGTTTCTTTATAGTGTTTTTGGTGTCCTTTTTTTCACAGTAGTTAGTGAACTTATTAGTTCACTTGATAGTATTCAGACTACTTAGGGATTGTATTTTGACCTTGCAAATGACATATAATTCTTCTTCTCTTTACTCTTGGTGCATTGGATTGCCAAGGTTTTTCAGGATATGGGATGTGTTAGACTTGCAACTAATACACTTCTCATCAAGATTTTCTCTCATCGATTTTAGGTTCACTTCAGTGAACACCTACATATTGTCTAGCTCATTTGTTACACAATGAGTTTTCTAGACATGGTTTTGACATCCATTTGTGGCGTTGTTTCAAGAAGATATTCATCGACACTCATGAGGCTTCATACCATGAGATACAGATTGAAGACTTAGATATGTGATCATCTTTTGAACTAGTTCTTGCTGTTGAGATGATACATTTTTATGGACTCAATATTAAAGGAGGGTTTCTTAGAAATAATCCTAAGTCCCAACTAGACCTTAATAAATAGTTAGTTATGATACGGTTGTAGGGTCATTACATCAAGATGTATTATTAAATGTATCATTAACGTACATTTGAGATTGGCTTGGCTTAGTGCCTTTTCTTCCTGTATTTTTTCTTCTTGATCTTGTTAGTTCTATTATTTTCATGGCTATTTTATTTCTCGGATTTTGACAATAGAATCGAATTGAAGTGGGATAGTTTGAAACTACTCAAATCCTTCATATGGTGAAGGATCAAGTTATATCTCCATACAGTTTCCCAATGGATTGGCCTTCCCACGAAAACATACACCAGCCTTCCCAAAAATATTCTTGTAGTTAATTAAATGTAAAATGTAGTAAGTGTATGAAGAGGTAACTCAAGGTTCCAAGAATCATCAGATATGGACTATAGAGGCAGGTTCAGACATCGACTACAGCGGTAGGTTCATACATGAACTGCAGTGTCTAACGAATGTGGTGGCAGTGGCAATGTTTCTCTAATGACAAACCCAAAACATTAATGACAAACTTGTAATTCATTCAACATAATAGCTTAGTTTTTTCTCTATTTAAAACTAATTTAACAACCGATAAGAAATTCAATTTTTAAAATTTTATAAAATATTAAAATGTTTTAAAAATAAAAAGTAACAAATTAATAAACTTACCAAAACATTAGGTATTTGAATACATTTTATGACAAAATAGGAAAGGTAATGTGAGTTCAAAATGATCGAAAGCTATAATCCCTGTATGGCTCCTTCATCCTAAATCAAATCAATGAACGTATACAAGAAACTAACAATCTTGCTTACCTCTTTTCCTTCTTCCGTTGATACAGACTGGTCGAATGCCAGAGGCATCCCACATTATCTCACTTCTGGTTGTGCCTTTGATGAAGAAACCTTATATCCTCCAAATTCTCTTCTTGCCTCTTCAAATATCTTCTTTTCTTTCCTTAAATCAAACTCTGGTGTCTTCTCTATAGTTCTTCTGACCCCTGATTTGCATGTAGTCTTTACTAGAATAATCTTGTCTTCTCCTATAGCAGTGCCTCCTGTAGTGATAACAACGACTCTAGGATCCACTCCGCGAGGTTCTGTCAAGATTAATTGTACTTGTGGGTTTCCTCCTCGTCTCTCCTGAAGTTTGGATAACATCATGGGACAATCTTCAATAACATGTTAAAATGAGTTGCATTAGCTACAGGTGGTACAAGGGTTTTGATAGTCCCTTGCAAAATTTCTTGGTTGTGCGCAGTTATAACAAATGATCTAACCTCGACCTTAATCCCTACCTCCTCCTCTTCCTCTTCCTTTGAATCCACCGCGAGGGTTGAAGTTTCCTCTTCCTGGGGAGTTAAATTGTGTAGTATTTCCTTCTTGTTGTACTTCTCCTTGAATTCTATATGTGTCTCTTGATCTTTCATGCAAGAGGTCATAAGCCCTACAATCTTTCTCATCATTCCCCACAGATTTACAGAATGTGCAGTAAAGGTTGGTAGGTGTCTGGACATATTTTTGCATGTAATAACTTTCACCATGGCGATGTCGATTTCTACATACCTCGCACCAAGGTAGAGTAACCTGCTTCAAAGGGCTTGGTGTTCCTGAATCCAAGTACTCATGAAATAGAGGACAATTCTCCTTATCATGACCTTATGAATTGCATATGATACACCATATGTCCTCTCTCTTATCTTTTCCCTTGTTCTTCTTCATATCTTCAACCTGTAGAGATAAGCTAGTTACCTGACTCAAAATTTGACTCATACCCGAGCCGGATTCTCCCATAGGGGATGATTCTAGTTTCATGGCGATCTTCAATGCCTCATCTTGCGAAGTGATCTTCTGTTGCATTAGAGGGACTCTAATGTGTGGTAAGAGGAACAATGAACCATTCTTTATTCTATTCGTCTGGAATCTGAAAACTCAAATGACTTGTCAGGGTCATAAACCTTTGATCAAACTCCCAAACAGGTTCAACTAATCTCCCCTTGATTTCTTTAATCTCTGTAATGCACTGCGACTCTGACTTGGATTTCTTGAATTCGACAATCAACGCAGTCTTAATGTCATTTAGTGGCTTAGGATGTACAACTCCTTGGACAAATTTCATGTACTATCTCAGTGCGGGGTCTCTTAGGGTAGTACTAAAGTGAGATCTCTTAACAGCTTCGTCAGTGACATTCTTAATACTCCATACAGCTTTGCATAAGAACCAATGTTGATCATGATCTTCAGATCCATCTCCCCTAAAGGTGGGTAACCTCATCTCATCTTCCATAGATATTCCTAGGGTTATTGACTGAGTATGCATTGAACCACTTGTACCAGTTCTCTGAGTGCTCTGATAACTTAGGTTACTCTAGTTACTTAATGATGCTAAAACAACAGGAGGAGTAATATCACTGAATTCAATAGTCTACGCAGTTTCTAACTCTTCTCGACGAGGTTCTTCAGTCTTCCCTTCTTCTTCCCTAGCGGACTCTGAATGTTCCTCATTCAATAACTCTTCTTCTTCTCCACTGTAGAACCCTTCTTCCTGTGCTGGTGGTTCGTGATTCTGCTCAAACAAGTTCACCAGAGGAACTTCCCTAATGATCTTCCACTGCACATGTGTCCAACCTCTATGTCGTTGTCTCTTTCTGAGTTCTTGAACATTAGCTCTTTAGTCCAACCGATTACTTTATCTTCAATATGTTCTTCTCATGTAATAGAATATTGATCTGCAACTTTAGAAAATGTAAAATTTTTCCTCTAGGTCCCTTAAAGAAATATCTCTCTGCTTGGCTATATGATTATACTCTATCAATAGTCAAGTCAGTAATGTACCCTGTAATGGTACTATCAAACTAGTGATTGACTTCTCTTGACACAATGTTATGAACTCTCTTGACCTTCTTGATCAACGCCTACATCCAAACCACATGTGGTACAAGTTTGATTTCAAACTGGGTATCTGCTAATCTGGCTAGCCACTCATATAGATCCTTATGAATTCCTCCAAAGAAAATATCATGTATATCAGTAAAGATATGCCTTCCCAACCAATCATATGTACTAAGATTAGGGTTATTATTCTGATCTTCTGCAAAGTCCTTTTCTTGTTCTTCTATCCACTTCTAAATATCTGTCTTCGATGGAAACCACCTTGACATTCCCTCAAAAATATCTTGGCCCTGGAAACATAACCATTTTTTGGGGCAGGGGTATAACTAGGGTTCATCTCTAATAGTGCACGAACAAGCCCTAACTACTAGCCCTTTTGGCAACCCCTGCAAAGCATATGCAGTCTCACCCGAAGTAGCAATAGGGGGTTGTAGGACACAGGTGTCTACAACCAGAGGAAATGCAAAGTGGATTCAACACAATAATACACAGTGATCTAGTTATCGTTTACCATCTCAACCTTACTTCTCATATTTATATCTCAGATCTAACACAATGATGCAATAACAGAGTAACATAAAGCAAAAGAACACAACATTAATCACACATCACAACAAGATTTACGTGGTTCACCCCCTCCCTATGGCTATGTCCACAAAACTATGTTTATGATATTATAGGAAAACATATAGTTCTATATATGCCCTTAGCTTGCAGATCTCTCTCCTTCTCTCTCTTTTTCTCTCCCCTCCCTGTGCACCGAGCTGCAGGGTTGATATTCGCACCCAACTAAAGATATTACAACACAGACTCTCTCTCGACAGAATACTTCTCTCTCTTAACAACAATAACTTCTCATTACATTCTCTAATCCAACCCAGGTCCTCTTGACCCTTATTTATACATTAGAATGATTCTCGGACAACCTTAGACCGAAACCTAGGTAAAACCCTAGGTATCTAAAACCCTAGGTCAACTTGACCCACGTTTTCAGGGATTCACCAACCTATCTATCCTTCTTTTCCATGAGGTGCTCCAAAGCATCTATTGGTGGCTTTTTCTTCTTGTTGAGTTGTCCAAGATCCCTCTTCCTTGTTGATATGTCTTCCTTGGTCTTATTGTTCAGCGACTCACTTTTCCTTACTTCGCTCATTCTTTTCTTTTTCTTTAAACAATTCAACCCAATCTCATTCAATGTGCTTTCCGTGCAGTTCGTACTTCATGCTTCTTTCCTTACTCTTCACAATATTCCATAACCAAGGGCCAACACTTATTAATTTAATCAAACCTAGAACCTGGAGTCTTATCTTCAAGAACATTTTTTGTTTATTTTCTTCTGAGTCTCCTTCACTCAAGATGAAAAATATTGTATTCAACTTGTCAATCTAATACTTTGATTAAAGTTAGTTTCTAACTTTAACTTTGAACATAGGTGAGTTTGATAAATACAACTTCGATAGCTCAAAATACAACTAGATGTTCATAAGGCTACAATAATTCCATAACAAATAGAGGGATATGAAAACAATTAAACATGGAGTGCATTTTTCCTGTCAATGTGTTGGATATGAGATCCCTATGGATCTATGATTGTAAGAGATCCCTTCTCCTACAATCACACTCAAAAGAATGATACAATTTAAATATATATAAGTACATACCTTATGTAGCAGCGAAATCCACTGGCAGACAGTGGCACCATCCAAAAGAAACGACAAGGAATGATGAACCCTAAAATTTTAAAGTGATCCAACTTTCAATCTAAAGGTAGTTGGAGATGCGCTAGGGTAATGTGCACTAGAAAAACCAAATATAAGGCCCAACATTTCACATAAAATTGACTGCAATAGGTATTGCAACTGGTGTTGGCATTGCAACTCGTGATGAAACTGGCACGAAGGAACTGGCGTGAAGGAACTCACACTGTAACTGTAATTGGCACTGTAGACTTAGGGTTTTATGAGGAAACCCTAATTTCTCAACTTCATAAATTTGTAGATCTGATCCTCGGAAGAGATGTTCCCTACTTAGGAAAAATTCTTAATGGGTTTAGTAAGTGCTCAACGAGCTTGACAATGGGGGAAACTAAGCATCTTTCTTCTAGTGGTTAGACTGTTATGAAGGAAACCAACTCTGATACTATGTTGAAATTTTTATATGATTATTTAACCATAGAAAATTTCATATCATTCTCACCCATTCATAGACATTTACATATTCCACCCCCAATCACACTAACCTATACTTAGAATAATTTTGGGAAGCCTATTCCAGAACCAACAGATAAATACTAGTTGCTAACTGCAACAACAAACCAAGAAAAGTAGAGCTCTCCTTCTCCAAGGGTAGTGCACAAGAGAGAGAGTCTCCATGTCCTTATAACAAGTAACATACACAACTGCAACAGCTACAGCTGCACTACTCTCTCAAACTTGTTCTATACTTAGCAAGAATGTCACCAAGAGAATCACTAAGAGAGAGAGAAAGACCAAGAGATGATCATTCACCCTTATTCCTCCTTCCAGCTGCAACTATAACTCTCCACAAGACTTGCGCTTTGACTAGGTATCCAAATGAGTTAAAATGTCCTCTATTTATATTAAATTTTCAAGTGATTTTTCTGGCTAGACCGACCTGACTTTTCGGTAATTATATTTTATGTTTATCTTTTTCATGTGGAGCTGACTTGTATTTCTGGAAGATAATATTTTAAAATTGTTTATTCTCTTAGCCAACTTGTCTTCTAGGGTTTCGACACGTCTGTTTAATGGTTTACTTGCTTCTGAAATATTATATTCTAAGTCAAAGGTTATACGTGGAGGTTAATACCTCCCATAACTACCAAAACATCAACAAGCACATGATCGAGGCTCGTTTTATATAATCTTTTGATTTGAAGATCAAGTCTCTAGACTCCACTCAAAGACATTTATATTACCCTTTATCACTTTCAAAGGGGGTATATATGATGTTATAGACTTCTCACCTTTCAGTTGACAAGGGGGAACTTAGTAAAGATATGTCAGACTTCAAGTTTTGAAGTCTACCTTGATGGTTTACAGTTCATTCAGGATGATGAATGATGTTTTTGAGGATGATGATGGATTTGATTACTTGGATTGGTCAGTTTGACCTTCACAGGAGTTTTGTTGAGTCAGTTTAGCACTTGACATTATTTATGATGGATTCAAGATATTGGATGGATGGATGACTTTCCACATTCTTGGAATTTGATGTCACCTTGTGACTTTGATGGTGGTTCAACAGTTCAACACCTTGATCAACATTTCAACATTTTGATCGACAAATCATATTTGTGATATACCAATGATCCACCTGTTTTACTACACACAATTGTTTTTTGGATACATGTTTTGGATTCCTTTTGACACTTTTTTCTGTACTTGTTGGTTTCTTGATAGTTGTTTTTGGTGTCCTTTTTTTGAGAGTAGTTAGTGAACTTATTTGTTCACTGGATAGTTTTCGGACTACTAAGGGATGGTAATTTGACCTTGCGAAGGACATACGATTCTTCTACTCTTTACTCTTGGTGCTTTGGATTGCCAAGTTTTTTCTGGATATGGGATGTGTTAGACTCGCAGCTAATACACTTCTCATCAAGATTTTCTCTCATCCGTTTTATGTTCACTTCAGTGAACACCTACAGATTGTCTAGCTCATTTGTTACACAATGATTTTTCTAGACTTAGTTTCGACATCCATTTGTGGCGGTTTTCCAAGAAGATATTTGTTATCATTGAAATTTCGTCCACAAATGGTTACAAGAATCTAGCATCGTCAGAAAGTTACGAGGTCACCCATGGAAAAAAATTACCAAAAAATCATTTCCAAAAAGGGTCAAAAACTATACAACCAGTGATAAAATTAAAGTGTGCTATGACTACACAGGGCGTGCACGCACATGCGCAAAACAGAAATGCAGGAAAAGCGCACATGCACCTGATGCACGAATGTGGTCGCTAAAATCCACGCACATCTGAGAACAACACATTTATGAGATTGGTCGGCCTCCCACCCACTTCTAGTTCAGCTTCCAAGTTGATTTGACACTCAAATCTGGACTGGATCCGACTGGGTTGCTGGTCAAAGACCTAAAAATGCCCTAATTAGCCTCTTTTCATACTACAAGCTGGTTGCACAATACCTCAAAGAGGTGCTATAAAACAAGGCCATGGGTGCACTTCATTCTTAAGGAATTCAATAGAAAAGTTATGCTGCTACTATTCTCTTGAGGAATCCTCTATTCTCATCAAGAGTATACTAGCACCATTACATTGGGCAATCCATCTCACCCCTTAAGTGGATTAGCTTGGAATTTTTTCACCATTTTCATTCAAAGTTGTAAGAAGAGATTATTTGTGGGGGTCCAAGAGCCCTCCCTTGGAGGAAGAAGGGACTCATAGTCCTCTTTCTTCTTGGTGTTTTCTTTCACTGATATAAACCTTACCATTGGTGACATGGGACTTATTGTTTCTTTTGTTCTTATGTCCCTATGCTCACTAGTTTAGTTGTTATTTTATTTCTTAGTTTAATTCTTAGTTGTTCTTTTATATTTCTTTCTCTAACCATTTTCCTTACAATTGTCCTGCTTAGCAAACCCAACTAAGCTTGCAAGCACCTATGTTTTTCTCATCTAGGTGGAAAAAGAGGCGCAACAGATTGGCGACTCTACCGGGGAAAGGTATCAATTTCCTACCCCATTTGGGTTTTTATATCTCTTCTTTTGGTTTATTTAACCTGCAGTTGCATTAACCGGCCCAAGCCGACCTGCAAAACATCCAATTCCAAGTTGAATTGAGAGAATTCCATCCGAAATGTTCCTCACGGCCATGTGTCAGTTGCGCGCGGGTTTTTTGGCCGACAGACATGCATCGTGCGCACATGCACCTAAGTCATAGTGTTGTTCTGCGCACCTGCGCCCAAAAGCTCATTTTGGTCTATGCACAGGCGCTCAGTGCGCCTCTGTCTACACTGAGACCTGCGCACCTATGCAGAAAAATACACATTGTAAGGTTTTTTGTGATTTGGGGAAGGCCCCTAGCCTTCTTAAAAGTGATTTCATGCATGTTGTAAGCTACACCACACTTAGTTCCCTCTTCATATAAAGGGATTAGTCAAAACACATAGGCACTTAGGGGGTTTAAAATCATTATTTCCTCTTTTGATTTCATTTTTCCACATGGATGGCTTGCTTTGACTAAAAGTATAAGTTGGAATCATTTCTAATCACATAAAATTTTCATTGGGACTAGAAGTTGGATAACAATCACTTAGTATGCTCTTCTCTCGCGCTTCCAAGCGACCTTGAGAATTAGAAAAAGATTGTAGGACAATTTCATCTCCCTTAAAAAGACTAAAACCTTTAGGAGAGGAAAACAACCCCCCTTGGGACTCCTCTTAGTTTATTTTTCAAACACATCTTAAGATTGTAATGGGCCCATACATGCCCACATGCTACAAAGATAGGATAATGTTGAAATTTACTTTCTTAGATTAAATGAATAGGGAAGTTTAAAGGTTTTGTAACTGGCCCATACATGCCCACATGATCACAATCTAGGATAGTTTCAAAGCATTTCTTAGATTAAATCACAATAGGGAGTTAAAGGAATAGTAAAGGACCCACATGTCCACATGTTAGTTTCCTAGGGACTTTTGAATTACGCAAGGTTGTACCAAAGGCATTTAGTTAATTAGGTAATCAACACTTGTAAGGACCAAGCAAAGTCCACATGTAGCAAGGTGACACCTAATTCATTAAAACATTGGCACACTTTCACTCATTCACACACAAAAGTCACTTATCACTCACATAGTTTTCCTCTCGAAACGTGGAGGTCAAAGTAAGTTTCCTCCAAAGGGATTCTGAAACACCCCACCCTTTTCTTGACGAAACTATCCACTCCCATTTAATTTCAACGAGGTTGGTTCACACACCCAACCTCTCAAACAACTACATCTAATTTTTTTTCTAAAAACTCACTAATTTTTCCTCCACAAGAGGTGCCAAAAGAATTTTTTTAGTCTAGGTAGGATTTCGGGGATAGGCATCCAAATAAATCCCCATTATCTAGTTTTCACATTGTCAAAACAATAGAAGTTGTCAAATAGGGAACTGAAAATCCTCCAAGTCAAGTGTTCCTAACACCATAAGATAGGGAGATACCTGTGAAGGGTTGAAGGCCAAGGTATGGTTGTTCTGTGCGTCCCCCCTTGAGGCACCCACCTCTTGGACGGGATCCAGCCCGTGACCCATTTCTTAGGCCGAAAATCTAAATGCCACACTTTGACCAAGGTACCTAGTGACCAAATTTTTGTAAGTTTTAAACCTGCGAAGTATATCAATGCATATAGATTCTTAAGAAATACAGAAATTAATCAATGGCTCATACACAGAGTACACAGAGATTTTATACCAGAAACCCTCAACCGGGAAAAAAATTCTTATTTTCATTATATCGAATTATATATACAATGTTTTTAGGTATTCCATAGATACCAAAACCCTAATCCCTTAATCTGGGATTAATTTACAAATCCGCTAAAAATAGCAAAAAACCGCCCAAAAAACAATTTTGGGGCGTTGCCCCGGGCTACTACCCGTTGACGAACGTTGCATGTAACCAAGAGGGGGCATATCTGGCCCCCCCCTGGGACCCCCCTAGGAAAGCATCTGGCGCACATGGCAGAGCTCTAGGTCAAGGGATCGTCAGGCACAGTTGTCGTATCTGACGCACCCACAAACACACACATGCAAAGAATATAACACATACCAAACAATTTTAGGACATCTACCCAGGTGGAAATTGTGGGCTACAATTGCACCTTGATCAGATTTTTTGTGGCTATTGGGAAATATCACCATCTCTTTCGAGATATGCCCTCTTTACCCCTCATTATAACTGATTATTTCATCCTTCACTAGTTTCTCTTTTGGTGACTTCAGACCCCATTGTTGAGTACTATTGGAAGGTCCAGTACTATTTGAGAGGAAGGACGTTACGTCTTTTAGGACACGATCATTTGTTTTCTTTGATTCCCCATGCGGACAAAACCCACTTATCCACATATATGCTTCTTTTTCAAAACACTTTATGTATGATGCACTTTTGATTACATTTTGATTTAAATATATATATTGTGTAAACTTCAAAATTTGCAATAAAGGCTCTTGTTTATTTTCTCTCATAACAATTTGCACACATCCACTCAGCTAGCCAGACATCATAGGAGACCCACAGAACTCCTGTCGTTCCATATGCTTACTAAACCTCCCTCCTATTTTAGGGGGAGTACCTGGTATTGCCAACTCATCGGCACCACCTTCACACACTCCTGTGAGTGCCACTGTCTTAGGATCAACCTTGCTTGGTTCCACATTACTTGGGTCCACTTCCCAAGTCCCTCTGTCCACTCGCTCTCTTCTACATGGAAGCGGGGGGGCAACTTCCTCTCAAGGGGGAAGTACCAAGTCACCTAGTCCCCTTCAAGGGTCAGGTTCAGAAAACACTCACACCATGGCTAGAGCTAATCCTCCCCGCCCCCACTACAGATTCCATATTTGGCCTCTCTTAACATACCAGATCTAAGAAAACTCATAAATGATCCTATATTGCATGACCCCACATGGCCTGCAATGCCTACCAAACTACCTTCAGACATCCCCAAGTTTGAAGGAAAGGCAGGAGATGACCCTGCCAACCATGTCATGAATTTCCACCTATGGTGCTCTTCCAACAACATTATGGATGATTCCATCAGACTACAATTATTTCAACGCACACTCACGGGCCCATCAGCCAAATGGTATGTAGACGAATAATCAGGGTCCCATGCAACTTTCAAGTCCTTGGCCAAATCATTTTTGACCTTCTTCCAATTACCAATCCGCCATGACAATGGTCTTGAACTGCTCTCTAATTTCAAACAAACCTTAGCCACACATATCGCTGATCACATTCACGAGTGGCGTAGACGACATAGTTTGTGCAAAGCTGAAACCACCAAACAACAGTGTCTTGACTGGTTTCTCGGATCACTTGTCTCTCTCCTCGGTAAAGATGTAGCTTCCACCTTACCTCAATTAGAAGAAGAATCCATCAGTAAGGCTCAACAATACGACCTCATCTATTCACAATCAGGGTACTTATACACAATACTTCCTGATCTCCCAAAACCCATGCCTCTCGGTCAAGACAAACCCAGGATGTCTCACTCAGTAGACAGATTGATTGGTAATACCACACACCACAGTCCTCAACCCCAACCACCACCAATGTATGGCTCACCTCAATATATGTTGGCATATGGGGGAACCTCTTATTACCCCCCACCCCCTTATCAACAACCATACCGTATTTCTATTACTCCACCCATGAATGGCCCACCGCTGGCACCCCCAATACACCCACCTAACCAAACAAGTTCTGTTACCCCCTCTACCTCAGCTTATACTCTAAGTACTAGAAAAAGTGCCACGCCTTCCTATGTACCTTACAGATCACAACTCCCATAGAATCCATACTTTCCATTCCCTGGTACTCCACAGCCCATGGCTCCCACACACCCTCATGCTGAGGTGAATTTTGTTCAACCCTCTCCCGTTCAGCAATATCAAAATTTCGAACAGCTGAATACAGAAAATCCGACCCACCCGTCGAATAATGCCAAAAATAAAGGAAGAAGCAGGAACAATAACAACCCAGGTCAAGGCAGGAATCAACCCCAACAGAACCAACCTACTGGGGGCAACCAGAACCAAGGGAATCAGAACCCCCAGGGGGGAAATAACAACAAGCGTCAAGGGAGAAATAAAAATACTATTAAAACCACCTTCCCTTGTGCCCTTTGCCGTGAGTTTGGTCATTATACTCATCATTGTCCCCAAATCCCTGATTTTAAACGTATGAAAGACTCAGGAAGTCTACCACATCCTCCAGTACCGCCTGCCCCTTAGCAGGCCCCACAACAATACGTGTAACAACCGCCCCCAGCCATGCTACAGAATCCCATTCCACACCAGGGTGTGATAAACACCCAACAATACACACAGCCTACCCCACCACAGTTGGGACAGTATCTCAATCTAAACAATCCCGCAGATTGTACTATCCTCCTCAGTAGTGAGGAAGAAATCCTTCTACAAACATGTAGTCGTCAATACTGTGCACCCATTGAGTCTCCTCCCATTCCCCCAGAAACAAACCCAGCACCGACGGGACCCCCATTGGTAATTCCTCACCCTAACGCTGAAACATGTCTTCGCATCCCTCGCATCCCATTGCACAGGAATGTTCACAACCCCCAGGCTAGGGAGACTCATAATTACAGTTTGGTCGATGACTTAGCACAATCCCTAGCTGTTATGTCAGTCTTAGAGGTCCTTCAAACTTGTCCCACTCAGCGGAAATAATTACTTTCCGCCTTGGGGGAAGTTGACCTCGCGGATACTCAACTCATCACATTTGATCTCGACAGTGGAGAACCTTGCCTTCCCGCTTTGATCACTTTTCAAATCCCAGTAAAAATTTGGAACATTACAGTTCATCGGTGCATCATCAATGAAGGTGCATCCACATGCATTATGTCCAAATCTGTATGGTAGAAACTTGGTTCCCCCAAACTCATACCGTCTTCCATTACCTTAAGAGCTTATGAAGGACGACCATCGTCTTCTGAAGGGCTCTTCCAAAATGTCCCTGTAGAACTTGGGGGCAAGACCATTCTCATCGACATTGAAGTTATCGACACCCCACTTGATTATAATATCCTGTTCGGTCGTAGCTACATGTACGCTATGAAGGCAGTTGCCTCTTCCGTCTTTTGAACGATGATGTTCCCCCATAACAGGAAGATCATTACCATTGACCAAGTCTCACATTACGAGCCTAACCCTTCTGCCAACATCGATAACATTCTCCCTCTCATCCACATGAGTCATGACACATACCCACTCATCGAAATGGTTCCCATAATTTTCAAAGACCCATCATTGTTAGGAACTTACCATGGTGCACCACCGCTCCTTCATCCTTCCAATCAAGTATGCGTCGTATCATCCATTGGAACTGACATAGAGGATACCCTTCCTCCTAGGGAGGCTTCTATCATATATGATGTCCCACTAGTCGCAGAGCTCCCCCCTCACGAGCCTCCTGCGAACTCATCGACTCCACTAGTCCACGATTTCACCTCTCCCCAAGGCCATATCCCTGTTTGGGAGACAGTTCCCCAAGCCATTACTCAAATCCCCTTCTTTTACCCTCCACAAGGCGTACAAGTTTTCCAAGTAGCCACAATGCTTACCCTCCCTAATATGGTGTTAGCAATTCTAGTTTGGTATTTAGATCCACCATAGATGGTCCCTCAACCATCCCTTCCCCCCCAAATGGAAGGAATCCCAATGACGATTCCCATACTCACTCCCACCATACCCTCTACACCCCCACCCACTAACCTCCCTGCCATAGCTAGAGGCAGGTGAAAGAAGAAGGAACCCACAACTCCACTTCCCCCGCATGTCCAACCCCCTTGCATGCTATGTGAGAAAGATGGACACCAAACCAACAACTTCCCATCTCTACCCAAGTTACAGAACCTGATTCCACTCAATCAAACACCCTCAACGCTCGCCACTGTAGCAGGTACTACTGCTACCGCCCCTCACTCAAGTAGTAAAGGGATGCGAACCAAATTCTCTTGCGCTATATGTTCAGAATATGGCCATTATACACATCATTGCCTAGCATTGTCGCGCTTCCGGAAAACATTAGTTGCAGTACGCCAAAGCTTCCAGAACAAACCCAATCCAACTACAACATCCCTATCGAAAATCACTGACATCCATTATGTCACAACTTCAGTGAATGAACGTATGAGATACCCTTGCTCTCTATGTGAATCCTTAGATCATTTTACATACCAGTGTCCTATGATCATTGAATACAGGCAACGCCAATTGACCCTGATTCAAACTATGGTGCCCCCTACAGAATCGATGTTTGACCTTACCTCATCACTAGAGATTCTTCATATCATTTCTCCTAAACCCGAGGCACTCCCAACGCCTCCATGGTTCTTGAATGACTTATCCGAGGATTCACCCCCAGATCCCCCCAATTCTCCCATTCATTTCCCTACGGAAATTTTACACCCAACTACCACTAGTACTCCTCAGTATTTCGATATTTGGTTTATGTCGAGCGAACCATCGCAATCTCATTGCATCGTTCCCCCTATTTCTTCATCACTAGGGGACAGCCAAACGGATACAGTCACCGATATCACTCTTTTAGATCCTTTGTATTCTCGCCAATTCCACTGTGATGAGGACATACTCGAAGAGTTAAACACCCCCGACTACCCATGGGATGCGCTACACCACAGAGCACTCTTCTTTCCACAGGAAGCCTCAACGCCTCCTAACCAACACCCCATATACGTGGTCGAAACCAAGGATTTTATCCCATCAGGGCATATCAACTAGTTCAACAACCTCATTCCTGCCCCTGATGCTTTTGAAGAAGGCAACATGGCCAACATTTCCCCGACCATCAAAATTGACATTTCCATCAAAAATGGAGTCGTCGAGGAAATCACCATTGGCGCCGCTTGCACTCCTCAAGAAATCACCACCTATAAAGTCCTCTTCCAAGAATATTGGTATATTTTTGCCTGGTCATACACAAAAATGCTTGGCCTTGATCCCTCTATCGTCGAACATTACATCGACACCTGACCTGACATTACACCAGTTCTTAAAAAACAACTATTGCTACACCCATCCAAAGCAACGACCATCAAAGCCGAGATTGAAAAATTACGCACGGCTGGGTTCATCTACCCCATTGCCTATACATCATGGGTTTCCAACCCTGTACCAATTAACAAAAAATAGGGCACTATCCACGTCTACACGGACTTTTGCGATCTCAATCACACATGTCCCAAAGAAAACTTTCCAACGCCTTTCATCGATGAAACATCAACGACTGCGCAGGCCACGAGGCTCTATCCTTCATGGACGGATTCTCTAGTTATAATCAAATCCAAATTCACCCAGCCGATCAATACAAAACTGCATTCACTACCCCTTGGGGTACTTTTGCATATTGTGTCATGCCTTTTGTCTTAAAGAATGCTAGCGCAACTTTCCAATGGGCTATGACATACATTTTTCACGATCTGGCTCATATCATCCTTGCATACTTGGACGACCTCACAACTCGATCCAAGAAATGCACCCAATATCTTGATGATTTACAGATCATCTTTCAACGGTATCGTCAGTACAACATCCGCTTGAACCCCCTCAAGAGCGTATTCTGCGTCACTGCGGGGCGCCTCCTCAGATTCATCATTTCCCAAAGTGGTATTACCATGGACCCCCTCAAAGTCCAAGCCATAAAAAAAATTCCACCCCCTGGAATTTATGTCATCTCCAGAGCCTACAAGGAAAATATAACTTTTTACGGTGATTTGTCCCAGACTACGCCACTCGAGCACATGGTTTCCTTCGCTTACTACGCCACGAAATCCAATTTCACTTGGATGAACATGCCCAAAAATCATTTGACGATCTTAAAACGGTGTTGTCTAACGCCCCTTTAATTAGTTCACCTAACTATAATCGTGACTATATCCTCTACATCTCAGCATCAGCTGTCTCAATAGCATGAGTTCTCGTTCAAATCGATGATGACGATCATGAGCATGTCATTTACTACGTTAGTAAAAACCTCTCAGGGCCACCCTTGAAGTATAAACATGAAGACAAACTATCCCTTGCAGTCGTCCTCGCAGTCCAGAAACTGCGTCATTACATTATTCTTCGCACGACTAAGGTCGTCGCAGATTCCAACCCTATGCAATACTTGCTCAGCCATCGGAAAATTAATGGCAAATTTGATTGATGGATCGTTATCCTTCAGGAGTACGATCTTGAATTTTCAACACCCAAGAGAAAGAAAGCTCTCGTCCTCGCCGAACTTGTCATGGCGTTCCCCTCCGATACTACCAGTGCCCCCGTCAATACCGATTTCCCCGATGAGCATCTCTTTTATATTACCTCCTCATCTACCTTCGAACCCAAAAGTTCGGTAACCACCTCTCACGAGATGATCGTCATCGTATTCGCCACCAGGCCCCCCGCTATCTCCTCATCGGAGATATCTTATATCGGCGAGGGGTCAACACCATACTTCGTCGATGCTTGACTATTGACGAGGTCGATAGAGTCTTGAATGACTGCCATAGCGGTGCATGTGGGGACCAACTTTCAAGAATGTCCACTGCTCAGAAAATCACCCGAGCAAGTTATTTTTGGCCTACATTGTTTCACAATTGCATCCATGGCGTGAAGCAATGCGAGAAATGTCATATTTATGCCAAAAAAGCACGAGCACCACCAGCTCTTCTTCACCCAGTCATTACTGTCGGCCCCTTCTGTAAATGGGGCATCCACTTCATGACTTGTAATTTCCCATCCAGCAATGGACACAAATACATTGTTTTCGTAGTCGATTACTTCACAAAATGGGCTGAAGCTATGCCCACCTTCAACAACACCGCTGACACTGCAACACGTTTTTTCTTTAATCACGTCATATCCAGCTTTGGCGTACCACTTCAACTAGTTTCCGATCATGGGAAACACTTCGAGAATGAGATTTTCGTCGAACTCTCATCTCGATTAGGATTCTCCCATGAGTTTGCCTCACCATATTACCCTCAGTCTAACGAACAGGTCGAAGCAGTTAACAAGGTCCTTAAGACCATGTTACAGCGCACGGTTAATAAACATAAGACCAATTGGCATCATATGTTATTTTTCGCGCTATGGGCTTACCGTACAGCCGTGAAAATGGCCACTGGTTTCACACCATTTCATCTAGTCCATGGGGTTGAGGCCACTATTCCCATCGAATGCGAAATTCCCACCTTACGCACCACAATAGAGCTATTACCCGACACTGCTCCAATGGAGCAACGCTTGCTGAACTTAGATTCCCTAGATGAAGATCGTCGATCTTTATTACAGAACAATGACGTAGCCAAAAAACAGTCAAAGGCCACCTTTGATCGCCATGTCAACCTCCACTCATTTCACGAAGGCGACCTCGTCCTTACTTACGATATCGGTCACGATACCTTCGGTCATGGAAAATTAGAGTCACTATGGCAGGGCCCCTACATTATCCAACATTGCCTCACCAAAGGCGCATACATCCTGGCTTCCCCTGAAGACCTCTCTCTCAAAGAACCTGTCAACGGGTTATACTTAAAGAAATTTTATGCCTAAGCATAGCCATTCTACTTTAGGTTATTTCTTTTATAGTGTTTTTAATCTTTTTTCCATCCCTCACATCTAAACTATCATTTGTGCTATTGACAAATGCTTCCTCCACCGGCCTCCCACATCGGTTACGCTGACGGCGCCAGCCGTTGGACACAAAATCTCACTTCGGTAGCTTGGGCCCTTTATACCCCCTCACATGAAATGCTCCACTCTAGCGGCATATGTTTGGGTTCATCCACCAACAACCAAGACGAATACACTTCCGTCATTGGCCTCCTCGCCGATGCCCAACATCATCGTATTCGTCACCTTAGCGTCTTTCTTGACTCTCAACTAGTCGTCCTCCAGCTCAACAATGTGTACCATGTCCGCGATCCTTGCCTCTTTCGCAAATACCTGCAAGTTAGAATTTTATCTCGACATTTTGATTTCATTACATTTACACATATTCCAAGACAAATGAATCATATTACAGATAACTTAGCTAACATTGTGTTAGATTGGCATATATCACATCAAGATACCTCTACACACACATAAATCGTCAAGAACCTGTCACAACATATATAGATTAGATATCATCAACACATGTAAACATCACATAGACCCCAAAATGTATAGTTATATATATATAAATCGATCCACAGTGTCATCCAAATGTTTACAAACAAATATACAAACATCCGTAGGCCAGTGAAGCACCTCGATACAAAACTGGTGCCACTATACCAAAATGGGTTCACAAGCCTATATACAAAATACAAAAATACATAGAGAAACACTCAAGGTGCCTCTAGAGAACCACCTCCTGCCCCTCCCTCGGGCAATGGTCCCCCACCCATTACTGGTCCCTCCGGACCGGGAGGTAACCGTCCGGTCATCGTAGCACCTGCTACTGCTGCTCATCGCACCAGTATGTGGAACTCCCACACACTGCTCCAGGATGCCCTCATCCTGGATCCACGACCACATGCCCTCAGGCATGCCCTGTAGCATCGCCTCCAGGCAGTGACGAATATCCTCAAAATCTCCCCCGACATCCGCCGAAGGAGCATGCGATGGCCCGACACCTAGTTCATCAAAACGTCATCTCCTCACTGCTCTCTCATCATCATCTAGTCTCGCCTCGACGTCCTTGCGCTGACGTCTCTCTCCTACCCGCGACGCTCCCCGCGGCGGTCTCCCCGACTCTTGGTGAGCCGACGCTCTCAACAACTCAACCTCGCACCCGCGAGGTCCCACATCTTCACATACAAACAACCAAACGATAGTATCAGCATCTATACAAAATACATATGTCATGCTATCTCAAAAATCAACATATCAAACTCATAAACATACCTCGGGGCACCCTTTTTTTTCATACCTCATCTAGGTACGCATGCTCGTGTTCAAAATTATCAAATAAATGCTTGTATGTTCGATTCTCTTCAGATATTGTTCACGTTGGGTATTTGGTTTTCATGTGTGTAGGTACTTGGTCATCATACATCAACGCAACCCCTTCAGGTATATAATCAGCACTGGCATGTAATCATTCACTCTGAATCTCAATTGCATCTCCAGTCACACCCTCTGACATTTGCCTCTAGGATCACCATCTTCGGCTCTGCAATACCAACACCTACATTGCATCCTAGTTACTGTCACCTGGTAGCACTCTCCCCCACATGAGTTGTCCCATTCATAGCACCCTTTGCACTTTGACACTCATGTTGTTTTTCAACCCTTTAGGGATGGTAGTCCCGATAGTCTTGCATCATGTTGCGAATCAACCACATACTCCTTCTCCTCATTTTGCTAGCTTTCCCACTGGACTCCCAGATTATTTCTTCAAGGTTCTATTTCGACTGCACCTCCGGAGTATCATGAACCCTCCATTTCATCCACAAATCATTTTGCCCCTCTGCAGATTTCCCTCCATTTCACCTACCTCATACAGAAACCCACCCTCCACCAATTCTCCAAGCAAATTGCACCCTAACCGACGCAACCATATTACATTGGGGCACCCATTTCTATATTTGTACACTTATCCCAAATTATTCTTTATTTATTTTGAAAAAATCCTTTGTTTCTATCATTTACATATCCTTTTGTCGTCCCCTTTAGCGACCTTCTTCCCTTGTTTGGCAAACACAACCCATGTCACCCTTGGTTGGGGCACTCCTTATCATTTACCCTGGTTGACATCGTCCATATACTCCGAGTATCCCACAGGCCACTTACCTCTGCCCTCTGAGTTTGTTCACTTTGTCCTGTCTCTGGCACAACTTATCCCATGTCTTGTTGTCCCCGTGATACTCGACCTAGTTGAACGGTTGCAACCACTTATACCTCACACATACCCCCAACCAAGGGCAGTCTTGAGTCTCCATACATCTTGATTTTGTCCATGTACCTCCTCAGTTCCTAACCTCACTTAGTAGATTTCACGAAGCCCTTTGCTTCTTGGACTTGCGTCCCCCTTTTTGTCGACATCAACACAGTTTCCAGAAGGGCGACAGTATCTTGACTCTCATTACCTTTCCAATGAGAGGTCTCAGACGACACAGGGAGAACCACAATTTGTCCCTACTGTTGTTGACCCCCATAACATTCGACTTCAACACTTTCTCATGTTATGGTGGGTCTTACTTTGTGACTATTGCAGTTATTTCTTATATTTGCCAAAGACCTCTGAACTTGGCTGGGCTATCAATGCCTACGAAATCTGTGATATTTCTTACAAATGTCATTGCCTACTATTCAGAGTATTTTCCTCCGCAGAATTTTCTTCTGCCTTTATCACAACCACCCCCAAGGGCGTTGTAGTTGTCTACATCAACACACCATTCCTTTTTGAGTTACATGACATGAGCATGGGGCATACCCACCTCGTTTGTAAACATACTATTTTTACACACCTTATGGAAGGTTGGGTTCTACAGGTTCCCTTCTCCCTCCAACGGGTAACTCTTGACAATCCCACTATCGCTCTCTCTTACAACGGCACTCTCAGTAGAAGAAACATTGATAAATTTTGGCTATACGTATGCTCCTAACCTCATCCATCAGGGGGCATATGTTATCACTGAAATTTCGTCTGCAAATGGTTACAAGAATCTAGCATCGTCAGACAGTTATGAGGTCACCCATGGACACAAATTACCACAAAAGCATTTCCAAAAAGGGTCAAAAACTATACAACCAGTGATAAAATTAAAATGCACTATGACTACACAGGGCGCGCGCACACATGCACAAAACAAAAACGCAGGAAAAACACACATGTGCCTGATGCGTGACTATGGTCGCTAAAAGTCGCGCACATCTGAGAACGACACATTTATGAGATTGGTCGGCCTCCCACCCACTTCTAGTTCAGCTTCCAAGTTGATTTGACACTCAAATCTGGACTGGATCCGACTAGGTAGTTGGTCAAAGACCTAAAAATACCCTAATTAGCCTCTTTTCATACTACAAGCTGGTTGCACAATACCTCAAAGTGGTGCTATAAAACAAGGCCATGGGTGCACTTCATTCTTAAGGAATTCAATAACAAAGTTATGATGCTACTATTCTCTTGAGGAATCCTCTATTCTCATCAAGAGTATACTAGCACCATTACATTGGGCAATCCATCTCACCCCTTAAGTGGATTAGCTTGGAATTTTTTCACCATTTTCATTCAAAGTTGTAAGAAGAGCTTATTTGTGGGGGTCCAAGAGCCCTCCCTTGGAGGAAGAAGGGATTCATAGTCCTCTTTCTTCTTGGTGTTTTCTTTCATTGATATAAACCTTACCATTGGTGACATGGGTCTTATTGTTTCTTTTGTTCTTATGTCCCTGTGCTCACTAGTTTAGTTGCTATTTTATTTCTTAGTTTAATTCTTAGTTGTTCTTTTATATTTTTTTCTCTAACCCTTTTTCTTACAGCTGTCCTACTTAGCAAACCCAACTAAGCTTGCAAGCACCTCTGTTTTGCTCATCTAGGTGGCAAAAGAGGCGCAACAATATTCATCGACATTCATGAGGATTCATACCATGAGTTACAGATTGAATACTTGGATATGTTATCAACTTTTTAACTAGTTCTTGTTGTTGAGTTGATACATTTGTATGGACTCAATATTAAAGGAGGGTTTGTTAGAAATAATCTTAAGTCCTAACTATACCTTAATAACCAGTTATTTATGACACAGTTGTAGGGTCGTTACATCAAGATGTATTATTAAATGTATCATTAATGTACATTTAAGATTGGCTTGGCTTAGTGCCTTTTCCGCATGTTTTTTTTCTTCTTGATCTTGTTAGTTCTATTATTTTCTTCACTATTTTATTGCTCTCATTTTGACAATAGAATGGAATTGAAGTGGGATAGTTTGAAACTACTCAAATCCTTCATGTGGTGAAGGATCAAGTGATATCTCCATGTAGTTTCCCAATGGATTGGCCTTCCCACGAAAACATACACCATCCTTCCCAAAAATATACCTGTTGCTGAATAAATGTAAAATGTAGTAAGTGTATGAAGAGGTGACTCAAGGTTCCAAGCACTATCAAATATGCATTACAGAGGTAGGTTTAAACATCAACTACAGAGGTAGGTTCAAACATGAACTGCAGAGGTAGGTTCATACATGAACTGCAGTGTCTGACGAATGTGGTGGCAATGGCAATGCTTCTCTAATGACAAAGCCAAAACATTAATGGCAAACTTGTAATTCATTCAACATAATAGTTTAGTTTTTCTTCCATTTAAAATTAATTTAACAACCGATAAGAAATTCAATTTTTGAAATTTTATAAAATATTAAAATGTTTTAAAAATAAAAAGTAACAAATTAATAAACTTACCAAAACAATACGTATTTGAACACGTTTTATGACAAAATAGCCAAGGTAATATGAGGTCAACATGACCGAAAGCTATAATCCTTGGCGAAGGAATGGACTAATAAAGTATAGTTCATAAAAACAAATCCTTTGTTACTTGTCTTATCAATTTTCCTTAGACAAAACTAATTTGAGGATTAGCTGTTGTGCAATATGCAACTTACCTTCTTTTAAAATAATTTTATCATGCTTGTACATTAAATATCCTCGTGTACTCCAATATATATATTACTTATTAATATCCTCTCCACTACATTGTGTATGACTTCTGCAGTGCAATATACATTACTGATTGAAAGGTCCTGTCCAATACAATGCATAATACTTAGTGTGCCTTTAATTTGTATCCCAATAAAGAATTTATTAAAAAGTACATATTAATCCATTTTATATATTTTTAATATTATAAAAAAATACATAATGAATATAATGATTCTAATATGCATTTTAAACTTTAAACATTATAGTACAATGTCATTATTAAAATTAAAATTAATGTATTTTTAAATTTAGTATCATTTATTAAATCAATGTAAAAATCAATCAATATGATGTTTGTATTTTTTATTTACAATTTTCAAGGATTTAAAATTTCTAAAGTTATAATTTTTTAATGTAAAATTATGAGGTTAGATTGTACATTTAATTAATTACACTAATTTATACCATGGTAGGTAAGTTATTAGAGTAAGAAAATGTTCATTTTTACAATATAATTAACAAATTAATGAAGAAATAGTTAAAAATATTAAAAAGATTAATTAAAAAATAAAATTAAAATAATGAAGGATAATGAGTAAAAAATATCTAATTGAAAAAAAAAAGAAGTAAATTAATGAAAAAAAAATAACTAATTAAAAAAAAAAAAAAAAATGAAAAGTAAATTGAAGAAAAGAAAAATTAACTTTCATATTTTTTTCATTGTTTCTTTTATCATTATTCATTTGTTTAGGATATATATTTTTAAGTAAAATAGGAAAATGTTCCTTTTTAAAATATAATTAATAAATTAAGAAAAATAGTTTAAAAATATTAATTAAAAACTAAAACTAAAGTCACTGATAAAACTTGAAACTTTAACTTTATGAAAATAAATTTGAAAAAAATAAATAAAGAAGAGCAAGATGAACTAACTTTTTAACCTTATAAAATATTAAATGCTGGCATGTTGTTTTGGATATTATTTTTAAACAATGTTTTTTATACGGAAAATTTCCACTCTAAATGTTAAATAATTTCAAATATTTAATCCTGTGTATTTTACATTGTTATAATGAACTGTAAAATATTTAACCCTATGTATTTTCCAGAATCTTACATTGAATGAAATGTAAAAATCTACTTTCTTACAGATTTACCTTTTTAATTATATTTATATATCCGAAATATAATATAGTGTCATTTTAATTTTAATAGTTTTCAATTATATTTATATATCCGAAATATTATATGGTGTCATTTTAATTTTAATAGTTCGTCCAAAGGGCATGACATCATAGTTGCCCGACATTTTGTCATTCGTCATAAGTTATACATGGCAAGCAGGTTAATCATCTCGGATCTACAGCGTGTAGAAAAAATCTGCACAGCGTAGTTGCAATGACCACACAATGAAATTCTTTGTAGTTGAACTTTCAGGATTTACTGCGCAATTCACAGACTACTTGCGCGCTGTGATAATAACACTTAACAAAACAATGTATTGATATTGTGCTACTCTTTAACAAATAAGTTCACAAACACAACAAAAGCTTAGAAATGTGTCATCACATGAAATACTTGATTTATATTAAAACTTGGGCAATGTGTGCTAATACAAAATACAAAAAATTATGTCGAACTTCGGATCCAACAATTTTTGCAACTTGCAAAACACAGAGCTTGTGCTCTTAGACTTTTGAGACTTCTCATAATTGTTGTTGCTTCTTTATCGACTATTTTTGTCTATCTCTATGTCACTCAACTACCTACACACTCAGACATATAAAAACTGAGACCAAAACTCCCTGTAGAAGCTAATTGATTTAACATTTAAGACAACAATAAATTCATCTGACTCTCATCTGCATAATAGAGCCTGAGAAAGATAAAACACTCTTCCTTGACGTGTCTGACAGACTAAACGTCTTTGTTTTACGTCACATACAAAGTCTTCATCAGTGATCCAGGTGGATATTGGTGGCCACCCACTTATTCCAACTGGCTCCTCGTGACAATTTTTAGTTCAACACGTTCTTTTGTACTTCTTTGTAATCGTGGGTTCTACACTTTCGGGGTTGTCTGAAGCCCTACACATATTCCAAGTGGATACTGGTGGCCTCACACTTAATCCAACTAGCTTATCTTGTATGTTTTCATGTAATCACATATTGTTGTACTACGAGGGCTATTTTAGGGCCTTAAATAATGTTTTTTTGGCCCGCCATAGTCAAACTATAGTTGGAGTCAGATTTTGATGGCGTAATGTGTATTTCTCGAAAAGACCTTTCCAATGGGCTATCACATGCCTAAAACGGAGGTCGTATGCAAAAGTTATGACCCCGGGAAGTTGAGGTACCAACTTACCATAGGGGACCACATAACGTTTGATGTTTCATCTCCTAGGGTTAGGTTTTTGGATATCTAGGGTTTTGGCATTCATGAGTAGTGTTAAAAATGCCTCTGGAGCCTCATTGTAGTCATGATTATGCTTAGACAAATGTGCGTAGAAGCCACATCTTTTCTCAAAGATTGCTACCACCATTCGAGCAAGTGTTTCAGTTCTGCAGTTTTACAGTTTCATCCTATTTCATTTATTTAATAGAAGATATTGTTCACTGGATATCTGTATTGTTCTTCATGTCTCTGTGTTTATTGCATTCAATCTGTTAATCAGTTCATTCCACTCCTAAATCTGGATCAGTAGTATGAGAGAGGTATGCCCTTCGTTTATTTTTCTTCATGCATGTACCCAAAAAGATATGGGTACAAGAAGTTGGGACTCAAACCAATCAAGTCGTTGCACGATGAGTCGTGTCGATCTCGACAACAACCCATGGAAAAATAAAATAAAGATGATGGAGTAGGAGATCCTTTTAAAATGTTGTTTGAGGAATCCCTTGCGCGACAAATGAATGAAATGATGGACAACTTTGTGCAGATCCTTCGGTGGCTTCCCACAAGAAAAGCATCTTCATCAAGCGGCCATGAAACCCACTTCAAGGTACAGGTAAATTTTGATATTTCATTATTTAAAGGATTGATAGATGCGAATGATGTAGATAAATAGTTTAATCTGCTCGAAGGGTATTTTTCGGTCCACAAATTTTCTGATAGGGAAAATATTACTTTTGCACTCCTCAAGGTCGTCCCCCATGTTAAGGATTGGTGGGACGC
Source organism: Picea engelmannii (assembly GCA_009831015.1). Taxonomy (NCBI): domain Eukaryota; kingdom Viridiplantae; phylum Streptophyta; class Pinopsida; order Pinales; family Pinaceae; genus Picea; species Picea engelmannii. The sequence goes on from ML776702.1 coordinate 2,286,741, forward strand.
TTACTCTGAGCAAAGGGCCATAGATGGATTTGCAATATTTGTGGTTGCCCCTACACAAAATTCCTTATCGGATGCCATTAAAGAATAATACTACCTTGTTGAAAGCTACGGGTACCACTACACCAAATGGACCACCCTGCGTCAAGAAAGGGACCAGACAATACCAAATTTCACCAATATCTTCCATACGTTGCGCACCAAGTTGGGTATCAAAGACTCTTAATGACATCTGGTGCTCAAATACCACAGTTGTTTTCATAGATACATTCAAACATAAATGGATTTTCTGAATATCGCCTCATTAGGTGCGACTTATAGATATGTTGTCAAGATCGAGTAGAAATTTAAGCAGAAGAGACGAGAGTTTGGATTTGCAAACTCCTCGCACACGAAGCAAGTAAAAGGGGACCCAAACCCACATAGTAAGGGACATAGAAAATATGGCCACTCTCAAGGCAACCAGTCCAGGCCGCAACACAAGAAGGTCAATGAGAAAATGAAGAAGGACACGGGAAAATGGTGTGAATACCATAAAATCCCTTTCAACAACACTGAAGAATGTCGCTCCAAACAGTCACTCGTGACTGAGCTGAAGGCTTCCAATTCAGAGGTCGATTCTTATTCTGAATCAAATCCAGAAGGAGGGAAGCAAATTACCGATGTTGAATCCAGTGCCACTATCGCTACCACCAAAGTCCAGTTAAGTGAACTAGAAGAACCAAAGGAAGGGAAATGCCTCTTTCTCTGACATATGTGGATAAAGGGGGCTCTAATTCATTTCATTATTGATGGAAACAATCATAAGAACCTAATATCAACAGAGGTCATCAAGTGGTCGGACTTGCCGACGACACCACACCCACAACCATACACCATTGGTTTGCTTCGCCAAGAAATAAATCCACGTGTCATCCAACAGTGTCGTCTTCCCTATATCATCAAGCCTTTCAAAGATGAGGTATTGTGTGATATTTCTCCCCTTGAAGTTTATGATGTTTTTTTAGGAAAACCATATTTGTGGAAGCGTCATGTTGTGTATGAGTCTAGACCCTGCAGTGTTATTATTACTTTGAGTAGACAATTGTACAGGATACCAGAGGTAGCACCGCCTACCAATATTTCCTTAATATCTGCTAAAAAATGTAGTAAGGTCATTTCACAAACCGAGAAGTTCATATTCTTTGTGATCCATGCTCACAGTAAGAAGAAGGTCTTTGCCACATCCGTGGCCTCTTCATAGATCCTCTCTTTGTAGTAGAAGCAAGTGGACAGGATCGTGGAAGAATACAAAGACATCTTTACCTCACCCATCGGGTATCGACGCACTATCAATTCAATCATCCAATTGATCTAACCCTTGTTGCACCTCTGCTTAATGGACCAGTCTATCGTCTCTCGTTGATGGAAAATGACAAAATCAAGCATCATATCCAAGAACTTCTTCAAAATGGGAACATCGGACCCAAATCCTCCCCTTGTGAAATCCCAATTGTAATGGTGCAAAAGAAGGACGGGACCTGGCGACTCTGCATTGATTACAGACCATTAAAAAAAATCATAGTCAGAAACCGGTACCCAATTCCTAGGATTGATGACCTTCTTTACTAACTCAAGGGGGAAATGTTTTTCAACAAAATTGACCTAAAGTTTGGCTACCACTAGGTTCCCATCCAACCAACTAATGTCTGGAAGACAAATTTCAAATTTAAATAAGGTCTCTTTGAATGGTTGGTCATGCCCTTTGGCCTAACAAATGCACCAACCACTTTCATGGGGTTGATGGATGATGTATTGAGACCCTTCACCAACTCTTTTGTGGTGGTATATTTGGATGACATCCTCATCTTCAACAGAACTTGGGAGGAGCACATGCGGCATATTCAACAGGTTTTGAGCACTCCACGGAAACACAAGCTATATTCCATCTTGGAAAAATGTTCCTTTGGAATGAACATGGTCCAAAACTTGGGATACATTGTTAATAATCATGGGGTACATGTTGATCCCGCTAAGATCCAATTCATCCGTGAATGACCAGCCTCGACCACACTAACCAAGCTTCGGAGCATCTTGGGACTGGCCAACTTCTACCAACGGTTTGGTTTGGGATTCTCCCATATTGCATGGTCCCTCAACCATGTGACCAAGGGATGTGGAAGGGAAACGTTTGTTTGGGGGAAGGAACAAAAATGATCATTTGATGATCTAAAGAATTTCTTGTGCTCAGCTCCAATACTCTCCTTTCTTGATTTGCAACAATCGTTCGAGATTGAGACTGATGCACACCATAGTCCTCACTCAACACAGTCATCTAGTGGCATACTCAATTTCAGATATTGTCTAAAAATACCCCACCTATGACAAGGAAATGTATTCCATTATACAAGCCTGTCGTCAATGGAAACATTACATTCTGGGAAAGAAGACGATCATCCACACTGATCATAAGCCTCTTCAGTTCATACATACCCAGGGGAATTTCCAGAATGATCGCCATAGAAGTCATCCACCTACCTATAGAAATTCCATCTAAACATCAAGTATAAGAAAGGGAGCACAAATCGTGTCATTGATTGCCTCAGTTGACCTCCCGTGGATGCACTCACCAATGTGCTCCATTCCTGTGGACATGAGGCATATGAGTGGCCCCAACTTTATGACCAAGATCCAGGCTTTGCCACCACCTATCATCTCTTGGGTATAAACATGATTCTCATCGATTTTCACATTCAGGATGGGATATTATGCCATATGGGCCATCTCTATGTTCCTGCAAGCAAGCGTGCAAAGATGATTTGGGAAGCCCACTACACTCGGATGGCAGGACATTTTGGCGTGGAGAAAACTGTGGCCGTTCAACATAAACATTTTTATTGGAAAAAACTTGACAGGACGTCAACAAGTATATTAGATCTTGCACTTCCTGTGTCACTGCCAAGCCATCCATTAATAAACAAGGCTTATACACCCCTCATCCTACCCCCAAGAAGCCTTGGGAATCCATATCGATGAATTACATGTCTGGCCTTCTATCCACCAAGCACGAAAATGATTCTGTATTTGTGGTCGTTGATCAATTTTCAAAAATGGCCATCCTCACAGCCTACAAGAAGAACATTATAGCAGCAGATACTTCCAAGATATTCTTCAAATGAGTGTGGGTTCATTTTTGGATACCAAAGACGATCATTTCCAACCATAAAAGAAGGTTCCTCAACACATTTTGGTCGATTCTATGGCCACTTCTGGACACCAAGCTCACTAAATCCATTGATTTCCATCCCCAAACAAATGGCCAAACAAAGGTCGTCAATCATATGATTGTGCACATCCTGCACATGTACAACTCTAAGAATCCACGTACATGGGATGAGAGTCTCCCCTATGTTAAACACAGTTACAACAGGGCTCTCCATAGCTCCACCGACCATAGCCCATTTTAGGTGGGACTGGGATTCCAACCCTTGGGTCCAATTGATGTTGCACTACCTATGGAAACCACATAGAGAAACTCTTCCCATGTTCAGTAGGAGACCAACAAAGCCACCAAATTCATTGAGCGGATTCAACACATCATCCAACAAGTCCATGAGATTTTGTAGAAATCCAGTGCTAAGTACAAGCAATGCCATGATCAACACCGGGTACCACACCAATTTTAGGTTGGAGACAAAGTTTGGTTACATTTGCAAAATGATCATCTTATAGGGCCTCATCAGAAGATACACCCACTTCTCTATGGGCCTTACACCATCACCAAGGATGTGGGTAGCAATTATTTTGAGCTCAACACTCCACCCTTCCTTGGCTTCCACCCAACGTTCAATGTGGACCTCCTTCGGCCATATTTTCCACCAATATTGGACACCTCAAAGATCATATAACATCTGACACCAACAGAGCTCAACTCTAACTGCATGGAACAAGAATCCACTGATCAAATAGTGGACACACAGGTCAAGGGAACTCACCATCAAAGGATCCAGCTTTATCGGGTTGTCAAGGCAGGACAACTCCTCCACCAAGGAAAGTGGCTCACCAAGGGCCAAATTCAGCAGAATTTTCCTCACCTGATGGGCTAACTCAACAAAATGGAGACCATTTCTTCCTAAGAGGGGAGAACTTATCTAAGTGGATACTGCTGGCCACCCACCTATTCCAACCGGCTCCTCTTGACAGTTTTTAGTTCAACACGTTCTTCTGTAATTCTTTCTAATTGCGGGTTATACACTTTCAGGGATGTCTGAAGCCCTACACATCTCCCAGGTGGATATCTGTGACCTCCCAGTTAAGCCAACTAGATTATTTTTTATGTTTTCATGTCAGCACATCTTGTTGTACTTTCGGGCTGTTTTGGGGCCCTAAACAATATTTTTTTGGCTCTCCATAGTCAAATTGTAAACAAAGTCAGATTTTGACAACGTAATGTGTATTTCTTGAAAATACCTTTCCAATGGGCTATCATGTGCCTAAAACGGAGGTCGTATGCAAAAGTTACGACCTCGAGAAGTTGAGGTACCAACTTACCATAGGGGCCCACATAAATTTTGGCGTTTCATCTCATAGGGTTAGGTTTTTGGATGTCTAGGGTTTTGGCATTCATGAGTAATGTTAAAATTGTCTCTAAAGCCTCACTATAATCATTTTTATCAGATGGATGTGCGTAGCAACCTCATCTCTTCGCAGAGATAGCTATCACCATTCTAGCAAGTGTTTCAGTTATGCAGTTTTACAATTTCACCCTATTTCATTTATTTAATAGAAGATATTGTTCATAGGATATCTGTGTTGTTCTTCATATCTCTGTTTTTATTTTATTCAGTCTATTAATCAATTCGTTCTCCTCCTAAATCTAGATCAGTAAGTGTGAAGCTCACGACTTGTAATTAATATCTTGAACACTCCCCCTTAATTAAAAGTAGGTGAATTTACAAAAAGAATTTACATCAAAAATTTTAATTCACATGTACGTTCAAACATCTGTGACTGAGTTGACTCCTAGACAACTGCGGAGTTTCTAAAATGCAACCCTTGCCAAATATTTCGTGAAAATATATACGACTTGTTCTTTTGACCTGCAAAACTCTAAACAAATTTCTTTGTTATTCACTAATTCTCTAATAAAATGATACCTTGTATCAATGTGCTTGGTTTTCTTGTGAAACACATAGTTCTTGGATAACATTGTGGCGGAGTTGTTGTCACAAAATACTATCGTTGGTTCATGTTGTTCTTGTAGCAAGTCTTTTAACATTCTTCTCATCTGAACTGCTTGACAAGCTGTGCTTGTAGTTGCAACGTACTCAGCTTATGTTGAAGAAAGAGTCTCAATGGGTTGCTTCCTTGATGCCCATGACACTATACATGTTCTAAAATGAAATGTGTACCAAGAGTTATTTTTCATTTCATCTATGTTACCTCGACAATCATTGTCAGTGTATCCAATAAGTCTGAAATCTTCTGAAATAAAATACATAATGTCAAAATCTTTTGTTCCATTCACATATCTCAGAATTGTTTTTCCTTCCTTCCAATGGGATTATTTTTTAGTTTCCATGAACCTTGAAATCAAACTCACTCCATACATAATATCATGTCTTGTTTCTATCAGATACATAAGAATTCCTACCATCCTTTTAAACATGGTGGGATACACCTTCGATCCTTCATCCTCCTTTCTTAACTTCAATCCTGTTATCACTGGTGTTGGGGATGCTTTGGAATTTATCATGTTGAATATTTTCAAAATTTCATGCACATATTTAAATTGTGAAATAAATATACCAGATTTGGATTGATGAACTTCAATACCCAAAAAATATCTCATAGGCCCTAAATTAGTCATTTCAGATTCATCCTTCATGACTGACTTAAACTCTTCTATGCCAAAATCTCAAGTAAAAATCAAATCATCAACATATAAGGAAACAATTAACATATTACCTTGTTGATTTTGTTTGATGTACAGTGTTAGATCACATTCACTTCTCTGAAATCCATTTTGAATGAGATAGGAATCTATGCAATTGTACCAAGCTCTAGCAGCATGATTTAATCCATACAATGCTTTCTTCAATCTGTATACTTTGTTTTATTTTCCTTGAATATCATAGCATTGTGAATATTCCACATATACCTCTTCTTCTAAATGTCCATTCAAAAATGTTGACTTTACATCCATTTGATAAACAAGCCACTTGTTTTGTGAAAAAATGGCTAACACAGTTTTGACAGTGTCCATGTGCACAACTCGCACAAATGTTCATTGAAATCAATTCCAGGTTTCTATGTGAAACCTCTTGCAACTATTCTTGCCTTGCACTTCTGCACATTTCTTTATGCATCTTGCTTGGTTTTATAAATCCACTTGACACTTATCACATCCTTGTTTTCAGGTATATCTACCAACTTCCATGTACCTGTCGCCCATACTTCTTTTATTCCTTGGTAACAAACTTTCTAATGTTGGATCTCGAGATGTAGAACTACTTGGACTACTTACTGGAGTTTGTTGTGCTCTAGGTCTAGACTGCGAACCTGCTGATCTCACTAGAGTAGATTGTGCTAGGATTTGTGTCGCGGTTCTAGGAGTAGAATGGATTGCGCACTGACCTACAAATGGTGTTTGAACCACCTCTTCTTCTGTTTCATCATGCTCAATAGCATCAATAATTTTGATTTTCCTTTCTATTCTTCCATCGCATGCTTCATTCTCCACAAATTGAACATCGTGATTGATTATGAATTTTCTTGATATAGGATCATACAATTTGTATGCTTTTATATCTTCAGAGTACCCAAAAAATATACATTTCTATCATTTTTATCTAGCTTCTTTCTCAACTCATCTGGGACATGTGTGTATGTGACACAACCAAAAACTTTGAAGTGTGCCACATTATGCTTCATACTTGTCCAGGCTTCTTGAGGAACTCTGTTTTTAACACGTTTGTCGAACATTTGTTCATGATGTATACTGCAGTTGCTACTGCCTTAGCCCACTACTCATTTGAAAATTGTTTGGTTGCCAACATACTACACACCATTTCCATGATGGTGTGATTTTTCCTCTCTACGACACCATTATGTTGTGGTGTATACCACGCAGTGAATTTCTCGTAGATGCCATGAACTTTACAAAAGTTCTGAAATTGTCTTGAAACATATTCTCCTCCTCTATCAATTCTTAGATTCACTTTAGTGAAATAACCACTTTGCTTCTCCATAAGTTTTTTGAATTGTTGAAAACAACCCAATGCGTAAGATGTATGATTTAGGAGATAAATCCATGTTTTTTCTTAGAAGTCGTCAATAATAGAAAATATGTACTTCCTCCTATAGATGGTGTTTGCATTGATCCACAGATATCTGAATGTAAAATTTCCAATGGATCTTTTGCTTTATATCACTTGCCAATTGTAAATGATTCTTTGATTTGATTCCCAAAAATGAATCCTTCACATATTCTTTCTAGTTTTCCAATTAATGGAAAACTTTTTACCATATCCTTTGTGTGTAGTAGCTTCAGACCTCCAAAGTTCAAATGACCAAATCTGAAATGCCATAGCCAGTATTCATCCTGCACTTCATATTGGAATTTTGCTTGCATCTTTGTGCCATTGTCTTCTTCTCTCTTTGTACTGCGTGCACTAGTTTTTCCATCCTTGGAATTACACACAGTTTTTACTATAAATGGAGTGTGAGACTGCAAATATTTTTTGTTATAGACAACTTTTGTTGTTTTTCTCTTCATGGATGGCTTCAATGTTAATGAAAACATTTTGTTACATGTCATCTGAATTCTTGCAATAAGTTGATTTCTTGGATATCTGTCCATAATCACATAGTCATTATCTTCCATGTAGATTCATTATCCTTTGTGTTACAACTACCACGTGCTCATCAAAAAATGTTTTAGACCAGAAACATAATAAACATCAGGCAAATTATGTTTTAGACTAGAAACATAATAAACATCAGGCATAACGTTGTTCTCCACCTATTTAGTTAAAAATTTTATACTACCTTTGCCTAAGAAAGTGACTTGGATATATGTTCCAAGTGTAACTTTAGTTTGGATTGACTAATCCAAACTAGAAAAAAATTATAAATTTCCTCTCATGTGATTACTACAGCCTGAATCTAAGTACCATATGTCACATGGACTTTCTTGAGCAACATTTCATTGAACTGGTGATACTATAGGCATTGCTTCAGCACACGCCATAAACATAGAACCAGAGGGACTATTTACGTTATTTCACTAATCTTGTCCTTGCTTGTTATGATTCTATTGTCTCTTCCTGCACTCATGTGAGTAATATCCATACATTTTATAGTAATGGCACAAAATCTTTGATTTATCAAATTTATGATTACTTGGCTTACTGTTATTTGGATTTTTACCTCTTCCACCAGTGTTTCCAGGACTACTACTTGTCCACTTCTAGAAACACTTTTTCCTTTACCTCTAGAGTTAGCTCTCCCCCTTCCTCTTCCATGACATATAGATGAGTACGCAGAAAATGTGTTTTCTAATGACATGTTTGACCTATTTAATATATGTTAATGATTAATGAGGGAGGATTGTAGCTCATCTAGACTCAACTGACTCAGGTCTTTGTTCTCTTCTAAAGTCACAACAAGGGTATCAAATTTAGGAGGAAGAATCCTAAGTGCCTTCTCAACAACCTTTATGTCCTCTATGGTTTCCCCATGGGACTTAATCTGATTTATGATGCTAATAACATGGGTCTAAAATGAATCTGCTGAATCTTAGTCTTTCATTGACAGAGTTTCAAAATCTATTCTAAGAATTTGTAGTTTTGAAGTCTTGACTTTGCCCATACCTTGATAAGAGGTGTGTAATATGTCCCATGCTTCATTGGCTTTTTTTGCGGATGCAACTCTTTGGAGTATTCTTTCATGCATGGCTTGATGTATGTAAAATATCGTCTTTCCATCTTTCTTCCTTTGATCTTTCAAAGCATCCTTCTCAACTTGTGTGAGGGCATTGTATGTTTCCTGATCTATTGGTTCCACATAGCAATTTTTTACTATCTCCCATACATCTTGAGTTCAAAATAATGCCTTCATGGTCAAGGACCATAACTCATCATTTTTTCTTGTATAAGTGGGAGGTTGCAGATTTGAAGTAGAAGCCATGATTTCACCTTACGACAGAGTTGCTTCTCTGATACCAAATCTGAGATCTACAGTGCACAGACAAACTCTGTGTAGCATAGTTGTAACGACTGTGCAATGAAATTCTTTGTAGTTGAACTCTCAGGACTTACTGCGCAGTTCACAGACTATTCAGTGTACTCATACTATTCAGTTTACTGCTTGCTGTGATAATAACAATAAACAAAATAATTTCTTGATAAAGTGCTACTCTTTAACACATAAGTTCACAAACACAACAAAAGCTCATAATTTCTTGGGCCTTGCGCCTTAATACACAATACAAAAAACGGCTCCAACAACTTCTCAAACTTACAAAACAAAGAGCTTGTGCCATGAAACTTCTCAGACTCTTGTAGAAGCTAACTGATTTAATATTTAAAACAACAAATTCGACTGATAACAACTCTCTAGAAAGATAAAGATAGGCTCTATAAATAAGCTCCTAACACTCTTCCTTGAAGTGTGTGATAGACTACATCTCTGTTTTCCTTGACCTAATATCTCAAACAAATTAGGTTAATGAATAATCTGTGTGTTAATCAGTTGCATACACCTTCTGCCTTAAAAAACGTATTGTGCTGTACCTACTCGCAGATATTATTGTCATGTGATAAAAGCATATGTTTAACGTCGGCTGCCAATTGTCTCCGTTAAGAGTGCGCGCTACTACTAGTATTGTTAGTTTCGCTTTAAAGGCCGAACCAAAACCTCCTCGTGAAGCAGAGTTTAATCTCTAAAATTGAGCGTAACGTTTTTAACCTTGGCTCACAAATAGCCAATTTTCTTTGTTAAGACTGGGCGCTACTACGAATGCAATGTCGATCTCGCTTTAAAGGCCCATCCCAAACATCCTCGCCAGAATTTGCCGCACCAAAATCTGCTCGCAAAGCATAGTTTCTTCTCTAAAATTGAACGTGACATTTCTATGAATATTTTACTTAAAACTGAATTCCAGGTTCACTGCAATCGGTGAGAACCTAATTTCTCCTTCTCACTTGCAAAAGCAATTACAAGGCATATATTTTGCTAAAACAATTATAAGGCATATATTTAGCCTAAAGAAATATATGGACAGATCAAAAGACACAAGCTAATAAGGGGCACACTGAATGAAATACCAATTTCAGGACTCCTGGTTCAAAAACATCATCTTCCAAAATCCCATGGCTGCAACTTATCCAACCACAGCGGCAACTGCGCTGAGAGTTATGCGAAGCACCTTAAATCTTTTGTCCCCTACAAATTTGGACAAATTCTGCCTGAGCATCTCTCGATTTCAGATTCGTACATCAAACGGGCATGGAGAAAAAGCAAGTGTTGATTTTGCTCCATGCCCGTTGCATGTCCTGAATCTGCAATTGGATGCCCCAAAACCTTACGAAAGGCAGATAAAAACCTTAACGAATGTCCAGCATCTCACCATAACAAAGCACTCTATGACCAGAATAAAACCAGTAGAATGTTGATTAAAGACGTGCTACGAAAACTTGAGAAACTCAATGCCTGTTTACCCCGCAACTGACCTGATAAGAATGAAATCAAGACTCCTCTGAAAAGGCTTGGTATACAGAGGCTAATATAGGCATCTGAAACGTTAAGGGCTGCTTGTGTTCTGGTTCTTTGATTCACAACATCGATGAGATTCCTATTCCACCATTCCCCTGTGAATGGAAGCAGGTCAGATATTTCGGTCCCAACAGGGCTTAAAATTGAATTCAAGCACAATTGAATATTGCTAATGGAGAAACATAAAAAGAAAAAAGGAAGAATCGTGGCAGGAGACCTAAAAGAATGCGAATGAGAATCTAGCCGTGGGTCGTGGCAAAGAGATAAGCAATTCACAACTTTGGATAGATGATTAACGCTCCGTCCATAGTAGATCCGACCCATGAACTGTGCGCATGCCACCAAAGAATCCCTTCTTGACCCGTGATGGTGAATCTATATGCGTAATTCGACGTGGATGAATGGGTTATTGAGTTATAAATTCAGGTCCAATCTACCCACCCTGTGCAGAATTGGCGCACTCGGTGCCTGAAACTCTGTAAAAGCAAGTATAAGCACTTCCTCAAAATAACTGTTAGATATACATTTTAACATTAACAGCCCAATCCAGAGATACATACACACTAAACTGGTGTGTTACTGCTATAACCTTTACCAAGATTAAAATGCATTAATACCAGTGCGTGCTTGTAGCGTTATATTGGCTTTGTTGTACCCTTCTGCTATAAGAGTGTCTCCATGAAGTCGAAACAGGGCAGTATAGAGCAACAGGTTTGATGGTTGTTCTGGTATTGGATATAGTTAGCGGGCAACTGAATCTATCTGGAATGGAGGAGTTTAATGAACATGTTTCTGCACACCCATAATTTGCAGCGAGGTTTGTTTGGATGGTCGTATGCCTGACCTTGCTGACTGCTATAACCTCGACCTTAGTGTGTAGCTTGGTCGAGGTTATAGCAGTCAGCAAGGTCGGGCATATGACCATCCAAACAAACCTCGCTGCAAATTATGTGTGTGCAGACACATATTGATTAAACGCCTCCATTTCAGATATAGATTCAGTTACCCACCAGGTATATCCGATATCAGAACAGCCACCAATCCTGTTAGTTTTATACTGCACTGTTTCGACTTCATCTTCAAACACCACAAAGCATGTACCAGTCCGGACTGATTAAGAGAAGAGGAAAGAAAAAAAAGACATGGATTACAGAAGTACACAGATCAAGTATTTATATATAAGTAAATGACCAATTCAACCAATTTTAGTGATTAGTCTACGTCAAAGTTGTCAGAGTCGTTAGAAAATGCTAAAGTAGTTAAGTGGTTATCGTCAAAGTGTCAAAGTTGTTAGATTGTTACTTTAAAGTTAAGTGATACAGTTTGACTGGGTTTAATGGTTAAAAACATGTATTTTCTCTTAAGTATTTCTTTTTAAGAGGTCACAGGTTCAATTTGGTGTGCTGACTTGGCGGTGACCTTAAAAATAGATTATTATTATAAAATGCAAAAATAGTTAAGTGGTTTTTTTGGCAGCACTCTAAACTTTTTATCTTTTTGAGGTTTTTCGGCCATTTTTCCATTTGATTTTGTTTGTAATCTGGTGATGAATGATTGAATCTGCAGATTTGAGTGACTAAGTTTATATAATTCTAGTAGAGCAGGGGTTTTTCATCCCACTCAATCCATTTATGCATTAAAAAAATGCAATTTAAACAACAGAAAATAGCGATTTTATCCAAATTTACATGGCTGATTAGAAAAAAAAACTCAAAATGTAAAACGTTTAGCCAACCCCAAAAAATTATTATAAGTTGAAATTGTCAAAGTTAAGTTGTCAGAGTTGTTAGAAAATGCTAAAGTTGTTAAGTGGCTTAAAAATGCTTAAGTTGTTGAAGTTAGGGATTGAGTTACAGAAATATCAAAATACAAGTGTGGTAGACGTGCAGGGCAGTGGAAAAGGGGGACAGCAGAGCAGTTGAACAGTACCCAAATAGATTAAACTAGATAACAACTTTCCGAAGCGTTTGATGGCTCCGCTACCATCAATACTATTAATCATCAACCTTCGTCTTCGGTCGAGTTAATACTACATGGATTCTTCCATTTCATAACAGTCCTTTAATGGGACTCAGTTCTACATATCATTTTAACTTTACCAAAACCTGCAGGGAGAACACAAACCACATTGAAACCTCGTAGTAACGTTTATATGCGTTGAAACCAATGCTAAAATTTTGACGAATAAGGCACTATACATTGGGGATCCATCCCAAGCGTTTTCCTTTACGTTGAAATGTATACAAATTAAATTTTTGAGGAGACATGATACACATTTGCACACAAAACTTCATACCACTTTTCACTACTTAATGCTCAATATAAATATATTAACAAGATAGTTCTTAGATCTAACTTCTTCTAATTTTAAAGATTGTTGTTGATAAAATATCTCAATAACCTCCAACAAACTAAACCAACTTTAATATTGTAAGCAATATCTCTAACACCATCCCCTATTGCTTACATTATAAATATCAAATCATAATTACAATACTCAAATTTAGACATAGATGTTTGTTTTGATATGGTCTTCATTAACACTCTTAAACTTTCTTCTCCACAACTTAGAGTTTCCCTTTCAACTCATTTAAGATAACAGAGCTTCTGACCATCATTGACGAAATTGTAATGATTAACAATGTTGAGATACTTTACTCTGACAAAGTACATAGCTCATTGAGTTTGCTAGACTAGCAGCCAAGTAACTAGACCATTCTATGGAGATACTTCCATCTGTCGAACACATAGCTTGTTGAATCCAACATTTATCTAGGAAAGTACTCTAGATACTGAACATATCCAGAAGTTAATCATACAAGTGACATTTTACACACTCACAATCACAAAATAATAAATATACAAAACATAACACACTTTCACCACATATTTGTACACGTGGCACGCTGCAATGAAATCAGTCCTTTTGCATTTACGGAATCAATGGTCAAGTTCAGCAACATCTGCAGATCTCGACCCAAGCTTTCAATGTTACTGGAACAAGATTGCAATTCTACAGAAGCCGAAGATGAAATTTATGATGTACTAGATGTTTCTCAACAGACCTTCTAACACTCAAGCAACTAGACAATTCCATGTCAACTTTAACTGTGGTTCCTCCTTAGATCAACGACAGATCCCCTTGGTAGCATCTTGTATGGTTGTCACACAATGTCTTCCTCAGATCAACGACAGATCCGCTTGGTAGCGTCTGGTATGGTTGTCAAACAATTCCTTCAACCCTCTTCAATCCTCTGCTTAGACAACATATTTATCCCACACATATCTCTGTAACACACACTACAACTCTTTCTACATATGAAAAATCACTCCTCTATGCTAACCTAAGTAAAGAGAATTTAATAATTGCAGAATAAGCATGATCACAACGTGAGAAAGTAAGGACTAAACCACCAAATTAAATTTTTGAAAACACATGGCACACACTTACACACAAAACTTCACACTATTTTTCACTACTTAATGCTCAATATAAATACATTAACAAGATAGTTCTTATATCTAACTTCTTTTACTTTTAAGGATTGTTGTTGAGAGAATATTTCAATAACCTCCAACAAACCAAACCAACTCTACTATTGAAACAATACCTCTTACAATACATCAGTCAGTCTACTTTTCTTCCTTTGTATATTAATTTCTATCATTTTCCCAATGTTTTGTGTATAAAATATATTGTGTGCATAAAGGTTTTTGACTTTCCATATCACCAGGATTTGGAAATAGATACGTTTGTTGACTTCATGTTTAAATAAAATTTATACTAGCGTTTTTTTCCTTTCAACTCGGTGAATTAAGTTAAAAAAAACTAAAATTCCTATAAATCCAAAATTATATTCAAATATCAATTCATAATTAAATAAAATTTCTAAAAACATTAGTCGTTCCACGCTACATAGATTCCACATCGATGTTGATGTTGATCCTCTGACGTACCAATTATATATTTTTAATTGGTATTTAGTACACTTTTTCTATCCATCAAAGCACCTATGATCTACAAATTATATCTTTGTAGGTAAATATTGTACTCTTTTTCTACACATTCCTAACAACCAAAACATTCCTATTTGAAACTAGTTATTGTTACACCTACTGAAACTTATTATGTCCCTCCCATAACAGGGACATTAAGTTTTGAGAGAGTTGCATTATGTCTTATGCACGGTTCCCAAGGCACTGAAATAACATTTAGACTAGTTTTCTTGGGTTACGCCTGCATTGGGCATGACAGCCAGGGGGTGGCGGCGGTATGCGATTAATCCCATCTTGCGATGTGTTCGAGTCTGCATGAGTTTGCATGATATGGAAGCCAGGGGTGGCGGCGGCCCTCATTAATGCTCTGCATTTCGATGTGTTTGAGTCTGCCTGCAATGTGATGTGTTCGAGTCTGAATGACTTTTCATGTCATAGAAAACGTGTCACTTCATACATAACCAGTGTCATGATCGAGGGCGGAGACAATTAAGCTGGTGTTGTGTGACTAGAAGTTTATTGTGATCAGGTTATTGGAAACCGACAGTGTCTGTGATCAGGTTACTGGAAATCGACATCCTTTAAGGAGGCCAAGAAAATAAGTCCCGAGTTATTTCTAAACTTCGATATTGTTCAGTAGGAAGAGGCCAAGAAAAGAAGTCCTGAGTTATTTCTAAATTTCGCTATCATTCAGTAGGAAGCTAGGTCGCATAAGGCCGTGTGTTGAAGAGGCGAGTCTTGCGGTAGAATTTTTCTTGAAGGCTCCCGTCACTCTGTACAGAGGAGGTAAATTTCTTCCTTCAATTGTATTAATTTTCCTAGCCATGAAAATCTGTTAGGTTTTGAGCTCTGCATCTTGTCTGCTTTGGAAAAACGTCTTCCCTCATTTTCTGGCATTGAAACGATGCTTGCAATTCTTTCGATTTTGAGTTACCCGGCAGGGAATCAGAACTTTCGAGGTATTGGCGTGTTAAAGAGATTAAAATTCAGTTTCTTTGTAGTTTCTTAAAGAATTTGCGGCAAGAACCCGTGAATTTCAAAATTCTTTTAGAAAACTACTATCAATCTGGAACTGTATACACAAATTCGAACAAGATCAAATTTAAATTCAGTTCATCGGCGGAATTGCCATCGGAATATTGAAATCTTTGATTTTTGAAAATCTCCTGAGATCAAGCTGAAACAAGAAATTTCTTTAAGGAAATCTTAATTTTCAGAATTTATATTATTATGGTAGACTGCTTTAATGATAAGGCCTGCAATCATTGTTGCTATATTGTCCATAATGAGAATGATCAGTAAAGTCGGTAGCAATAAATGATAGATTTCAGGGGTACATTGTTCTTTTAGTAATCTCGAGTGTTAAAATGCGATGGTGGATGCAGTGGAGTTGTCGAACAGATTGATTGTTCTACTTTTCTGGAATAGGGTTCTTCTCCCCGGTGCCATTCTTAGAATAATATCGAGAAATGGATGTTAGAAATATGCTGGGTATGTCACAGTGGATGAAAAGAGCGGCCAGGCTCTGTTCCATTATTTTGTAGAATCTGAAACAGATTCAAATTTGAAGCCTTTGGTTGTATGGCTCAACGGAGGTTAGTGGAACGAGCGATTTTTTTTTTCTTTTATCATTTTTGCATTTTCCTGCTGTTTAAATGGTATAGACAACCTGATAAAATATGGATGAAAGGGTTCTTAATTTGTTTAGGGCGAAGGGATGAATAGAATATGACTCTTTCTTTGGCCAAACTGAAAGCATTAAGGGTCTTCAAAACACAGCTGCAAGCCTGCAACTGAACATATGGCGCTATAATTCAGGGAAAAAATTACATATGGCGCTATAATTCTTAACTACTCTTGTGTGTCAGACTTGTAGTCTTGTGTATCAGACTTGTTATTAATTTCCCCAATCTCTCTCTCTCTCTATATATATATTTGATATAAATGATGGAGATCAACATGCAATATCATTGTTTCAATTAAAAAAAATGTAATCCTGCATTTTTTTTCATGTGTGAAATGAGGGGCCGCACAATGAGGGGTTTGAATTCCAGGATAAGAGCCAATAATTTTTCTGAAGATACAAGCAATTAAGTGATCTACTGCATGTGCAACATGAGCTGGCATTTAGTCTTGCAAATGCAGGTTTTGCGATAAATATCCATTCGTAGATGTTTTTCATCTTCGTGGAGTCACTGAATCTGCACCTATTCCTTATCTCAATGGTTTTATCAAAACCTTGGCGAAGCAGAAGATGCTTGAGTGTTTATCCGACTCTGAGGTATCCGAAATGTTCATTCGCTTATCTGGAAAATTGTCTGGCTTATGCTTGAATGTACAAGAACACCTTTAAATCATTTTTCTTTCTCTCTTTTAGTGGATGTTTCTGCGCATGCGTCCATGTGCATCTTGTAAGTGTCTTGATAAACCAACATGGAGTATTCACTTTCGACCTAATATCATATATCCTAAAAATGAAATAACTCCTTTTTACTTACTAGTCCAAAAAACATAGCTCCTCTCCTTAAATTGAGGGATTTGATACTGAATAATGCTCAAGTTACTCTTGTTGGTGGCGATGTCGTATGATTTCTTCAACTTTAAACTTTTCGTCTTTTGAAAAACATCCAACTACCTGGACTGCGAGCGGACCTCTTAAAGACATGTTAGTCTCTCTCTTTTATTATAAAAACATAGGGATTACATTGCTTTATATAACTAAGATGCATAGTGACTATAGAACTCTGAATATTGCATGCTCTTAATGCATGCTTTATTAAAACCCATACAAATCAAAATTCAAAGAGAAATAAAACTGATCATCTAAGTCTAAATTCGGGGTCAACGAAGAACCAGGTTGGTTCAAATAAAAAGGGATTGTGGCCAGGACCAAGTTTCACACGAGGATGATAAGCATGCATTTTTGAATTGATAGAGTTAGATATTACGAATAGAGTGTAGTAAATAATTGATGAAATATGGAAATAAGAATACTGATTAATCTGAGCTGCCGATATGTTCATCAATAATCATTTATATGTTATTGCATGTTTAATGTTAGCAAATATATAAAGAACAATTCAAGGATAAGGTGAAACTTATACCTATATCATCTTAGATTTCAAAGTGAAAGCATTTGATATTCTGCTTTCAATATGTTTGATGTCCGAATCATTTTTGATATGTTATATGTTAGTTCACCAACTAACATAATATATGGTTGTATAATAGTTATATGGATTCAACAGTCTTAGTTCATTGATATGAACATGGAATGGGAAATTTCATCTATGCGTCAATGCTGTTGTACCTCACAATGCAACTTACAATCTCAATAGCACAATTCTGTCAACAGGTTCATAAGCTCATGCAAATATTTAAAAATGGCCATATTGCACTCTTTCTCTAGAAGTTCTGTCGGTAAGTGCATGCAGGGACATTACCACATGTGGCTTGTTATTATCAGCACTGATTTCAAACTATATCATTAGGGCTGCTGAAAGTCATGATTGTTACAACTATTTTCAACAAATGCTTAAAATTTCAGCCAATTCGTCATGTTTCAATTTCAATGTTTTACACAGTAAAACGTCATGTTTCAATGTATGTGTTACAATGTAAACAACAATTTTCATATTAGGATATGCTAAAACTGAATTCAATTGAAAGTTGTTACAATAACATAAATGCCATGGTCAATGATAACTTAATAATCAAAAGCACTAAAATCAATTAAAAGCATGTAATGAACCTGTCTATATTTATACAAAGAGTGAAGGGGCTTTCTATTTTTCGTATATGATAATGCATGTTTTTTCATTAAAAATGGTCATTTACCTTCCCATTTTTAACTCAACATCATCGATTACAAATTTTATACATTGCAAAGAGTAAAGGGGCTTTCTTTATAATGCATCTTTTCTCATTGAAAGAAGTTATTTACCTTCCCATTTTTAACTCACAACATCATTGATTACAAACGTTAGAAGACATTTTGAATACTTCCTCTCAACGAATTAAATTTGGAACATGATTTTTAAGGCTTCAAAATTTGTTTGCTCCAAGGAAACATGTATTCTATAGTCTGGCGATGTAGTGCTTTTTCTTCTTCTTTTGTAGCATGATCCCCTCCACCGGGTTTGGGTACTTGTATCGAGTGCCATTTATAATCCCTTCATTCAATAAATTTTAAATTTTTGAGATTCAATTACACTTGAGCACTATCAAGCATTGTCACATAGTTTGCTTTTCCATTAGAGTTTCCTATTTTAAAATAACATAGTTGCAATCCTTTAGATTTCAATTTCATTTTTCATTGTTGAACACCTTAGACATTAACAACATATAATATCCATTAATATTTAAGAATTTATGTTAATCTTTATTTTTTTTCTCTCTTCAATTTTTTTTTTTTTGATATTCAACAATTTCTCTTAAGCATACATTGTGTTTCATATCCATTAATATTTAAGAATTTATGTTAATCTTTAGTATTTTTTTTCTCTCTTCATTTTTTTTTTTTTTTTTTGGGGATATTCAACAACTTCTCTACAACAATTTCTCTTACCCTTGTTTCTCTTACCCTTGTTTCATAACAAGGGTATGTGCACAATGTTGAAACACCTTGAGGAAATCACTCACACAAATATATTAAAGATCAATACATCAACGTATTATATGGTTAAAACCTTCAAAGAGGGAAATAGTCCATAAATATATCAAAGATCAATACATCAATGTATTGTATTATATATTATATGGTTAAAATCTTCAAAGAGGGAAATAGTCCATAAATATATCAAAGATCAATACATCAATGTATTGTATTATATATTATATGGTTAAAACCTTCAAAGAGGGAAATAGTTCATAAATATATCAAAAATCAATACATCAATGTATCGTATTATATGGTTAAAACCTTCCAAGAGGGAAATAGTCCATAAATATATCAAAGATCAATACATCAATGTATTATATGGTTAAAACCTTCAAAGAGGGAAATAGTCCATAAATATATCAAATACATCAATGTATTATATCAATACAAAAGAAAAATAATTTACATTTGAGTTTCTCACAATCGAATATTAGAAAATTACCCTCCATTCTCTTTAAATAGAGATCATGGACCAATTGGGTGTTAAGACATAGATCAATATAGCTATTAGTATTGAGGAGAAAGAGAGCCATTAGATCAGTTTATGTCTAGAACATAAGCCTGACAATTAGATTAGATAATTACAATGAACAATGAAGAAACATAGTAAAGAAACACACTTTACTTAAATAGTTGATCATAACTAACTCCCAAGTGTTTAAAACCCTAGCATCCCCTTTAAGAACAACTTAGGATAGGATTGAAGGATTTACAAAAATGATACAACAAGAGAAAGAACGAGGCATTAGATCATTATCCCTCTTTATGACAATTTCTTAAACTCCTAACATAGATCGGATTTTGGAAAATTTCCCTTTTTTAAGGGATTTAATGAAAATGTCTACAACTCGATCATATGTAGGGCAATAGTGCACTTCAAGAACATGATTCTCAAGAAGCTCTTCGATGAAGTGCATGGGTAGGTCAATGTCTTTGTTTTGTTGATGTTGAACTTGACTTTTGGTGATATGAATAACACCTGTTTTTGTTTTGTTGATGTTGAACTTGACTTTTGGTGATATGAATAACACCTTGATTGTCACACTAGAGTGTGATCGAATGTCATGGTTGGAATCCAAATCCCAAAAGGATTTTTTGAATCCAAAGATCTTCTTGACTTACACTAATTGTTGCTTGATACTTTACTTATACAAGAGACAAAGAAAGGACATGTTTCTCTTATAGGTCCAAGTGATAGGTTTGAATGCAAAACTAAAAGAATAACTTGTAGTAGACTTCTAATCATCATGGTTTCCAACCCAATCAGAATCAATGAAACCAAAAAATAAAGGATCCCCCTTTGAACTTTAATGTATCCCAAATTGAATTGTACCCTAGATATATTAAAGCACATGCTTTGTTCTTTCCAATGGATCTCATGGGGTGTTTGCACATATGGGGAAATAAGACCAACTGCAAAGGAAATATCAGGATGGATATGAGTCAAATACAAAAGAATATTAGTTAACTAATAGTACAAAGTGGCATCTAATTTAGGTGTAGTATAAGTGGCACCAAAGTCAAATACAAAAGAATATTAGTTAACTAATAGTACAAAGTGGCATCTAATTCAGGTGTAGTATAAGTGGCACCAAGTTTGTTTCGATATTGGAAGGGAGATGTAGTTAGTTTACATTACTTTATGTGAAAGCGGTGAATAAGGTCACACATATACTTGGAGTGGGAAATTTAAATTCCTTCCTCGGTTTGCAAGTCTTGGAGGCCAAAAAAAAATAACACAAATATCTTAAGTCTGTCATTTGAAATTTATTCTGAAGGTTGGGTTTCAGGTGTTGAAAGTTTGGGGTCACTAATAGTGAATATAAGGTCACCAAAATAGAGAAAAAATATTATTATATGGTTACCTACTTTCTTGGAATAGACATTAGGGTCATAATGAAATCTATAAAAGCCACTGCTAAGAATAAAGTTATCCATTTTAACATACCAATCCTAAGGAGCTTATTTAAGGCCATATAGATATTTCTTAAGGAAACAAACAAGACTGGATTCATTT
The DNA here is from genome assembly GCA_009831015.1 of Picea engelmannii. Lineage (NCBI taxonomy): Eukaryota > Viridiplantae > Streptophyta > Pinopsida > Pinales > Pinaceae > Picea > Picea engelmannii. Next base: position 2,308,166 of record ML776702.1, read on the forward strand.
TGAATACAACGAAGAGGTTGTTCCATGTAAAAATTTTCTTGTAAATCCCCATGAAAGAACACATATTTTAAAATCCATTTGGTGGACCTCCCATTTAAATGAAGTGGCAAGGAATAGAACAAGGAAGATGGAATTCATTTTGACTATAGAGGTAAATGTTTTAGTATAGTCAATTCCTTCTACCTAAGAAAATACTTTGGAAACTAATCGAACCTTATGTATTTCAACACTTTCATCTGATGCATACTTATTTCTATACACCCATTTACATATGACATATTTTCTTCCGTTCAGAAGAAATACAAGATTCAAAAATATCCTTCGCCATTAAGGAACACTATTATTCATTCATTGTTGCATCCCAATTTAGATGTATAGAAGGTTCTGTAAACGTTAATGGATCATGAGTCTTTGAAACTTGAGCGAAAAAAGAGAGGAGACTCACTAGAATAATGAACATGTACAACATTGATCCAAAGGATCACTTGCAATATCACTAGTCACTTCTCTTGTTGTATAGATCTATCTAGGAAGCTATGGTGTTGGTGTCGTTTCATGTTCAACAAACCCAATTTGAGGAAGGTGAGGAGGATGAGGTGGATTTTCATCCTCACTATCATCATCTAAAGAGGAAACCAGAATAGGATCACTAGTATAAAAGTTGGTAATAGAATATGGGACAATTGTTGAAGATGCCTGGCAATTCAAAGATGGGACAAACACCAAATTACACTTGTAGGTTGATAGACCTTCATAGAAATTAACATCTCTCCTAATAATAATTTTACTAGAATGAGGTTGAAGAAGTATATAACCTTTTACATCTTCAAAATATCCAACAATAATGATTTTTTCACTTTTAGGACATAATTATTCATTTTCTCATCAGGAATGTGATCCCATGCTTAACTACCAAACACACAAAAAAATCTTATGTCATGTTTAATTTTACCATATTCTTCTTCAAGTGTTACATATTTTAAATCCTTTGTCGGAGTGCGATTAACTATTTAATTGGCACAAATGAAGTCTTCTGGTAAAAAAAGAGGAATTAATCTCTTAAATTGGATCATACAATTTACAACTTACTTTGATGTATGGTTCTTTCTATCAAAAACATTGCTTTGTTGCGGTGTATAGGGAACATAGTTTTGCATATAAATTACCTATGTAGTTCAATAATTTGTAAAATATATTCACCTCCATTAGGTGTTCTTAACTTATGAAGTTGATGTCCAAATTATTTTTCTGCAAGGACTTTGTAGGCCATAAACATGTTAAAAAATCATCTCTCAAGTTTTAAGAAAGAAACCAAAGTGTGAATGGAGAATTCATCAATGAAAAGTACTTGAACCTAGAGAAATAAGAAAAAGAAATAAAACCACTCAAATGGCTATGAGAAAGATGTAAGAGGGTCGAGGTGGGTCGAGATGTGCAATAATCACATTTGCTAAAATTGTCTTGATGATGCTTGGAAAGAACATAGCCAACTCAAGACACATATTTGCCATAAATGAGAGGAAGGTCAATCACCATGTTTTGATTACATATTTGTTGCAATGAGTGATCATTTAGATGACCAAAATCCTCATCTCAAAGTTTTCTCAAGTCATCTCTATGAGAAATAAAAGTTTATGGATGACATGATGACCCAAAGTTATCAAGTTTGTACAATCTAGTAATATCATTAACAATTTTGGTTGCTACGACATCCTCAGAATATTTTAAATTCTTTATTACAACTTGGTGAGGAGAAAATTCTACTGTTTTACCTTCATGTTAATGAGTCACTAATAGAGTTTTTCAAGAGACTTGGAACACATAATACATCATTAAAATGACCATCATCTAACTAAACTATTTTAGAACCTACAACACTAAGACATATATCATCACTGACAAATATTTGTTTTGTGTTATATTCATTAAGATTGTTTTGTGTTATATTCATTAAGAGAAGAAAAGATGGATTTGTCCTTATCCATATGATAATATGCTATAGAATTAATAAGACACCCATTAAAATAATAAGTAGATGTTGCATTGAACGAAAAACCATAAACAAAAAGTGCATGACCATGAAAATAAGAGTTAGAAGAAAAATAATTAAGATTGATGTTGTGCTTCTTCGTTTCTACTTCTAGAAACATTTAGACTTTAGAAAAGTTATAATGCCTCTTAGTCTTCTTTCATTTTCATTTAGTTCCTTTATCACCATCGCAGGTAGGAGTTGGCTAAGATGGTTTGGAACCCTTGTTTTTTTTTTTTTATTGTTGTAGTGATGTTACTTCTTTAGATTCTTGTCTTTATCATTCTTTTGTGCCACTAATTCTTTTTTAGATGGACCTACTATGTTAATCACTCCAACATGAAAAAGAAAAACCATTTCTTTCTTTGTGATAAAGTAATGATATTTTTTAGATGGACCTACTATGCTAATCACTCCAACATGAAAAAGAAAAACCATTTCTTTCTTTGTGATCAAGTAATGATAAAAATATTCAAAAGAGAATATTTTGTAAGTATCCTCTTAACTAATAATATATCTTTTGTAGTGGAGTGAAAAGTAGATACAAAAGTAGAATATGCAAATCCAAACATGATATATCTTTTGTAGTGGAGCGAAAAGTAGATACAAAAGTAGAATATGCAAATCCAAACATGGTAAGAATATCATATATAAGTTGGTCATTTGGCTAGACTATTTTACATTATGTAAGCAAAAGTAAGTGTTTATAACACTAGGATATAACACAATCAATTTTTTTTCTTTTTTCAAGATGGTGGGATTGAGTCTCATTGCACGCTTACTAAACACATTTTCAAACTTTTTCTATGATGCATCCGGGGTCTTAATTCTTTAAATATGAAATTGATGATGAATGGATTTGGACATTATATTTAATCCAAATGCATCATCATTTTTAACATCCCATACGACTCTCTTTAATGTATTAAGTTGGGTAAAGTCCCCTACTTCATAGTATATTATCCATATAGGATTTTCATCCCATATGACTCTCTTTAATGTATTAAGTGGGGTAAAGTCCCCTACTTCATAGTATATTATCCATATAGGATTTTCGTGAGAGGTAGTTTGAACCAGTAAGAAGGAGATAATTTGGACTAGACATAGTATAATATGAAAATAAGATATTTTTAAAAATAGAAACTGAAAATCCACATGGAATTAAAAAAAAAAAAATATGTGGTTTAAAAATAAATGAAATTGAAAGAAAACTTTATTTGTCAAAGTTATGTCCTTATGAATAAAGGCATAAAGTGTCAGTGAGGTGCCACATGGAAAGTGGATGTTGATCAATGTGGTGATAAGTGCACAATGAGGTCATTGATTTGTAAAGAGAAAACAAAATGTCATTCTTTTGTAACTTTGTCTATAAGCTCACTTTACAAATAAGTTATTTTTATAATATAAAGCACCTACTTTTATAAAATAAGTTATAATCACTTTTATAATGAAGTTACTTTATAACTTAAAGTTTAAATTAAAAAGTAACTTTAAAAATAGAACATTAAAACTAATTTATGTACTTTACAATATAGTTATGTTGTAATTTAAAGTTTCATATTTTTTTGAACATTCAAGTTAGTTTATGACCGATTCACTTTTATAATTTAAGAGAATTGCACTTTACAATAAAGTTACTTTATAATTTAAAGTTGGATATTTTTTCTCACAAAGTAAATAACATTAAGAAAGACATGAACTCAAAGACATGAACTCAAGACCTATAACTTAATAAAGTAACTTTCAACCAAATGTATTATTACAAAATATAGAAGAAATGTTAAAAAGGACCAAGAACCTTTTTTTCAAACTTGTTTTCTTGAAGTGCACGCTTTCCCCAATAACCTTTTCTTTGCATGGAAGAAAATTCAACATAACTTCATACAAAAAAAATAAATTTTTTGAAAAACAAAACCAAAAATTTACAAGCTCGGTGTTTGATCTCAATTAACCTATCTAGAAAATGCAACATTTTTCCTCTGTTTCAAGTTTGTAAAGATTTCACAAGGCATAGAACAAAGAGAATACATAGAAAAGAAAATAATTTCCACTCTATTTCTAATTTTCAAACATTACACATGGAATACAACAAAGAACATACATACATCAAAAAAAAGGGAGAAAACCATAAATAGAAAAAGAAAAATAGAAATGAAGTATTAAAACAAAAAGAAAGATACTTTAAAAACCATAATAAAATTGTATACCTTTAAATATTAATGAAAATGATTTTATATCGGGAAAAGAAAACCTTTTAGGGTGAAAAAAAGATTTTCCAAATGAAAATAACACCAAGTGCATTAAAATGGTTCTCTTGGTTAAAAATTCTTAGAAATAGTAGAACATATGAGTCCTTTGATTCATCCAGTGATACACATTAAGGATCTCGATCAACAATGGGAGAGGGTCTTCATAGGGGCTATGTTATTATGCTCGATAAACATTGTACCATCACATAGGCCAAACATATTAAGGAAACCACTTAGATGAACATATCAAAGATCATTACACTAATGTATTACATTGGTTAAAAGATTCAAAGAGGAAAACATTCCATGTCATCAATCAATGTAGCTTCTAGAAATATATTAATGCAAAACGAAAATAATTTGCATATGAGTTTCTCACATTTGATCATTAGAACATGCGCCTCCATGTTGTTTAAATAGATACCATGGATAAATCAGGTGCTAATCCACAAATAAAAATATCTATTAGTATCAAGGAGAAGATTAACCCTTAGATCACTTTATTTCTAGAACACAATCATGGCCTTTGGATTAAATAATTACGCACACTAAAAAACACTATTTAACTAAATACATATTAGACCATGTTGATATTAGCTAACTCCTAAGTGTCTAAATATCCTAGCAAACTGAATCCATCAAATGTTATCACCAAATTCCAATTTATAGAGGAAATACTCACTTTCTTACGCCCACCATCACTCCAAAAATGTTATCAAATATAAAAATTAATAGACAGAAAAAACACATGTTTTTCACACACAAATCCTCTCTACCCTAGCATGAAGAGATAACTTTCATTATGAACACAACCATACCAAGAATATTTGATCCATAAACTATAAAAATTGACTATTACCCAATGTTGGAATATTCACCAATATTGAAAGGGGGGGTGAATCAATATTGAACACTTTTTACCATTTTCAACCACAACATGTAAACATTAAGTTATCAACAATTTATCACTTTATGATTACATCCAATATATCATAAACAAATAACCAAAGATACACATTACATAAGAATTTTACGTCGAAATCAAAATGGGAGAACACCACATAATGCTTTTCTTATATCATGTCAAGAATTACATTCATATGAATAACCAATTTCCAAGATTCTCCAACTAGAAGAAGGAACCAACCCCCTGTTTACATGATCCAACCTGAAGGAATCTAAAACTCCCCAAATTCACCAGCTCCAACTGGAAAGAGGCTCCAACCCCCTAGTTTATAGGCTCCAACTTGAAGGAAGATACAACTCCCTAGATTCTCCAGGTCTAAGTGGGAAGAGGCTCCAACCCTCTAGGTTTATGAGAGCCAACTCAAAATACACTTCAAGTCCCCTACAAGAACCAACCTACTATATGAAGACAGTAATATTCCCATGCACCACTCAACCATCCATAAATATAAATGATAGACTCAACCTATCATTGCCACTATCACTGCAACTATCTGTCACTGTCGCTATCTTTTTCACTATCATTGTGAATATCATTATATCTTTCATTGTCTCTTTCAGTGTCATTGCCACTGTCACTGTCACTGTCACTGATAGTGATACATCACCGTCATCAAAATTTGATCCATTATAACAGGCACATCATCATCATCAGAAATAGATGTAGAATAATTGATACATCATCATCATCAAAACATGATCCACCACAACTAATACATCACCATCATCAAAATTAGATCAACATTATAAACCTGGGTCCACTTAGAAAATAGGTCCACATAAATATCCTAGGTCCACATGGGTCCACATATAAACCCCAAGATCACTTCTTAAATTTATCTTAAACACCTATTTGGGAATAGTTTATTGATTAATCACAAACCCTAACTTCCAACAACTATAACCATGTACTTGTAATGAATCGAGGTATCAAACTTGTACCAAATATTATTTGATATATTATATAAAATTATTTCAAGTTTCACTCCTTGACTCACCATTGAAAAAGAGATATAGCAAAAATGGCAGACCTTCCTGAATTTTGTCTTGTTGTGGAGAGCGCACTTTTACAATATGACACATGCTAAATATTTGATATTTGATTCTAAGCCTCATAGAAAATATACTAAATATTGTACTATTTCCAATGCAATTGGTATCACAGAATATGGATCCTCTATGAAGAAGTTATGATCGTTTTACCTGAAACACCTATTTGAGACTAGTTACAAGACTAATAAAAAACCCTATCTTCCACAGAGTGTATATCCAAAACTAAAATGACCCAGAAGATGAAATTCATACCACATGTACCTTGATATATCTTGTCAGCATCATCGAAGTTTCACTATATGATTATTCTAGAAATCAAGTTATAGAGAAAATGGTAAGATTACCTTTAAAAACATACCTTAGAACACATCATCACAAGACTTCATCTTCCCTTGGAATTTCTCCCTTCTTCATTTCATCTTCCCTCTGAAATTAGTTGCCAATATTTTTCTAAGAGATAAAATATTGAATGATTAAAATGAGATGTTCTTAATGTGTATTTATACTTTGCCAAGTACCTCCTTTACTTGACTTTAGGGCTAACTTGTAACTTCTTTTTTGCAACAAATTTTTCTCCTTTACATGACTTTACGACCAACTTATAACTTCTTGACATTAGATCTGTGGCTTCTTGACCATAATTTTGGGCTTCATATTTTATACTACATAACTCCTCAACCGTTTTTATAGCTTAAATTGCCACTTTTGTGCATCCTTGATGTTGCCAACTCGTTCATACATCTACCAACCCATTTTGCTAGAGTTCTTATGAAAAACCTATGTTTTTCCTGGTGTACATGTCATGTTTCATATGCAGAGCACGTACAAACGCTATCCACATACCTAAAATCCCACGTATATACGCTTTCTACACTACTAAAATAACGTGTGTACTCTAAAAAGTGACAAAAAATATAAAATCCGCGCTTTTTGGTGGAGTTTATGGACTATCTTAGGTTTTGTAACCATCTTACCTCCTCTAGCCCTTATGGAAATGAATTAACCATCTTTTTCTCATATAAATGGGGCCCTAGGGGGGTCATTCAGATATATCAAACTAGAGGCAAGAGAACTCTGCCACATTTTCTCCCTTGTTCCCCAAGCCTTCTGCATTTTTCTCTGAGTTTTTTTCTCCACATTCCCTTCCATCCATCCTTTCCCATTGTATTGGAATGTTGGTGGTGAATATTGTATTGGGAATAGTGCACTTGGAGACACATTAAAGGAACCCAAGCGAGGTTTGTTGAACGACGCCAACAAATTTCATGTTGTAACCTTCAATTTTGTTATTAATAAAAGAGAAAATTCTTTGTCCTAGATATTATGTCTATGAGTTTATGTTTATGAATATTTTCATGACTAACTAACTCTTTAGGTAATATTGATAATTAAGTATATGTTGTCCTAGATTGTTCTGTAAGCATTTTTTCAGGCCATCTTTGGGAGGGGGCCTACAATATTGGAACAAAAAGCAATCGAAAGGGATCGACATCAACCGTAGCGACTTAAGGTACACGTCTCTATATTATTTCTCTTCCCTTAGTTATTGTAAGGGTATGTGTGGTTTGAGATAAAATATAATCTTTTATGTCTTTTAGGGTGTCAAGGCTCTTCTTAGTCGCTAAACCCAGATTAGGGAGATTTTCCCCATAACAATCCTGAGGAACCACATGGCATGCTACCTACCATTGGAGACATATTGTTGAGGACTATCAATCCATGGATGTTTTTCATGCATTTTCAATGTCCTTCATACTCTTTTTATTCAATCAACTTTTGGTTTCATGACCACAACTATGGGGATTCTTAACCACTTAAACACTTAACCATATTTCCATGGATTCTTGTATAATTTTTCAAAGCATATTCCCATGAGGTCCATGCTTAAAGCTATGCCATAAGGGGATGACTTTGGAGACTTATTCAATTACACACATCACTTCTAGAGGCTTCTAGACGTCTTCTCGGATTGAAATCAATGACAACCAATTTTCCAACCTTTCCCTTTTGGAATTTATGGAAACACTCATACCCCCTCTATGATCATTGCTCCCCCTGTATTCATCATTTTTTTCTTTCTCTCCCACTTTGATATCAATTGCAAAGGGTAAATCCCCCTCACGATTTCTCTCCCCCTATCTTCTTTCTTCTGAACTTTCTCTCCTACTTTTTTTCTTTCTCTCATGATCTTTCCATACAATTTCTCTCCCCCTGTGTTCTTTGTAAGATGTTTTGTAGATTAAAGTGGGGGTTTCTTGTATATTCTTCATTTCCTCTCTTCTGGGGCTTATTGTCCATTGGTACTTCATGTCATGTAATCCACTGATGTATATTAAAAGAACTCATGTCAAGGTTCCTTCATCACTTGACTTCAAGTATTCATGTCTTGTCATGTCTTCAATGAGATGAAATCAATGATATAATAATTCAACAATTTTCCCTTGACAATATAACTTCTCCTGGTAGTTTATCTCCCCTTTTCTTTTTTTTCCTCTCACAACTTTCCTTCCTGTGACTGACATAGATAATTTTAGGGGCGAAATTTCGCAAATGGGCAAAATTCAAGGTATTAAAATAATGAAAGGGTGAATTTTTTACGTAAAAGTCTTTTTCAAATTTTCAACCATAAGCCCATAAAATATAGTGTTCGCCCTTATTTTCGATATTCGCCCTGATTTTTTCCAGATTATTCAATGTTTTGAGAATTTCACCCCAAAATTTTTGGATTGTTCAATGTTCAAAGCATTTGTCCCTGAAATTGCTAGATTTTTCAATGTTCAGATGATTTCGCTCTGAAATTTCCGAACATTCAATGTTCATACCATTTTGTCCCAATCTATGAAAGTCTCATGTGATGGACCTTTTCTCTACGATGGGCCTCTTCTCTACCAGCATGTTTAGAGTAAGTATCAGATCCTTTAGGATCTCCCCATTTCCATAGGCCAAAACAGGGAGAACCAAATTAGGTTTCACCCTGTGAGAATATATGAATCATAAGAGGTTCGAAAACTTATCTTGAAAATCTAATTTTAGGTTTTTTGTTTCTCGTTTCCATGCATGTTTGTATTCTCATCCAAGTGGGGTTTGGTCATCGAGGAACTTGAGAAATGATTCAAGATCGAATCCCATGGAGTCATTATTGTTTAGTGGTTGCAGAGCTCTAGTTATTTACATTTTTTAGTATCAAATGCGATAATTCATTGTTTCCCTCTCCCTGCACAACAAAATTGAAACTATCACAACAAAGCCCATCACAATATTTTGTTTTGGGGTTTTTGTATTGTGCCTGACTCGTCCTTTTACTTTTTCCTGGTTGTTGAGCGATTTCACATGATCGATGGAGTATTTTTTGGGGGTTTTGATGCATGGTTTCTATTGTATATCCTTCATTCGATCACAATATTTGTTTGGGGGGTTCCTATGTTGTTCCTTAAGTCATCCTCTGTCCTCTACTTTGTTGCAGTTCGATTTCACATGGGATATGGATAATTTTTCTTGGGTTTTTCTTGGAGGATTTTCTATGCAGAGGACTCTGCAACCCCTATATATTGGTTTACCATCATTTTCTATTTGCACAGAGTGCTTTGGACAACCTTCATTTTGGTTTTCCATCATCTACACCTGCGGTATTGAGGTATGCCACTTAAATTCTATTTTCTTTGTTATCTTTATGCATTAAAATGATGTTTTAATTTAATACTTTAGTCATTGTTAGGAAAAATTGTTTGTAATTGGGAGGTACTTGTTTTCTTTTTGGTTTCAGCAGATCTTGCAAGGTTCAAATTAACCCATCAAACTTCATGTGTAAGGCATCAAATAATTTCTGAAAAAGAACACCAATTCTTAAATGGGTGGTAAGTGATTCTATATATTCTCAAATCTTCTAGGAATATATGTTAGTTTCTATTTTGCATGCAATCTGAGAGATATGTATTTCTAGTTTATCATTCAACTTTTCTTAGATTTGTAGGTTTTCCCCTTGCAAGTTTTCCCCTTTCAACAATTCTTCCGATCAATAAGTTTATTACCAAACATTGAGCCATGGATTCATTGTGGTATGTATCAATAACTTCAAATCATCCCTTTTCAACTCATTTTCATTGTGTAAGCAACAAATTCATGCAATAGATTAAATGTTGCAAAGTTTCTTTGAAGGAATTATACATGCTCATTTATTAGAAAATAACAAGTTGGAATTTCATAAATATATCAAAATACCAATGAGTGATGAATTAAAGAGGATTATTGGAATCATTTGGTTTGGTCTTCCCCCATAATAGTGGATGGTATTCTTCTTCTTTTTAGTTCCACTGAAAAAAAAATTCTTGCTTTTTTACCTAACAAGCATCATTTATTGCATTATCTACAATTCCCCTTTGTGGGCATTTTCTATGTTGTTTTTGCTTATTACTATGTAGAATAAGTCTTCACTACTCCATGTATTGCAAACGTTTGATTTTATTTTAGCTTCTAAAGTCTTTTTTTGACGGGATATGTTTATGTGTGAGTAGACACTGCTATGCATCCTTTTGGCTCTCTTTTTTCCCCTTGATTGTAAGTGTTTGAAAAATCTTAAACAAATTTGAATCATTGATGATGTAAGTTAATGATCTTGGAAAGTTTTCTGATTGTCTTTGGGACTTATTCCCATTTCAACACTTCATTGTACAGATAGTTTTTATATTTGGCATGAATCTACAACTCATAATATTAAAGATGGCCTTAGAAATTGAAGGGCGACAATATGTAGTTAAAAGAACTTTGCTAGTGTAGCCAACTAATAATTTTTTTGGTTTGATCGCCCTCAATTTATTCTTTCCTTGATTCATTTCACTTTTTTTCAGGTATCAAATTGATTTGCATTGTCAAATTGTGCTTCCTGAATCTGGTAGAATGAGGATTCATGAGAATAATAATGGTTTGATGGTTATTGTATAATGTTTTCCATCTTTCTTTCTTATTGTGGATATGGGTAAGCATTATGTTAGTAAATAATAAATTCTAGTGTGTAGAATCATTAGGTTTAAAATGGTAACAATAAGAACATTTTATGTTTACAAATGAAGTTTGGCCTCATTAGGTTTAAAATGGTAACAATAAGAACATTTTATGTTTACAGTTGAAGTTTGGCCTCAGATTGTGATTCCACAAGAGGTTTTAGAGCATCATAATCAAAATCGTCATTGGGTAAGTATGTGGATGATTATGTAAGAGAATATTACAGTCAAACAATTTATCCTGTTATCTTGTTTTTCACTTTTATCAATCTCATGTTGTTAATTTGACATAGAACTATTGATTATTAGGCAAAGAGAATATTGATTGTAGTCATATTTTGAATTGAACAAGTAATATATTGGATTGTTTGTGTTTTATGTTTAAGATGGGTTTTGCAGTTTATCTTCTACTTTATACCTTGTAACATAAGCAAGTCTTTCCATCTTAATTTAAAATAAAATCAAATTTGGGTAATTTAAAATACAAATCGAACTTGAAAACATTTTGAAGTATATTGATACAAAATTCATGCAAAATGGGCCATTTACATTGCTTAAATATTCTTTACTACTCTATTCCATATTTACTTTCTACACAGAAAATATATCTAACTAAGCCATATACACTTTTCATGCTTAAATTGTATAACGATAGTACTTGTCTTTTGGGAGACAAATTCTATTACATATTTTTTTTTATATAGACCAAAACTTAAATTATATTTTGGATAAACTTTTTTTTGTGAAAGTATACAATTAATTATGTAATTTTCAAATTATAAGTATATGGAATTTTGCTTTTAAAACTAATTGGATGTACTATGAAGATGGGTTCTCAAGTCAAGAAGGATGTATCTCACAACATAGAGATAATTCTTTGAAGAGATGGCAACAAAAAGCTAAGAAAAAATAGAGATTGAAATTTTGGATTTCAAAGTGGGCCAACAACTTCAAGCCAAGGATCTTCTCCATTGTGTTTGCTCATACAATATTATATGACACATTGAAACTCCAAAAATATCTCCAAGTTGTTACTAATTATGAAGCATCAAATCTGGAAATGGTTGCAACTTCTCCATATCATGAGTAGCTTACTAAAACTGTTTTGATTAATAATACCCTTACTAATTATGAAGCATCAAATTTGGAAATGGTTGCAACTTTTCCATATCATGGGTAGCTTACTAAAACTATTTTGATTAAGAATACCCTGGGCAACAAAGATGCCACATAATAACTCCCTACATCAAAAGATGTTGGTGTAATATATACAGAGTTTTCATATCTCAAGTTTTAAATATATGTTCCATATAATACCAAATATCACTTACATGCCACTAATGTGAATTGAAACTATAGAGAATGGTACTTATATAAACTGTTATTTTCATTGAGAAATTCATTATTGAAGCAAAGTACATAAATTTGTATATATTAAGAGCAATAAATTTGTTTTTCTTATTATATTTTGGAAGCGTGTATTAAATAAAGATTAACATAATTTTATGTTGTCAATCCGCATATGAGTATGTGAGGAGTATGTGTATGGGCAATTCTCCCTTTAAATTTTTTGGATTTCAAAGTGGGCCAACAACTCCAAGCAAGGATCTTCTCCATTGTGTTTGCTCATACAATATTGTATGACACATTGAAACTCCAAAAATCTCTCCAAGATGTTACTAATTATGAAGCATCAAATCTGGAAATGGTTGTAACTTCTCCATATCATGGGTATCTTACTAAAACTGTTTTGATTAATAATACCCTTACTAATTATGAAGTATCAAATCGGGAAATGGTTGCAACTTCTCCATATCATGGATAGCTTACTAAAACTGTTTTGATTAATAATACCCTGGACAACAAAGAAGCCACATAATAACTCCCTACATCAAAAGATGTTGGTGTAATAAATACATAGTTTTCATATCTCAAGTTTTAAATATATGTTCCATATAATACCAAATATCACTTACATGCTACTAATGTGAACTGAAAGTATAGAGAGAATGGTCCTTATGTAAACTGTTATTTTCATTGAGAAATTCATTATTGAAGCAAAGTACATAAATTTGTATATATTAAGAGCAATAAATTTGTTTTTCTTATTATATTTTGAAAGCTTGTATTAAAGAAAGATTAACATAATTTTATGTTGTCAATCCACATATGAGTATGTGAGGAGTATGTGTATGGGCAATCCTCCATCTAAAAATTTTGGATTTCAAAGTGGGCCAACAAATCCAAGCCCAAGGATCTTCTCCATTGTGGCTCTGACGATACAATACTGTATGACACATTGAAACTCCAAAAATATCTCCAAGATGTTACTAATTATGAATCATCGAATATGGAAATGGTTGCAACTTCTCCATATCTTGGGTAGCTTACTAAAACTGTTTTGATTAATAATACCCTTACTAATTATGAAGCATCAAATCTGGAAATGGTTGCAACTTATCCATATCATGGGTAGCTTACTAAAGCTGTTTTTATTAATAATACCCTGAGAAACAAAGAAGCCACATAATAACTCCCTACATCAAAAGATGTTGGTGTAATAAATATCTAGTTTTCATATCTCAAGTTTTAAATATATGTTCCATATAATATCAAATATCACTTACATGTCACTAATGTGAACTGAAACTATAGAGAATGGTCGCAAAGTACATAAATTTGTATATATTAAGAGCAATACTTTTTTTTTTCTTATTACATTTTTTCTTATTATATTTTGGAAGAGTGTATTAAAGAAAGATTAACATAATTTTATGTTGTCAATCCACATATGAGTATGTGAGGAGTATGTGTACGGGCAATCCTCCATCTAAAAATATTTTTCTTAAATTATAAAAGTTCTTTGAGTAATGTTTTAGTTGCTTGAAGGGACTAACAAATATGGTATATTAAGCAATTGAACTTTGTCAATAATAATTAATAGTTAAAGTTTCAATAACATTTTAGTTTATCTTATTGTGCATTTATATATTTAAGCTAAAATCCATAGGGACGTTACTTTTATATTGCTTATGTTTTTTAAGAAGCAGCTTTTATTTTTTCTTGTAAAACAATTGCAAAATGATAGAGAATGCCTCATAGAGTGGAAAACCAAAATTACATTAACAAGAATTGTTCAAAACAAGTATAACACATTAAAAATACCATTATAAGAATTTATGTTATGGTGACACTTAGAAATTTTTCTCGAGAGTAGTGAGATGATCTACAACCCAATATGGAGAATATTGCATGGATCAAATTTCCTAATCTTTATTTTGTTATCATTTAATAAACATGAATTGTTACAGGTTTAAGATGGATCTAAGATGATAAAAACTTATCTTTTGACCAAAATACCCATAATATTGTGAAATTTTGTTTTTATAAATAAATAATTACAAATAATTGATCCAATAAAAATCCATATTATATTTTTTATTGCATTTTTTCACATCTTTTTGAGTGAAGAAAATTATTTTACTAACCGTTTAATTCTACTATCAATTATTTTACTAACATTTTAATTATATTATCCTTTTTAATTTGGATATTATTAATCTTTTACTTTTATTTTCAATTAGATATTACTAATGAAACAAGTTAAATTGCTATAAAAAGAATAAAAAGTGGAGTGGAATATAAATTTTTATCCTTTTAGTTTGGAGATTATTGATCTTTTATTTATTTTTGTTTTCAATTGAATATTACTAATAAAACAAATTCAATTAATATAAAAATAAATAAAAATTGAAGTGGAATGTAAATTTTGATAAGCATATCAAAACAAAGATGTGGTGTTTTTATAAATATCACATTTTTATATTGCCAATTGTTTTTGGGTCATTCAAAATAAATCAATAACAAATAATATTGCTGATCATATATTTTATTTCTGATGTTCTTTTAATATTTTAATTTAAGATCAATGTAACACCAAGTTGTATTTAAACAATATTGCAGAGGATATATTTGTTTTTTAATGTTTTTTTTTAATATTTGAATTTATGATCATTGTCATACCTTTCTTTGAAACATTGTTGCCTTTACCAATTCACATAAGTTGTTTTATTTGTTTGGTGTCTTGTGTTTTATGTAATATGTTACAATTGTGAAGGAAAAGAGTATGACACAGTTATCAATTACAAAGAAAAGGGACACATGAAGTGATGTAGAACAATTGTTTAGGATTTGTTTTTAAATAAAAATAGAGTTTACCCTATCATCACTACTCATTATTCTTGCAACGAAACCATATTATGGAGTTGAGACTCCAAGTGGCATGCAAGTGAAGTCAAAGCCTTTCAAAACCTCTTAATCCCTAATTAATTACATATCATCTTTCAAGATTTAGGGAGTGCAATTAATACATGCCAAGCATCATGAAGGTAAACACACAACTTTGTATGAAATGGTCATGATGAAACCACGAAAGTATAACATGACAAGTCCACAATGCATGTTTAGGTGGATTGAGAACTCAACAATGCATGTTTAGATGGTTGGCTTTTTGGAGGCTGATGTGATACGATGTAGGCACCATGTGTTATATGCCAAAAACAAATTTTCAAATTAACAACATTCAAAACAAAAATGTGACAACATGCACAAAAGAGAGGGATAGGATTAGAGTAGAGAAAAACCCCAATAGGGTAAAAATAATTCTAAGATGAGTGGATAAAACACCCAATAAGATTAAAAAACATTCTAAAATAGGCTTGTATTAGAGTTGAGAAAACTTTCCAATAAAGTTAAAAAAACATTCTAAAGTAATATTTGTGTAAGTTATATTTGTATGAAATTAAAAGGAACATCTTTTTAGTGAAGAAACCCCCTAGTGAGATTGATCCAGGGGATCAAATTTTGCTAAAAAATCAAAGTGCCCGGAATCGCTTCAAATCAAACAAGTACGTAGACCTCGTCGTCACAAACCCAACACAACTTGTTTGGGTTCAAATGGACGTCAGATGAGTGAGATATCGCGTTCTGTTCAAATCCTCAAACAGGTAAAAAAAAATGTGCTGACTGTACAGTCCGTACGGATGATGATGTGGTAGGGCCGTACGATGACGTGGCAGATCCATAAGCTAGTGTGGCAGGGTTGAGTTGGCAGACAATTGACAGTTGGACGGTCGAATCATTTCTTGACACGTGGCATCTTGGTGGCGAATGGATTGGTGACACGTGGCCCAAACACGAGCCGCCACGTGTCACCTGGGCATTGGATAAAATATGTGTAGTCGGCAGGACTCGACCCCGCAACCTCCGGGCAGGGGAAGAGCCTTGGGAAGGGCCGCCCAACCAGTGCACCCACCGTTGTTTCTTATTATATATATGGTTTTAAAATTATTTGAGTTTGAAATGTGTTATGGTTGGGGTGCGGTCCGGGCCGGGGCTAAGCCCCGGTCCCCGACCATATGCGGATTACCATATAACCACCACCGTGTGCGCTCAATTCAAACGGTTAGCCCACAATCACATGTGGACAACCATGTGACCATACCATGCGCAGTTATGTTAACAATATATTTGACCAACGGTTATTGCGCAGGAGTTTACATTGCCAACGGTTTAAAACCGCGCGTCGACACTTGGCACTTAACCATATGGTTTGGAGTTTAGCCCTAGTCTTTGATGCGTGCGGTCATATGACCCATATGTCCACGGTTTGGTGGTTAGGGGCTAGGTTCCCTAACCATCCTACAGTTTACATGGTTTTCGGTTATGCACCCGGTGCTAGGTTTTAGCATGGAAATGAGCGCGTGTGCTAGGTTGAACACACAAAGGTGCAATTTGGCGATCCAGAGACAACAAGTTTGAAGGGGAACTTCCAGGAAGTCTATCTTCTTCAATTTTTGGTCAAATCAGGTGCCAAAAAAGCCCAGCTAGGGGTTTTTGGACGTTCTGAAGCCATTAGAGCCATCTATTTTAAATTTTGAGCATTTTAAAGCACATATTTTAGCACTTTGAGCAAATAATATAAAAGATCCATTGGAAGCTGGACCAGGAGATGTAGCCCAAGAGAGGGGTGAAATCCTTTATCATTTGTTGTGTTATGTGTTTTCTGTTCATTGTATTTTGCTAGTTATTATTGCATCTTGAATGTGTAATTTCTATAAAAATTTGTGTTTGCAAAATTGATCCATTTGCATATGAACACTTGAATTAAAACTTGCAAATATTTTCAAGAATACAAGCCTTTATCATTTTTAGATCAGAGATAGAAAAAATTCTATTATTTAGATGCATCAAAAACCATTTCTCCACTTCCTAATGGGGTAAAAAGAATTCTAATATCTATGTGTCAAAAGCCATAAAAAATGGTATTTATATTGTAAGACTACAATGACCATTGTTAAATCAAAGAGAATGTGAAAATATAAAGTTACCATAACTCCTTTACATCACACGTCCACTTGTCCTCATAACAAGTAAATTTCATATCTTCAACAAAATTCCCACAAATGGATTTTCTTTTTAGATGGCTAAGGTTTGTAGTGGTTTGCACTTATATAATAAGTTTTGTGGTGGTTTGCGCTTATAAAATTGTTCGTGTAGCTTTCCTAATTGTGTTGGTGGAAAGGCATGACACCATGGTAAAGGTTGTATCAAGCATGGTAATCAATCCATTCACACATGAAGCTTATTTACTTCTTGCAAATGGTTTTTGTTGTTGTTGCTACTTACCCTCCCCCTTATTCTTTTCTAGACATTGAGAAGCATAGTGGTCATGTTTGTTGCATTTGAAGCACTTGATATGGACCAAATCCTTCTTCTATTGCTTAGAAGATCCTAAATCTTCCTTCTTCTTATGGCCCATCCCGAATCATAATTCTTTTCCTCTTTTCCTCACCTGTGACCTTCCTAATGAGGGCTATGTCTAGAACTGACCTAAGGCATGAATTCAAAATTGTTTGAATATTGTTTGATTTGTATGTTTATGTTTATCAAATTCTCAGTAAGAAACCCAAGTTTGGGAATTTCTAAATTTGGAATTGTATTGGTTAATGTTTTTTTTACCTAAATACAATGTGATATATTTACATTGTTGCAACAATTATTATTAGATTTTTTATGCATATGCAAAGTGATATGGTTTTCAAAAAGTGATTTAGTATCGTAATTGTTGATGTTTGTAGGACCGTCACTTATTTAACCAAGGATGTAACGAGTTCCTTAATTACACTTTTTTTTTTTTTTTTTTTGTAAATTAGTGTGTGAATCTATATTATGTTATAAGGTTTTAGTACAAAATTGATGCATGGGCTCCCAAGATTTTCCTGAATAGAAACCAGATCCAGGGTCCCTGAAATGTAGTATCTGAGAATGAACAAAAAGTGCATGGGTCGCCACCACGAGAAACCAACCCAGGCTACCATAATCTAGTCTAAAAACTTCATCAAAAGAAATCAAAAAGTCTAAACATAGTGGGATTAGATCCTACCCTCAGAGACATGATCTGGATGGGTCCTGTGCTAGTCTAGGTTGATGGGGTGATCTTCATCCCCTTCCTGCTGTGTCGTGTCCTCATCCCTCTGTTCCACCAGACGTAGCTTTCTGATGCATGTTGGGGTTCCATTTCTGTTAGCTGGAGTGATATCTATATGGTGGATGTAGCATAGATAGAGATGAAATTGCCTTGCCATCCTTTCCGGTTTCTCCTATTATCTTTTCTGGTCCTCCACCATCCTTGTTACCCCCACCTCTAGGTTACTGAGGCGATTGAGAATTCTTGTGCGCTCTTTCTTCTTCTCTTTGGTTTCCGTCCTGTTGGTCTCACCCCGGTCCGCACACATCTTTCCTATCAGCATTTTAGTTCTCCGGGCTTCCTCCACCGTCATGTGGTAGAGGGTTAACCTCGGTTGTGTGGCTACAAGATCTCGTATCCCCCCTGCTTCTTGGGTTAGTGTTGACCAGGATTTTCCCCTGTAAGCGTTGTTAATTTCACCCTCCCATCTTTTAATGATCTTCTTCCCCTTGGTTTATGTCTTCGTGAGGAAGGTTCTCTTTGCTTCCCTAGCCACATGTTCGATTCTTGTCATCCGCCAGATGCTCTGTGGAGGTTCCTTCTCCTGGGGGCCTCTCTTGCTGTTGGTTTTCTTCATGTGTACCATATTCACTTGCAGGTGGTGGTTTTTATGTTGGGTTCTCTCCCTGTTCCTCTTCACCTCCTTCTGGTAAGTAAGGTGGCCACTGTAATTGCAATGCCTCGTTCTGTGGTAATTTTTGGTGTCCCTGCCTTTATGGAGCCAACCCGGTTGCAGTCATGTCCTTGCAATCATGGCCTGCTCTTCAAGGTGGTACTGCCCATCAGTATCCGTTGTTCCATAGCATATGCGTTTGATGACCTTGTCATTATCCCTGCACCAATGCTTTGCCTTGCTTGTTGTATGCCATCCCTTTCCCCGTCCCCATATCGGTACTTAGGTGAGGTGTGTTCCTACTTTTCCCTGGTGTGGCCTATCGTCCTTCATCCTTTGTCACCTATGAGTTATCTCTTCTTCTTTCCAATGGGAAACTTCTGTACTTATTTCTATTGACGGGACTGTGGTACCGTACCTTCACCTGATGTGTGATCTGCGTCTGCATTTATAACCTTATTGATTGGTGGGCCATCAACTCCTATGTGGGACCTACGTGTCCTTTAGTGTCTGCTATGCCTCCATTCATTCCATGATGTTCCATACTACTCCTGTTGTCCCATTATTTTTTCGCAAGTTGGGTGCAATCTGTCCCGAATTGTCCTTGCAGGATGTTGTGCTAGATTGTGTCTAGTTTTGGACCTTCATTGTTGAACCCCTCATTTGCTATTATGTCCTCCAGTCCATTTGTTGACCTCCTCACCCAACGCAACTCCACAGTGATCCCTGTCCGCAAGTGCTCCTGGATTTTTTTCAGTAGGTAGGCCAATCTCCAGTGCCTTTGGATTTTACCTATTCTGGTACCTTTCTGGAGTTTTCTCACTGTGTTGATGACTATCATGGATTCTCCTTCCAGTATGGCGTTCATCATCCCCTCCCAGCTGAGAAACTCCAGGCCTATCTCCAGGGCTCCAAATTTTGTGACGTTATTGGTTAAGTTTCCCAGGTTTCCTGCATACATTTGTATGATGTTCCCTTTACTATCCTTGATTACTCCTCCTAAACTTGTTCTTCTTGGGTTTCCTTTCACCGCCCCATTGAAATTCAACTTGAGGGAGCCCGAAGGTGGTAGTTTCCAGTTGCACTCACATACCTGGAGTTGCGGCTGATGTATGTTTGGATTGGGTTTGTGCCCACTTGTTAGTTAGAAAGCCTCTAGGACTCGAGAGTCCTGATCTGTGGGTTGTGCTCTACCCTCCTGGCAGTTGCGGCTCATCACCATCTCGCGTATCATGGAGGTTATTGTTTCCTTGATCTTCCCTTCTGACCATCTTTGGTTTCTGAAAATTCGTCGGTTCCTTTCCTTCCATATCAACCATATGATCATTCCTGGGGTGAGGCTCTAGCAGAGGTTCAAATTTTTTTGGTTGCTATAGTTTTCTCTCCAGAGCTTGATTGTTGCGACAATGTTACCACAGATCCTGTCGGATTGGCGGAAGATACTTGTTGCCTAGTCCCATAGTTCCACAGTGTAGGCACAGTCATCAAGGAGATGGTTGGTTGTTTCTTCCTGAGTTTGACAAAGATGACATCTTGACGGATCGGTGAAACCTCTTTTCCTTAGGTTATCCCAAGTTAGGATGTGGTTGTGTAATATTAGCCACTGGAAGATCTTAATCTTTGGCCATTGGGGGTTGTTTCAGAGCATATGCCAGTGTTATGTCAAGTCGTCTTGGTCTGGGTTTGTCATATAGTGACGGAATTCTTTTAGGTTAAATTCCCCTCCATCCTTTTTTCCCCACCTCAACTGGTCCTCTCCTTCTGTGATTGTTATTTTTCGTCTTCCCAGTTCCTCCTCCACCTCTTTTATTGTTGTTGTGGGTATCTCATTGTTCTGAGGGTTAATCTTGTCCCATATTCGCCATTTGTTGTGGTCCGTTCCCTGCTGCCAGTATTGATATACATTGATTTTCCCTTGTGTGATGAGGTCCTGTTGGAGTATCCCTCTATCCTCGTTTTCCATCTTTGGTTCCTGTTGCCAAGTGTCCTCCCATAATATGGTTGTTCTACCATTCCTGATTTCCCAAAATCTATGTGTCTGAATCCATGCTTTGTTGCACTAGGCTAGGTTACAAATGGTTGAGCCTTCCCTGGTTCCTCCAAAGCAGATTATGTCCTGGTCGCGGGTGTCTGGTGCATACTTTTCCTTCCATAAGTTTACCCAGGGTGTTGCAGTTTCTTTGACCCACCGTCACCAGAGTTTCACCCCATATGCATTGTTGGTCATTTTTGGATCTTGTAGCTACAAGCCTCCTTTGCGTTTTGGCCTACAGAGTTTCTCCCAGGTCACCAGGGCCCATTTTTTCTTTGTTTTCTCACCTCACCATAGGAATTCCCTCTAGATGGCTCTGATTTTCTGTAGGATCCCCTGTGGAGTGGGGAAGGATGAAATCATAAAGGTTGGGATGGCTTGTAAAACAGTCTTGGTTAGGATCAGTCTGCCAACTAGATTAAGGGATCTATACGTTCAATTTTTTACCCGCTCCTATAACCTGTTTATTACTCCTTCCCAAGTTGACAACTTATACAAATTTTCTGTCAAAGGAATCCCCAAATACTTGGTTGGAAGTGTTTTCCATTCAAATCCTAGAATGTTGGTCAAATTCCTTTGGATATATGGATTGGTATTAAAGAAAAAGATCATCAACTTGGAGTGGTTGATCTCAGCGCCCGAGGCTTCCCCAAAATATTCTAGGATTCTTTTGTAGGCTTTGGTTTCCTTGACCGTGGGTATGTCGTGGAGTAGTGTATCATCCATAAATTGTTGGTGATTTGAAGTAGGGAAGCTTTAGAAAGGTTTGAGCCCTGTTATTTCCCTAGTTGTTGTTGTGTTCTTTATGCCTCGGCTGAGGCCTTCCATCATCAGAATGAACAGGAAAGGAGACAATGAATCTCCTTGTCTGATCCCTCTCGTGGGCTAGAAAGGTTTGGCCGAGGCTCCATTGATTAGTAGCGAGTATCTTGTTGTGGATACTAAACTGACAATCCAACTGATCCAGTGCTGGGTAAAACCAAAGGATTCCAAGGTATTGATCACATAATGCCAACTAATTTTGTCATAAGCTTTTTCTAGGTCCAGTTGTATTAACATTCCCCCCTTTTCTAGAGTTTTAAGGTGTGAATGACTTCATGGGCCTGGATGATGTTGTCCGTTATTTTTATACCTTCCACGAATCCTGCATGTTCTTACAAGATCAATGAGGGTGGGAGGGGTTTCAATATATTTTATATGACTTTGGAGAAGATATTGTATATCACATTAAAAAGTGTTATGGGTGTGTACTGGTCTGGGGTTTTAGCTTCATTTTCTTTAGGGACTAGGGTGATGATGGTTGCATTTAGGGCTTTAAAGATGGAAGCAGACCTTCTAGAGTCATATACTACCTTATAGATGTCATGTCTGACGATTTCCTAGCAGAATTTGAAGAATTCCATAGTGAAGCCATCTGGACCTGGTGCTTTCACACTGGGCATTTCCTAGAGAGCTTGGTCCACCTCTTCTGTGGTGATATGTTTGTTCAGGAAGATTTTTTGTTCCTCGGTAACCAAGCGTGGTATATGTTGGGATATCCTATGAATGGCCTCTGATCTATCTTGATGTGGTTCTTGGGATATCTCGTGGAAGTGTCTAACCATAGCGCTTTTGATCTCCTGATGTGGCTCGCGCTCGATTCCATCTTGGTCCTTGATCTTCAAGAATTTTTTATGGGCTTTTCTGGACATGGTTGTTCTATGGAAAAACTTGGTTTTCGACTCTCCTTCCTTTAGCCACTGAATATGTGACTTCTGATGCCAGAGTGTTTCCTCTTGCTGGCATCACGCCTCCCAATCTTGATTCATTTGGAGCTCTTTCTTTTTCCGGTCCTCCGTATAGCCTTCCTGCATGCAAGTTTCTTGGAGTTTTTTCATTTTTTCTTCGATGTTGTTTTTCTCTATGTTTATATTCCCGAAGATATCCTTGTTCCATTCCTTGAGTTTATTTTTTATGTATTTAAGTTTCTTGTGTAGTTTGAACATCCTAGTCCCTTGCTCCAGTTGCTCCTCCCGCCAACACTGTTTGATGTTTTCCTTGAAAGTCGGGTGATCAATCCAGAATTTCTCGAATCTAAAGGGTCTATTCTTAGGTGTTGTTTGGAAGCCTTCTTCCAGTTGCACTGACGAGTGATCAGATCCACCCCAGGGTAGGATGTTGCAATCTAAAGTTATCCTCTGCATAATGATTGACTATGATATAAGGAATTGATCAAGTCTTGTAGCTACCTGAAACTGGTTCCTTCATTTATTATTCCAGGTGAACTGTCCATTCTTAGTTTGGAGATATACCATCTCTGATCTGTCCATACAATTTGAAACTTCCTCCACATCCCGATCCATTCTTCTAATACCACCCTTCTTTTCTGCAAGGGAGGTGATAATGTTGAAGTCCCCTGCAAGGATCCAGTGGAGGTTGGTGGCTTGGAATTTTATATCTTCCAGGTCTTGGATCATTCCTTTCTTTTCCTCTATCCCATTGGGCCCATACACATTTGTGCAGAGAATCTCCTCAATGTTTCCTATGATTTTCATGCACACCGTTAGGGTGTTTCTGGTTGCTTCGACTGCTATTAAATTTAGGATTTGTGGGCTCCACAATGTGAGTATGTCGCCTGAACTTTGGTGGTCTTCGATGGATACCATATTGTACTTGTGCCAGTTTTGTTTACTGATTGATTCCATTCTATCTGTATTACATTTCGTCTCTTGAATAAAATAGAGATCCGGTTGCTTCTTTTTTAGTTTATTCCTAAGGATTATTTGTTTTCTTAGGTTGTTTAGGCCTCTTATATTCCAAGTTATAACCTTCATTTAAACATGTGGGGGAGAGTTGGGAAAGATTTTCTTGATCTTATCGGATTTTAGCAGTAGTGCTCCTAGCTTCTGCAGTGCTACGCTATTTGATTTCCTGCCTTTTTTCCTCCTCGTATTTTTGGGTGATAGCTGCAATTGTCCCTCACCAGTTTTCACTCCTAGGTGTCCTATCTCCCCGTGTGTGCATTTTTGTCCGCTGGATTTGGCTTCCTCCTATAGGAGGAATAGGTATTTGATGCGGTCGAGTTGCTCTATTGGTACATTTTTGACTCCCTACCTTTTCCATTATTCTAATATGTGTGGGAGGTCTATTCCTTCCCTTTCCATCAAGTCTCTGAGATCAGGGTCTTCTGTACCTACTTCGCTTGGGGTCATTTTTGCATCTCCCTCTGCGTATTGCATGGCGGTGTTGTCGTCTTTTGTTTCTCCACCCATCGAGGTTGCACAACTCCCTTGAGCTATTGTATTGTTTGGCTGTTGGGTGGGCTCTTTTGTTGCTTGGTCTTTGACTTCTGGAGATTTTTCCGAGTCCTTGTCTTCTGGTGTCCCTTTTTTTTTTGGTCCCTTCAATCCATTATATTTTGGGTCTCCTGGGTATTTCCTGCAGAGGTTTTATTTTTCTTTTTATTAGCTCTGTTCTTGGGGTTCGGAGTTATAAACCCTTCCTCGTCTTGTTGAGTTTTGGGATTTGTCGCTTCCTGCTTTTTGTTTAGAGGGAACTCTCTGATCAAATGTCCATGTTCATGGCATCTTCTACATCTAAATGGGATCTGTTCGTAATATATGTTTTGGATCCATTCCTCATCCCTGAATTCCAGACTTATGGCTTCTGGGAGTGCTCCAGAAACATCCATCTCTATGAAAATTCTTGCATATGATGTGTATCTTCCTTTTAGGGTAGCTTCTGAGGTCTTCACATATTTCCCCAATTTGTTTCCTATAGCTTCAAATGTCGAGGGAAACTAGTAGTCTAGGGGTAGGGAATAAAATCTCAGCCAGACTGGTACCTTTTTGAAAGTTTCTTTCTCTGGGGACAAGTTTTCTTTCTAGGGTTGCATGTAGAGTCCTACTGAGGTGTGGAAGTATGGACCTCCCTCGAAGACTCTGTACTTGTCCTCCAGGTTGATAAAGACTATTGTGAAGAAACCCTTCGAGCCGAGGTGGAGCTCCACTTCTCCATTAGGCTTCCAGTGATATTTAATCCAATTGCATAGAGTTATTTCTCTGGGCCATAACCCCATAAATTTGCATATGAGTGCATGCGTCTTCATTTGATCCCTGTAGAGTTGCATTTGTGGGTCCCCCATTACCACCTTGGGTATAATTGTTGTTTTGGGCTTGCAAGGGTTGTGCCCCTCTGTCTCATTAGCCTTCGTGTTCTCTTTTGCCTCTTTATGAGATTCCTTAGTGACTTCCTCCATGGCCTCATTTTTGTCATGACTTCTCTCTTGATGCTTCCTTGGGTCTGATCCTGAGGTTCCTGTCACCAGTTCCTTGAAAACTCCGTTGCTTGGCCCTTTTCCTCTATCCACCACTAACTATTTGTATGAAGGGGTCCCCTTTCCCCCCATCTTACTGCTCATGCTTCTCTCTGCTTTGGCTGCGACTGTAAAACCCTAGCTCGTCGCGACTATCAAAACCTAGCTCCCCCTGAGTTTTCGATCTTGCTCGAGTTCCTTAATTACATTTAAGAACTTGATGGACCAATATTTTCAAAATAATGCGGTGAATATTCTTGTGTGGAAAATGTGAATTGGTACATGGTGGTAAGTCAATTCCCTTGTAAACTGCGAGAGGTTATTAAATTAAGAGATTTTTTTTCATGATGTTTGTTTTAGATGGAGGTATTATGAGTGCTACATTTGTAGAGTTGACTTTCTTTATTATATCATATTGATTATGTATATTGTACCTTGAGTTAGGAATAGAATATTTGTATAATTGAGTAGATTTATTATATCATATTGATTATGTATATTGTACCATGATTTAGGCATGGAATAGGAAGAAAATAACTTCGTTTTGAAATGATATTTTCTTCTATTATATAGAAAACATATGTATAAGGTTAGAATAAGCCACAATAGGGATATCCTTAGCCTCATTTATAAAAAAATAAAAAAATAAATCTCTAATTTGGGTAAATAACTCATCAAATGCTATGTTCTACAAGGATTCACTAGATCCTACCAAACCTTCAAAAACATAATTAGAATTTATAGTGAATCCATGTTTATGGATATATGAATTCAAAAAATATCGATATATGTTTAAGATTATATGTAACAAAGTATGACATTAACAATTTTCCATATGAAAGAGCACTATCTCTTTAGCGATCAGATAGTGGTAGAAAGGGAGAAAACAATATAACAAATTTCTCTAATGAAATTGATATGGAACAAAATGCTTTGGAGACTCATAACGATAGTCCATTTGGAGAAGATTGTGATCAAAATGAAAAAAACGAAGACCAAGATGAGAATGAGGAAATTGATATACTGCAAGATTTTATGTAATCCAATATATAGGAGGGCCCAAGGGACACTTATTTTGGTATACGTGTTCCATTGGTGGTGCAAGACATAGTGAATGGAATAGCACAAATGATGTGAATTTTGTGCTTCATTGTTCCTCTATTTTTCGAGTAGGTCGATTTTTTTTTATCATAGCAAGATTACTATATGTCAATTTGAGGTTGCATTTCAGGTAAAAATAGGTTCTATATTTTGTACTTTTCATTGCAACATTGGAATGACATTTCCTTCATGCAAGTTATTTTAAGTTTGATGTTTTGATATTTAACTACTATAGTGTCTCTTTTTTGCATGTGATAGGAAATGAAGATAGAACTTGATGAAGATGGGACATATGTCTTCACATAGATAGTGCCATATTATTAAAGGGTAAATAACTAATTTAACAAGACTTCCGCTAAGCAAGAATGGGCTCATTCAAGTAGATTAAATTTCTTTGATGTCTAGCTATAATATCTTGGTAAATTTGAATGGTTTGTTTGTTTGTTGCATTTTGGAGCATTTTTTCAAGTTTGAAATTTTAGGTTTGCTTTGGTTAAAAATTGTATTAGTCCCTTGAATGCTTCTAGTTCTCATTTGATGTTTGATTGAACCCTTTATTGTGGCATGATTGGTTTCATTTGATTTCCATTGAGTCAAGGGTTTGGGTTAAAGTTAAAGACCTTTGTTGAGTAAAAAAAAACTTTTGTTCATCTTTTTGTCATTTTTATTTGAGAAACATATGGTAATAGGATTAATATATGGCTTTGGTTATTATCTGGGAATTCAATGTGTTTTCCATAATTATTATTATTTTACTTATATATTTGATGGTTCAAGGAAAGATTCTTTTATTTCCTTTCATTTTGTGGAATGACTTAAGCATATTCACCTTTTATGATATATTATGCTTAATGTGTATTTTCTTTGAAAAGACTTATTGGTTATTTAGAAAGGGAAATGAGCTCTACTTAGCTAAGTTAAGAGAAAAATGGTCTATGCATTAGGTTCTTATGCATTCATCATAGGTGACCTATTAGCATGAGACCAATATTCCTCTAATGCAATTATACTTTTGATGCCAAGACTAAAAGAGAATTACATGTAGCCAGTTGAGGATGAGAGAATGTTTAGTGCACTATCATTCTTGAAGTCAAAGTTGAAAACCGAGCGTGAAAAAAAATTATTACATACTTTTTGTTAATAATGCACATGTTATGTAGAGTTTCATGTAACTAAGAAAGAGGTATGCTTATTGGTGCTAGTATCACATGTAAAAAAAAGGTTTCTGTATAATTCAATATCATTTATTTCTATATTATTTTCTATAACTCAATTTTGGGAGTCAGTATGTAGAGGATCTAAGTGATAGTTATGTGCTTCCCTTAAGGGGCTTAAAATGGGTGATAATATTTTTTCTGTGCACTGTGCTACTATCGGGTATATATATACATGATGACATAATAACCCCTACTTAATATACACCTCTTATTGTTCATGTTTAATTATGGTAGTATAAATGAGTTTATCTCTTTTTATAAGGCTTGATCTATGCCCAACATTTATTACAAAGTTATGTGTCCCTTAACTTTTTTATAAGACAATAAAAATATAAGGATAAAAGTGACCTTCCTTCCTTGGAAAGGGGTCATTTTTGGGTACAAATGGATGATTATAGAGGAAGTCATGCATGGAATGTGACCTATCAATATTTTTATACTTTTGGATTTATTGATGGATAGAATTATGTGCACTCCTATTTAGGAACATCCTACGGGGAACTTGTTTGAAGGGTCCTTTCATAATTGATGAATCAATAATAAAGAATCCATAGTAGAAGTGGTAGAGCAATGATTAATATCTCTTGATCTTGAAAAAAGTGGTGGTCAGGATCAACACATATGAGTTTGTGGTTATATATCATCAAAATTTATAGAAGGATATGCAAGAGTGTACAATTTGAACCTTGACAAACACAACACATGATGTTTGCATCGTTTTCTAGAGGATGGAAAAATTATGGTTTTTTTACAAATATGTAAAATGAGTATATTACAGTTCAATGCATAAATTTTCCTATTATTATATATGGTTTTATACTTTATTGAAAAACTCTCCAAGACTTTACAAGGTTTTATAATTCAGTGAAAGATTCGCCAAGATTTTACAAGATTGCATAATTCAGTGAAAGATTCGCCAAGATTTTACAAGATTATATAATTGACTAAAATATTCGCCAAAAAATTATGTATACATATATTATATTATTGATAAAATAACATTCTATTTTTCATATGTATCATGGGGATTCACCCATTTATTATAGATATGAATTTGGGGGGGTTCTTAAAATCACCTTTGATGATTGGTTGGTTCCACCTGTTATATGATTATTTTCTGAGTGATAAGCTTTAATCAACATTCCTCTTGATGAAAATGAAAAAAAATATTTATTTAATTCCTATTGAGATCATGATTTCATCCACTGTCATGTATCTTCTCTCGTTCATGTCAAGAATTGTCTTATATACCTCCCAAATATCTCATCAATTCATCTATCCCCATATGTCACAAAACTATCCATGACTATGCTTCTCAACTCCACATAATATTGATTAATCCACCACATCACTTATTATGAGAGCTTCTTCGAGTCTGTTGCGACTCATCACTACATGTTCCTACTTCTGAAGATAAGTCAAATATGTTCACTAGTTTGCTTTATCTTCAAGTCAAACCTACAACAAGTACACATTCTCGAATCTGCAATAAATATATCCCTTCTTAAATACATGCTTGAAATATTCTATACGATCATGACTCTCTTCCTCAAAAGTGTATAATCATATTCCTTGTGTCTTCTAGCTAATCCATTCATATTTGTATGGAGACGTGTTTTGAACTTCACCTTGAAGTAATAAATCAATTTGTCACAAGAAATTATGCATCTCTATCATCAAACCACTCTGAATATGCCTTCCCAAAATCTGTAAACAAACACTTTGGAATGCCCAAAAGACAATTATTTGATTTGCAATAGATTTTGCTTAGACTCCCCCTCTTCAACATTCACATTTACTAGAATTTTCTGAGTCGGATGGCTTAGAACAATGCATAAACCTTATCTGTTGTAGGATCATCTTTTTAATTCTGACATCTTCCTCTTTATCTGTAGATTCATCACGATCTTCCACTTTTAAAAATATTGTGATAATAACCTCTGAGAGTTCTTCATTCACTTGCTCTTGTTTTTTATTCTTTCTTATCCAAACCTTCTTGTACTTGATATCAATGTTTCCTTCATGGAATGATTCATTGTGATTCTTCAATCACGAGCTATCTATCCATGGTTTTGGATTTTGTAACATTCGATATTGTAGGAAGCCACATAAACATCTCTTTCTTGAACATTTCTTCCATACACTCTGCAATCTACAACTTTATGTCCAAAGTTATTACCACTAAAACAATAACTAGAAAATAAAATTTGATACCTAGGAGAAAATGATCCTCTTTGTGATGTATTCCTTCTAAATTCATTCGTTAGATGATCCCAATCTTGTTTTTTTTAGTTTCCTTCATAATGATTGAATATTATTTTATGCCTAGAGGTACAAGGTATATTTCTTGGGGATACATCTATTATACATTCATTCCTCTTTGACTATTGTTAACAATGATCCATTTCTTTGAGAATGTTTGCATCATTCTAAACCTTCTCTTCATTCTTCCTTTTTGAAAACCTAGAATTCTTCTCTTCATATTTCTTTATTGGTGGTGTGGATATTCCTCTCTCTTCAATGCTCTTGTTGGGATTGGCATTTACATTTTATTTGCATGAGGCTTCACCAATGTATCTAAGACCTACTTTGTTGAATGGTGACCTTTGGAAATTGAGAATATCTTCTAGTACTTGAGATCTCTTCAATTTTTTGTTGAGTTTGTCAAATTCAACCCTCAATGAGACAAATTCTTCTTCAAGCTTCTCAACATATTCTTCTTTATTTATCATCTGGATCTTCATTACTTCTTTTTTTCTCTTAGCTTCTTCAAGTTTGGTTTTGAAGGAGATGATTTCGTCTTCAAGTATTTTTTCTTGCTGACTAAATTATTCTTCAGGCTTGTTTAAGTCATATCTTTCCTTAAGATGACTTGTCAAAATTTCTTCTCTCTTCTTTGCTTCATTTCTAAATGATATTATTTCAGTTTCCAAGTACTTCTTTTCTTCCTACTGATTTTTGAGTGTTTCTTCAATCCTTTTGGATTCTTCT
The DNA here is from genome assembly GCA_009831015.1 of Picea engelmannii. Lineage (NCBI taxonomy): Eukaryota > Viridiplantae > Streptophyta > Pinopsida > Pinales > Pinaceae > Picea > Picea engelmannii. The sequence continues at coordinate 2,339,236 of ML776702.1, forward strand.
AAATGAAACTTTAGATTTATAATAATATTTTCGACTTCTTCATAGTTTTTTATCAATTATTCCTTGAGTGACTTATTTTTCTTTCCTTCTCTTTTTATCTCACTTAAGGCGTTGATTAGTTCTGCTTCCATAAATACTTCACCTTATTCTTTTGGATCTGTCAGATATGACGAGGTTCTTTTTCTTTTTCTATCTCAACATCTTATTTATCTTGATCAACATTCTCTGGTTCTAGAAGAGATTTCTTAGAGTAGATATTATGTGGCTTATCCCAAATCTCTTTACTTGATGAACATTGTCACACTCTATTTTTTTGTCCCTTTTTAATTTCTTCTTGGCTATAGTATTCATAGGATTCTTTGGAGCAGTGTATCCTGTAATAATTGAGTGACAAACATAAAATCTTTGTGCATGTAAAAATACTTTCGTCCTTTGGCTCCATATCTCATAGTCCTGACCATCAAACATTGGAATTTCATTATCAATGCACTCCATGATTTACCTTATAGTGTTTAAACTATTTCTAAAATACCTTCTCTGAGACCAATTGTTGGAATATTCACCAACACTGAGAGTGGGGGGTGAATCAGTATTGAGCACCTTTTACCATTTGCAACCACAACATGTAAACATTAATTTATCAATAATTTATCACTTTATGGTTGCATCCACTATATCATAAACATATAACCACAAATACACAATACACAATAATTTTACGTGAAAACCAAAATAGGAGAAAATCGTGGAACAATTTTCTTATATCATGTCAAGAATTACATTCATAGGAAGCACCAACTTCCAAGATTCTCCAGAACCAACTATAAGGAGGAACCGACCCCCTTTTTCCAGGCTCCAACCTGAAGGAAGCTACAAATACCCAAATTCTCCAGCTCCAAATGGAAGGAGGCTCTAACCCCCTATTTTACAAGCTCTAACTTGAAGGAAGCTACAACTCCCTAGATTCCTCATCTCCAACTAGAAGGAGGCTCCAACCCGCTATTTTTATCAACAACAACTCAAAGGAAGTTGAAAATACCCTACAAACAAAAAACTGCTATATGAAGACACCAATCTTCCTATGCACCACCCAATCTCCCAGGAATACAAATGATATACTCAACCTATCACTGTCAATGTCACTATATCTATCACTTTATCTGTCATTGTCTCTATCACTATCATTGTTACTGTCTCTGTGATTGTCCCTGTCACTATACTTGTCACTATCACTGTTACTGTCGCTATCACCATCACTATTATTTTCAATATCATTGATACCGATGCATCACCATCATAAAAAATGGATCCACTACAACTGATACATCATCATCATCAGAACTAGATCCAACATAACTTAGACATCATCACCATCAAAACAAGATCGACCACAACTGATACATCAAAATCATCAAAACTAGATCAACAACATCAACCTGCATCCACATAAATATCCCAGGTCCACATGAGTCTACATATAAATCCCAACATCACTTCTTAAATTTATCTCGAACACATGTTTGAGACTAGTTTGTAGATTAGTTACAAATCCTATCTTTAGACAAGTATAAATTTGTACCTATAATGAATCAAGGTCTGAAACCCATACCCAATATTATTTTATATCTTCTCTATAATTACTCCAAGTTTCTCTCCTTCATACATCACTGAAAAAGAGATATAGAAAAAATGGTAGACCTTCCTGAATTCTAGCCTATTCTAATGAGCGCACTTGTAAAACATGCCATGCGTTTAGTATTTGATATATGGTTCTGAAACTTAGAAAAAAAATACTAAATAATGTACTCTTTCAAATGCAATTGCTCTCATGGAATTTGGATCCTCTACGAAGAAGTTATGAATGTTTTCCTGAAGCACATGTTTGAGAGTAGTTACAAGACTATTCATAAACCCTATCTTCCATAGAGTTCATCTACAAAATTAAAATGACCCCGAAACTAAAATTCGTACCATAGGTACCTTGACATGTCTTCTCAATATCCACGAAGTTTCATTATCTCAATGATTCTAGAAAAAAATTTATAGTGAAAATGGTAAGATGACGTTTAAGAACATATATTAGGAAACATCATACAAGACTTCATCTTCCCTTGGAATTTCGTCCTTCTTCACTTCATCTTCCCTCTGATATTTTCTACCAATATTTTTCTAAGAGATCAGAAGATTGAGTTATGAAAATGATAGGTTATTAATGTGTATTTATACTTATTCAAGTACCTCCTTTAATTGACTTTAGGGATGACTTGTAACTTCTTGTTTGCAACAAATTTTTCTCCTTTACTTGACTATAGGGCCAACTTATAACTTCTTGAACTTAGATCTTGTTCTTCTTGACCATACTTCGGGGATTCATATTTAAGAGGGTATAACTCCTCAGTTGTGAGGAACCATGTGGCATGCCACCTACTATTGGAGACGTCTTGATGAGAATTATCAATAAATGGATTTTTTGCATGTGTTTTCAAAGTCCTTCATAATATTTTTATTCAATCACCTTCGTGCTTCATGACCATGCCTATAGGGCTTCTTAACCACTTAACAACTTAACCATATTTCCAAGGCTTTTTGCATAGTTCTTCAAAGAGTCTTCCCATGAGGTCCATGGTTAAAGATATGCCATAAGGGGACCACTTTGGAGACTTATTCAATTACATCCATCACTTATAAAGTATTCTATACTTCTTCTAGGATTGACATCAATGACAACCATTTTTTCAACACCCAAAAATCTCCCAAAGTTCATGATGCCCCTATCTTGTAGTTCTGAATTGCTTTTGCATAATAGTTTCTTCTACCAAATCTTGTTGTGCATCTAGTGATAATTCCTCTATGGAAGGTAGGACCTACTCCTCCTCCTATTCCAACATGGAAGGCTCATAGAGTTTGAGATTATATAGATTCACTAAATGAGTAAATGCACATGTATGGGGGTAGACTGATTCTGTAGACATTATCTCCCACCTTCTCCAATATCTCAAAAGTTCCATAATGTAGAGCCTTCATCTTCTTACCAGGATTGATCCATATTATTTTTAGAATGAAATGAGGAAGGAAATATAACAGAGATATAACAATGAAATACAAAAAAAATATAGCAGAGAACACATAAATATAGTGAAACCAAACTTCTATTAATGAGTAATATATAAAAAAAGTGTAGAACACAAACTGGTAGAATGAGGTAGCTTATCTATGAAAAGAAAGATATATTGGCTATGATTCATTCACTACAAAACTTACATCACACTCTATTGCATGCTAAAAGGGCCTCCTTCACCTCAATTATATATGAGAGAGTGAGAGGAGAACAATTCCCATGATGCATGTTGGATAAATTAGACTAATTTTATAAAATTCTCTAGGCATGTAAAACACTAGGACTTCTTGAGTAGTCACCCATCACAATACTACTCTAGCATGAGTGCACTTAACTGTAGAGTTCTAATGGGATCTGGTGCATTAACGATATGTTGTAGGAATGCACATAAAATCACTAGGAAATAATTACATAATGTATGTAATTAACAAATAAAGATGGAATTAGATTGTATTCCCCATCAAAAGGGTGAATATTATGGTTTATCAAAAACATAGGCTCAAAATGTTTATTCAATGGAAAGCATGGATGGCCACTGAGATCCACCTATATGAAGGACCATATAGTCTTTCCTTTTTCAATTGTAACCAAACTATGTCTCGAACGTTAAATGAATTCTATGTTCTGTGTTGATCATGTTTGGCCTTCTATTTTTCTTGCGACTTCTTCAACATCCCTGCACTTATAAATGGATTTTCCTAATCTTCTCAACACAATTTTCTCCTCTCAATAGATCTCCTATGAGTTCCTCCCTATGAAAAAAGGAAATGTCAGTTGATGGTTTAAACCTTGACATGTTGTCCACAAACCTTGATGAGTTAGATATGTTTTGTGATTGACTCTCGACCGGTGGTTTGTCAATTTTAACTAGATACCGAAGATGGCTTTGAATATTGATCCTACTGCTTTGATACCAAGTTGGAGAATTACGTGGAACATGACATGAAATAGAGAACACAATATTGTATATGATTGAAGAGGGGAAAATTTTTGAAGAACAAAAGGTGGTGTCTAAAGACACCATTATAGCACTTAAGGACAACGCACTCCGATAATAACATCACAATGCATATTGCACATCTTGATCTTCATGATTTGTTCCACAATATCAAGTCACATTCATATTGATAATGACCCATGTGGTATTCTTTTATATTCTCAAGATCTAACCAACTTCCATAGAATCTTGAATATCTTGTCAACATGTAACCATCGAAAGTTAGAGTTGACTCCAAAAAATCCACTCTATCGAGTCGAATGAAAAAGACTTGATCCAACTTACTATCCATTCAACTCGTAGTTGATTGTTGGGCTGGTCAATCCACTGCCTAACTATATTTGGCTATTGGTTTATTGTCCTACTTACATGAACGTTGACTTCCCAATCGACTAGTGTGGTGTGATGGTAAATCTCCTAATTGATTGTATCCATATGAATATTGACCTCTCAACTGATTAAACCCATGAGATGTGTGATGAACCATCAATGCTTGATGTTCCAACATAGACCTTTATTATTGTTATTGGGCTTACATGTAAAACAAAGTATACATCCTCTAAGTTGGAAACAATCTTCCCAACACCAAAATGTACTGCGACCTTGGAAGTGCGATAATATTTGATAAGATGTATTCATTCACCTTTAGGGACACAAATCTTGTTGATCTTGTAGATTAACCCATAATGGAAATTATATTCATCCTTGTTGTCACCTTCTTTGAAATGAATTTGTATTTGTACGACATTAAAACACCTTCTTGAATTATTGATCTTTTGTGTATACCTCTCTATACGCATCATGGGTAAAAGGATCCATGTTCATCAAGGTTCCTAAAGATGTAATATTGGATGTGGGTGTCCTTGAAATCATGTTCGTGAATCTATTTGTGTTTCCCTTCTTATACCTGATGACTAGATGAAATTTCTGTAAAAACCCCATTCACTCGTAATGTTTGGTTTGTTGTAGATTACTTTGTCCATACAAATACCATAATCTCTAGTGATATGTGTGGATGATGCTCTCCTTTCCCATCAAATAGTGCTTCCACTTCTTGACAGCTTGAAACAGATCATAGAATTCCTTGTCATAGGTAGGGTAGTTGAGAACTTCCCCATTAAATATTTCATAATGATAGGATACAATCCTTCCTCACATCAAAACTACTCCCATGACATACCCACTTGGATTTGTCTCCACTTCAAAATGATTTTTCAAGTTTGTTAATGAAACAATTGGTTCTTGAATAATCTTTCTTTTCATCTCATTTAAATCCTTCTACTGATTCTTCCCCCATTGGAAACTCTTACCACTCAATGTTATGGTGTGGATTAGTGAAACTACCGTTGAAAAAAAAGATATGAACTTTTGCAAGTATTGTGTTACCCCAAGAAAACTCCTAACTTCAATGTAATTTGTAGTAACTATCCATTTCATGATGGCCTCCATCTTTATGAGATCTATTTTGAGTTCCCCTCCACTAATCACATAGCCAAAATACACCAAATAATGTTGAGAAAACTCACATTTACTGAGGTTAACCAATATTTATTTATTCTTCAGAGTCTCTAAAACTTACACGAGATGTGATATGTGCTCCTCCTAAGTAGCACTATAAGCCAATATATTATCCAAATAGAGTATAACAAATGAATTTATCTATTTGCAAAATATATCATTCAGAAATATCATAAATGTAGCTAGTGTATTACATAAGAAAAATGGCATGACCAACCATTCATACAAACCTTTATTTGTATTGAAGGAAATATTCCAGGTGTCTTCTTCCTTGATGCACACCTGGTGGTATCTTGATTTGAGATCCAACATGGTGAAATATTTTTCATGTTGCAATTGATCTAATAGATCATTGATCCTAGGAAGAGGGTACCAATTTTTGATTGTAATATTGTTCAATGTTCTGTAGTCGATACACATTTGCCAAGTCCTATCCTTCTTTGGTACAATTATGATAGGTGACCCATAAGGTGAGGTGCTTGGTTGAATCACACTCTATTCCAAAAAATGTTGCAATTTCTTTTTCACTTCATTTTCTTGTAGAACGAACTATGTATACAACCCAATATTTGACAATGGGGAGCATAGCAATAGCTATATTTCACACTCCCCTTCCCTTTTGTGTGGTATCAATATAGTCTCCTGGAAAACTATTCTGCATGGTTGTAGAAACTCCTCCAACTAATGTTTCTTCTCTTTAGTACACCCCTCTAGTGTTTCCTTTAATCTTATCAACTCATCCTTAGTATGATTTTCTCTTAAGAAAAGTAAAATATATCTCTTAGTGGAACTAATCAACTTCTTGGCTTGGTTGGAACTTACCAACAATATCTTTGACTTTCTTTTATGTGCATTGATGCTGTAGGAATTCCCATCCTTGGTTAGTTGTTACTCGTTGTATCTTTGCATGAAAATTGCATCTTTCATATACATGTAGGGGATTCCAAACTCTAATCCACATATGTTAAGGGGTACTACGTCCAATTCCACTTCATATATAAAATCAATAGTTACAAAAAAATTAATCTTACACTTTCTCGTTACCTTGATAGTTGCATCCTTGTTTACCTATCCCAATGTATATGGGATAGGATGATCATGAAATTCCTATCCAATCTTGTTGACTAGATCCACTACTATGAGATTATCCCATGAACCAGAGTCAAACAAGGCATCTATCTTGGTCTTCTTGAGATGGATCTTCATGTGGAAGAGTTTGGTCATCTCCATCTCTTCCTATCGTTGAAGGCTACTGATCAGATTCACCTCCTTTTTCACTAATGTGCATAAAATATTCTCATCCACATCGAAGATTCTTTCAACCTGATTGCCTGAATCCATGGCTAGAAGATTCTTTTTCTTTCAATCCTTCTTGCAGTTCCTCGGGTTCAAATTTAGATGTAGTTCCCAACACTTTCTCTTAGTGTGACCATAGATATTGCAATGGTTACAATGTTCTCTAGGATCCTTGCATTGATGTGTAGTGCTTTTATTCTTCTTATACTTCCTCCCTTTCCACTTCTTCTTTCCTCCATGGAAGCTTGTAGGTGCTCTTTCTGCTTGGAATAGCTTGGTTTCCCTTTATTGTCACTTATGTTTTCCAGATATTTTGCATGTACATATACCTTTTACATTTTGCTTAGCCTGAAAAACATCACTTACTTTTATAGATAGCCATACAGACACCCTATATACTTGAGGAGAACAATTGAGTTCTTCGGATAGATACCCAACATGATGGCCATATTTATAAATCCAGTGGTGTACTCTTGTACACTCTTCCCTTGCTTCTATCTGAAGTAGTTCCATTGTACCCATTGATCCTCTACATACTCGATAAGGTATAATTGAGACTTGATGAGGGTTTTTAAATACTCCCACCTAGTTAGTGGAAGATCACCCTCCATCCTAAGTGTTTTTTTATGTATTTTCCACCAGGTTAAAGAATGAACCTATAACTTCAGTGTGACAAATGATATATTTTGTTATTCATATATATGGTGAACTTTCAAATAAAATTCTAGTCATCAAGCAATGATTTAGTTTTAATGCATCGATGTCACCTTAGTATGGCTTTATATTAAGTTTTTCTTCCATATGGAATAAATACTTTGAAGGTTTTATGGTACTGGAACTCGACTTCTCTTTCACAGGTTCTTTCCATGAATCATTTTTTGTATCTTTGTTATTCCCTTGTTTCCCGTCTAACCCAATCTCTAAGTTCAGGCCTCCAACTTCTTCGAAAAATATGCACTTGCTTGCTAGATATTCCATGAGAAGGGAAATATTGTTAAATATGTCAACCACTTGATTTTATAGCCTCACAAGTCTCTCTTATGTTGGATCTAGAGGGTTGTGATGAAATGAATCATCTGCCATGGCTAGGGTTCTGTGAATTTCTTCTTAAATTCATTACTGGATCCCTGCAACTTTCCACAAATACCCTAGGAAAACTGGTTTTGATGCCAATATGATATTTAAATTATTGTGGATTTTCCACTTGATAGTTCGGCACAACAAATCTATAAAATACTGAAATGTTTACTGTGAAGGTTAATTTCCTTTAGATCTTAGATTCCTTAATTTTTAGTTTTCGTCTTAAATGTATGAAATAGTCAAAATGAAGTCTCCGAGGTGTAGGACAGTCGGTGACGGAGTGTGTTGTTAAGCCACTCCGTGATGTTAAAGTCACCGGTTTGAAACCTGCGGGGACAAAAAATCCAACCATGTTAAGGGTTGGTGTGGCTCAGGCCGGGTGCGATCCCCGGGTGATTTTGACGGCTTAGATGCCCCTGAGTCGTGGTTTCTCAAGCCATAGGTTAATCGTGTAGCCAACAGGTCCCGCACAAATTAACAAACAAAAAAAAAAATAGTCAAAATGAAAGAAATAGAGAACATAAATAAATACTCACACACCATCCACAAATAAACATAAGAAATAACTTTAAAAACCCAATATGGGAGAAAATGTTATGACCCAAGGGGGGCATATCTAGGGCTAAATGCATATGATATGTGGTCCCAATAGTGTCAAACTAATAGTAAAGGGTCTTTATGTTTATTGTGTGAATATATATATCAAGTATTCATTATTGGAAACATGTGAATTGTGATATAGGAATGTAATTGGTTATGTTGAGGAGTTTCTCTTATTCTTTAAGGATTTATTGTGTAACTTATCTATCTTGGAGTTGTGCTCCACGCTCACATTTTGTACATGGTGCGTACTTATTTTATGTTATAATTTTTTTATCATTTGACCCATTATAGAAAACCCATCTAGAAGGGGAGGCCTAATGAGTCACAAAATTACCATCTTCCAACATTATTTTTTTCCTTATTTTTAATCCCTTTTCATTTAACCGTAACCCTATATTAGCCTATTTTAATGCTCATATACAAGATATAGGATCAAATTTTTTTCCATTGAATTTATTAGTATTTTATTGGATTTATGATTAACATTAGGGGAAGTTCTGTATTTACTTTTGAAGTGATCATTCATGTATGGAAAAGTTGTTACAAGATATGTTTTTGAAGGTTGACATGCTATAAAACCTTGAATAATTGTTGTTTCACATCCATTTAAATCACTTTTTCTAGTTGGTACAATTGTGGGGGTCTTGTGAGCTCAAGTAGTTTCTATAGAACTATCGATGTCACCATAGAACACATGCTACTAAATATTCTTGCCATCAAGTTTCAATTAAAAGAATACAAACCTAATGGAATTTCATCATATTGGGTGTGACTATGCTTATAATGGTCATTACATATTCACATCAACATACATAAGTTCAAGAGAGATACTAATAGCTCATTAAAATATTATAATTAAAGATGACATGAATTTGAAGACCCACCATATAGTAGTAAACAATTAGATATTTGAAGAAACAAGTTAATGAAAGATGCGATGAATTCAATAGTAGGACCATGAGGTAAGATTTTAAAAGGTGGAAGCATGATTTTAATTATTGAAGGGAAGATTCAACATGCCCACATACATAATTCTGTTAGCACTGTAATTTTTACAGTTAGAGTCAGTCCTAGATGATTCGTAGTTCCCGTGTCAACGCATGTGAAGTCAGGAACCGAATAACGAATGGGTCAAAATCAACAAGTAGCGGGTGTGGCCCTTGGAGTCTGGAAATGGTGTAATGATTAGTAATGTGCGACTTGTAAAGGTCCCTTTCCCAAAAGATCGAGTCCTGTCAGAAAAGGGGAATTTATGCTCCATAGATCGAGGCAAGTTGTTGGGATAAATGTCACACTGATGGATATAACGAACATCATCACCTAATTATGAAGTCAAAAAGGTAAAATATCACGATGCTCATATCATGTATACTCTGTCACTCTTATCATCTGTACTTTTCACACTTTGAAGTGTATCTGTTGCATGAGTTTGCTGCGAAAATATTCAACCTTCTTCCAAATTTCTCATCACCATGGATTTATCATCCTCTACCATGATTCCATTCCTTACATGTTCAAGTCTAAATACTGGTCACCCTGGATACCTCTCCTTTACTTTACGGATTTGTGCATTTTCTATGGTTTTTTCTCTAAATCCTAGAGCCCTTCGTTGTGGGAAAGTTAATTTCCATCATTCGTATTGTGAGTCTTTTCATTCAAGTTGTCGCATCTCCTTCATCATTTTTAGTCATTGTTTAAATCTTGTTGGAGTCCTCTTCCAACTAGCATGTTGGACACTATTTCTTCTTGCAGTCAACCTTTATTCTTTGGAGTTTCTTCCTGTTGCACTGAATTTATTTCTATGCCTAAATTTATGTCTCGCGACAAGTCTCCCAGTACTTTTCCACCGCGTCGATATTCTACTGCACCATAATTTTCTATCCCTCCTTACATCCACGCCGTGGATCCATGTACTTTTCTTGTCATGAAAAGTTTCTTTCGTTGCCTTTCCGAGAGGTCTCTGCGAAGTACGTCATTCTTATTTGTCGTGAAGAGAGGGTGTTATCGTTCATTACCGTGTATGTGAAACAAATACATATGGGCATCACGAAAACATCACAAAGCATAAGAAATAAGGCAAGAAGTATCATGTCCGCAAGGTTTGAGCCTCAAGACCTGGCATTAATAAAAGAATATATGAAAATCAAGGCATCTTTTGAATAGGTCGGATCTATGCACTTTTGTGAAAATATCAAAGGGTACAATGCAAAGATGGATGAATAGTTCACCCTCATTTTTGATGGGTTCCGCACGACCATTGTAGGAATCACCTTCCGAGTGACAGAAGAAAATCTGTCAGCTGTGATGGAGATCCCTCCGAGTGGTGAAAAGTTTTTTAAAGGCATGCCTTTAGACATTTTGTACTATGAACACTTTATCAATCCCAAATGCCTAAATTGGAAAATCGGAGCAGGTGTTCCAAGATAGTACCTCTGGGAGCCTTTCCAAAATCTCCTAATGGTAATCATAAGGAATTTCACCTATGAAGGAAGGTTTGAAAGAGTGTACCCATATCACATCAGGTTGCTAATGCCATTCACAGGGAAAAAACCTTTGAATCTATCTTTCTTCTTCCATTGAATCCTAGAAAAGATGGCAGATAACGTCCAAGATATAAGTGAAGAATCTAAATAGGAAGAACTATTCTCTTAGGAAAACACTAAGAGTTTTAAGGTTGCAAGTGAGGCCAGAAACATGAGTGAGACCACCCCATTTTGTCTTTTTTGATCGAGGCATGGAATATTTCTCCCCATGTGTCTTGTTTCCTGTCGGTACCAAGAATTCTGACGCAACACCTGCGCGTTGAATATTCCTGGCACATATGATGTAAACTTATCGATTGAGGAGGACAAGTGTAAGCAAAATTCATGTCAGTTTTGGAAGAGATGTGTGGCCTCCCAACCATTGTTTCCATATAGAGTGCATGAGCAACCGAAAACGGACATTCAGTACACAAACTCACCACGTTCATGCTACATTCAGTGATCACGCAACAACAACCAGAGCATGTTGCACAAGGTGACAGAGTTTCGAGCAGTGCACTCAATTACTCGGGAACCCCGTAAAATAAAACAAATATTTATCACAACCTGATGACCGAATCTTACTCATGAATGAATGATTGAGATGAGGGTGTCGGTTATGATATGATTGGGTGCAGTCGAGTTTCCATTTTTAGTAAAACCTATTTGAAAGGTCACTTGGGAGGATGTAACCGAATCCGAAATTCTAGGAGAACTAATTTGAGGCATAGTAGCCCGATAGGGCATGGATTTTCTATATATTGTATATTTTCAATGCAAGTCGGGTTGGAAAAGTAGTGTAGACAAAGGACTCTTGAATGCAATATTTGAATCTGAATAGAAATAACAATGCAGAAGTCCCAAAGCTTTGACGAAAAGATTCTAATGGTGGTGGTTTGATGTATTGTGATCATATCTATGTATGCACTTCATGTTTCCTGTAAATTCATGTCTATTCTCTTTGTTTAAATTGGAACGTCTGACAAGTTTAAAATTCATTGCGCAATGCTTTAGACTTAGCCATTTAATCTCTATGTTTTCTTCTAAGTAAGTTAGAATTCATCTTTGATGATGCTCTGATTTTATTTATGTACTTTTTTCTTCCTCCATACACAACAATATTTAAAGTGAAAGACCATTGCCTATTTATCCTTTATCCTCTTAATGTTTCATTTACCATTCATTTATTTCTCTTGATTTCAAGAGGTTGACTCTGTAGCACACAGTTTTGTATTTCCTTGCCATCGAAACAAAAAACATTTCCCAAACACATAAATCTAGCCGACAATCCAAAGTTATTATCTATTAGATACTAGGTCTCAGAGAGAGCCCTCTCTAGATTGGAAAGGCTAGTTTCTAGTCTTAAAGTTGGTCTGTAGGTTACCTCTTTCATTTGTTTTCTCATCCAAACAAATTTACAGAGTGCTAACAAATTCCATTTTTCTATATACATGAAAATTATAAAATCGTTTAGGAAGATACAAGTCAAGAGGATTGATTGATACAACCACCAAATTCATCCTTACCACTTGGAGAAGTTTTTTTGTTGCCAACAAAGCATTCCAAAACCAATGGAACATGTACATTTAAATAAGAATGTTGGTATTGAAACAAATTGAATCTATTTCTTCCTAGAGAGATCAATTATTATCATGTAGGATAACAAATCATAATCATTTCATTAGCCATCATAGTGTGAACAAAAAATTATGTTTGCATGCCTCAAGGTATCAATCAACAAGTGGATTAGTTATTATTGTAACGCACTACAAGTGCATTTGCAATAACTTATGGATCACAACACAACACATTTTATTTTGTAACTAATAAAAAAACCTCCCAATAATATAAGAACATTTTTATTTCTATTTTTGAGTGTAAACGATACCCTCTCATGCTATAAAAACAAAGCATCCTCAATCCTGAAGGGGGTCAATAGTTGTTGTTGGTGTTGTAATATTTTTTCCATTAGTAATATATGATCAATGATGTTCTCATTCGTATGGTTTCTCTATAATTCAAATGGTCTAATTTCATATCCAGGAACACAAGCCGAACCTTTGGAGGGGGGGCCACTCTAAGGTAATGTGATGTGTATGCCCTCTGTACATATCTATTAGGTGTGTGTTGTGGCTTTAAGTATGCTTATGATCATTTTATTTTGTTAATTTATTATTTGGTAATTATTTCCTTTATAATTTTTTATTGCAGAAATAGGTTATTGCAGAGTTAGTCTTACTCTTGTGTGCATGTTTAATGAAACAACCCTAAATGCTAATAGTATAGGAAGAGACCTTAATGAATTAAGTGTTAGGGGTGCCAATTGGATAAGCATAGAATCAAGAGTAATAGATTATTTTTATGATGAGTGAATCCTTTCAATTTCATTTTGGGTTTTGGTTAATATAGACTTCTTTTATTTTTGTTTCCTGAAGAAAAAGTAGAACTAGGTAATAAAGCATATAATTTATGATCAATCAATACAGAACCTTATCTTGTGTATATTGCACAAATTTCCTCAAAATCTTAGATAACCCAAAGTTGAAAAATCAAATGATTTAGTGATTGATATTATCCCCAACAATAGGAATATAAACAAAATCACCATCAAGGTTCATGTACTTTCTTTTCTTCAAATGCAATTACAAAGAAGGAGGCACTCTCTGTGGAGTTTCCTTTGACACTATGGCCTGTATGGATACTAAAAAATCTCTACTCCTCTATTATTCTCTCAAAATACCACTCCTAGGTGCTTTGCAAAAGTATGGAATAAATACTATGCTAAAGAATGGAGCCCCTTCTCCTCCTAGCGATCTGGTATTTAGCATCGCCCAATAGCCTTGTAGGGGTAGGGTTTTGACTTCCACAACCCTCAATTTTGATAAGGTTTTGGAACTTCTATCATATTATTGAAAGTCCATACTTGGCTAGTCCTATATGCATGATTAATAGGGGTTAACATGGCATACACTCGTACCATGGTGGTTAACACAATAGGTCAACTTGCAGGAGGAATAAATTTTGCATACAAACTTTGATTGACATGATTTTTTCATCATTGCAAAGGTATCAATTTGTAGAATAAATTCAAGGACTCTAAGATAAAGATAAGAAATTTTTGACCCCAAAAAATTCATTTGATTCCTTGAAATGACTCTAGAAGGTTTCAAGCCCTAGTTTTTCAAACTAGGACTTGCTATTAAAATGACCTTGCAAGTTGATTCCTCAAAAATTTTCTACTCTAAAAGAACCGAGATAGATGAAAAATAATAAAATGATTCAATCTAGATCATTTTTACCTTAATTGTTTTTCCCATACTCCTATATCTAGTACATGGAACCCTTCTCCTTAGCTATAAGATCACCATGATGGAAAATCATGACCAATCACCATAAGATTGTAACAAAGTAGATATAGGTCTCACCTAGGATTTAATCACACTAGTGTTGATGACCAACAATCAACAATTTGTAGGAAACTTAAGACCAAGGGATCTTGCTCCAATTCACCATCATAAGGATTTTTTTTTCATATGAGTCCCTCTTCCCTTAGCTTGACCCCTTCCTATAGAATCTTTGAGAAGATGGAAGATAGGATTCATGGCATATGAACTAAGAAATCACAATTTGTGCACAAGTTTTGTGCTCAATTATGAGCTTCTTACTCAATTATGAAATAATTATTATTTCATAATTATAAAATTGTGATTAGATAATTATGATTTTTTTCTTAATTATGTAATTTCATCCTCATAACATCTCATAGAAACCTTGAAAATATTATGGTGGAAAATACAAGTATAACACTTGCTGGTTGTGGAGCCTAATTATATTCTTGATTCAAAGGTATTATTTTAGTTTCATTTGGATCTTAGTCCATGGTCATTTTTTTGTGTTATATTCTTTGCACGATTATCCCCATGCATTGTTGCACCAGGTGTAGTGGAGGGGGCGGGGTGTGATAAGCCCCCTATCTAGGGGTTTGGGGGGTAGATCCCTAAAGAAAAGTTTTTTGGGTTGTTTCTTGTGTTTTTTTTGGGTGGTTTTGGTACATGGTTTTACAACCCATGGTTTTATAATTTAGGTTAAGGAATTAAGGTTGTAATTTAATCCATGTCAATGGATTAGGGCTTTAGGATGCTATACGATCCTATATATTGTATTATAATGGTCAGAGACGATATTTTGATTGACATAGGATATCGTGAGAGACTGAAGACGAAGTTACGATAGATTTTTTGTAGGTGTTATCCCTTCTTTTTTATGGAAAAAATGAAGAAATGTTTGGTTGTTTCTCTTTGGACGTAGCCCATATTAGGTGAACCACGTATATTAATGTATCTCTTGTATTGTGTTCTTTTTTGTTTTATTTCTTCATTCAATTTTTATTTTTTTTAATTTGTATTTCTCTGCATTCCTATTCCTAACAACTGGTATTAGAGACTAAGGTCTATTTGGATGATAATATCTCAAGAAAGGAAGGTTCATGGTTTGAGTGGGATTAATGGGAGAAGAAGATAAGTTTAAGGTCAAGAAGTTTAACAACCAAAACTACTATGTATGGAAGATGAAAATGGAGGACTATCTATATAAGAAGAATATTTTCCTACCATTGGGAAGAATAGAAAATGTAACGTACTCACGACCCCACTTGGGAACCATCAATAAAACTGGATTTCTTTCACAAGTTGAATTTTCAAAATTTCTCCAATTCATCCCATTGATTTCTCTGAAACCATTTACGAGTGAATATGCCCTGCATATGAACAAAATTATGTAGTACTAATAACATAGATTACATGCATAAATATGTACAATTATAGCATAATATAATTAACATAAAAAACCACACAGTAATTATGATGAACACATATCTTTTAATTAAAATCAACGACTGGCTATGGACCTCAAATGTTCCTCCCATGCATAGAATCTGATGTTCATGCACTCTCAATAGCAAGTCAGCCCCAAGTCAGGGATATGAATCCACTAGGGAAAATCTACCTAAGCCAAACTAAGGTATAAAAACCAACAAAATAAAGGACATGCCTAGGTGATAACTCCAACAATAGTTCCTACCCATAACCTTTCATTCCCCACAACCTGTCCCACCCAAGGAAATATAACCGCTTCTCTGCCACCATAGTCCTTCAGGTTGTCCCACTTACCTTATTGGGCTTCAAAAACAAGCTAGAAAGGAAGTGTCAGAGCTCTTTGGAACTTGGAATAAAAATATACTCAAGAGTTACAACACCCATTGGGCCAACACATAGGGAAACCTATTCCAAAAAATTCTCTGACCCAAAGAGAATGTTCCACATGCCTGACAACCTACTTATTCAACCCAAACCACCAAGGATTATAGGTTAACAACAACTTCATAGCTCCCACTCTCCAAGAAATAGCATGCATCATGGACATGAAGAATATAATGAGAATTCATCTCTATGAATTATACTAAATTCCTAACATTATTTGTGCATGTTCCTATATTGACACTTGGAACTCTAGGAACTACCTTTTACTCCACTCGGTGACTTTTTCTGTTCAGTTATGGAATTATCATAAAAATCATATAAGAATACTTAGTACTTATGAATAATATTATTTTATTTCTTGGTTTAACCCCCCCTACTTAGCCCCTTTTTCCTCGCAAGTCCTAAGCCCCCTTCCCTCTCGTGGAGTCCTAACCCCCCATACACTTTTGTTTGACTTGGTCTATAGTAGTGATGTGTTTTATTAATATATTTGAGTGATTACATTTTACAGTGTTGGCCCATAGGCCTTTCAACATATAGGCTCTTTAGCCTAATAATCACATGGACACTTTGGCCCAAAAAATATATACAAAGACACTTTGGCCTAAAAAATCCTTGCTCACTAGCCTATTAACATATATGAATTTACAACTTAGGGGTATTAAATTCCCCTCCCCATTATTAATGCACTATCCTTAATTCATTATATACACATGAAATAAAAATTCTTCAAAAATCTCCAAAAGATGTGGGCACTCCTCCTGCATGGCATTGTCATGCTCCCATGTTGCATCCTCAGGACCATAGTAGGTCCATTGTACCTTTACCATATCAATGGATTGATTACGGATCACCTTGACCTTCATGTCAAATATGCATATCGACTGGAAATAGAAGTCGCCCTCATGCTCCACTTGGATCACATTCCAAAATACATGATTAGCATTTGGAACATACTTCTTAAGAAAAGATAGAAGAAACACGTTATCTATACACATGGATGTAGGAAATGTAATCATGTATGAAATAGGTCCAATCCTTCCCATGATTTCAAATGGTCCACATTATCTTACTTCCATCTTTGGCCAGCTTCCCAATTTTAGGGAACTCTTGTAACACCTTGGATTTTGAGCCCCCATATTAAATAATGTATTGTTACATTGATGAGAGGCGAGAGTGCCCAAAGAATTATTAAAAGGCTAGTGTGCCTAATAAATCTAATGTTTTGATGATTATTAATAATAAATACATTGGTGGCTTTTAGATGGACAAGGAATAGAGTTATAGGGAGCTATGATTCCATAAGAGAGGGGGCTTGAGGGGCTAAGTGCTTATTTATTTTATATTACCCATTTTGTGTAATGGGGGGGGGATTAGTTACGTGAGCTTTTGGGGGAAGGCCAAGAGGTTCTTGATCCCTACGAATTACAAAAACCCATCCCTGGTCTGTAGAAGGGCTTCGTTCTCCCGTTGGAAAATACTCTCATTCCCGTCCCCATTCTGGTGTTGTTGTTGGTCACCTCACATGTTCATTGACCCATTTTGTTCATTTTTCATCCTCTCTTGTGGAGTCTGCACTCCATCCATTCCTTCACTCACTAATATTTCCTCATTTTGGTGTCTTGGCTTGGGAAAGGAAGACAAACTATTTAAGAGTACCCATGATTTTGTTTGTTGTAGAGATTGATGGTGTAGTCCAGCCATGATTTGAGGCCTACATTTCTGAGATGCTTAGCTTGTGATCATATTTTATCATAGGTGTGAGTCCTGAGAGTCCCAACATGGAGATTCTGGTCCAACTTCATTGCAACCCTTGATGGAGAGGGACAACCTGAGAGACTACGTGGAAGATAAGGGTGGAGGTCTGTTCTCTTTGTTGGTGCAGGCTGGGTAGAAGAGAGCTAGGTACTTAGATTGCTGTGAGTGCTAGAGAATCTTGTGAGAGATTGAGTCATGACTAGTTTGGGAAGCCAAGTAACACTTTGGAACTGTCCTTGTGGATTCATATCCTTGGATCGGGGTGACATTGTTGTTGAAACTTGAAACAACAGTGTCTATGGTTGGGTCGAACATCCTTGGTATATATCCAGTTGGTGTATTCTTTTATAAAAGATAATTGCTCTTTGTTGTGGTTTCCTTTCTTATGTATTTATTTCCGTTGCGTATCAAATTATTATACCTGAGGTTGTACCTATAATATGCCTACTTTCTAGTTAATGATGTGCATGATATATTGTGCATGTCTTCTATGTTGTGGTATGAATATTGATCATTGCATGTATTTATTTCGTGCTTCTTTATTAATTAAGTGCTATCAGAGTCTCCAAATCATCCAAAAGGCATGTTCTTGGTGTGGCATGTCGTCTCGTGGGAGGTTCGGTATGTTACAATTTCAGAACATAGAAGAATTGTAGTGGATTTTCTCGGCTTCAGTGGCTAGGGATGTTACAACTTTTCTTAACTTTCACTATCAAAAATACATGCTCTCCCACATTGAATTCTCTGTGCATTATTCCGTTTCCTTCATAATGTTTCTTCCTATCCTAATCAACCTTTAAATTATGATTTATTTTCTCCATCTTATCTTCCATTTCTCTACTCAATTCTGACCCAACCACTACTTTGTCTACTTGGTTGTCCTGGTTCACTAGCATGTTGCACTTTCTGTCATATCCTGCTTTAAATGGGATCATCTTTAAAGATGCATGATACCCATTATTATAAACAAATTAAATTAAATGTAGATAATCTTATCATTTTTATGGTTATCCATCCCATACATTCTCATCATATCCTCAATCACTTGATTGACCCTCTATGTTTTCCCATCTGATTTTGGGTGATATGTTGTGCTGAAATCCATATTTGTCCCAAATCCTTTAAATAATTCTTTCTATAAATTTGATTCGAATTTTGGATATTTGTTAGAAACAATTTCCTTAAGAACACAAAGTATCCTAGAAAGTCATCTCATGTAAATCTTTGCAATATTAGCTTCATTGTGAATTATCTTCACTGAAATAAAATGAATAGATTTAGTTAGCTTATCCACCACCACCATGATGGAATCATGCTACTTCATTGTTCTAGGAAGCTTAGTGATAAATTCAATTGTCACAACTTCCCATTTCCACTCAGGAATGGGAAATGGTTGTATAAATCCAACTAGATGTTTGTGCTCAACTTTTACCCCGTGACATTCTAGACATTTGGATATATAATCACCCACCTCTTTCTTCATACTAGGCCAAAAATATTGGCTCTCTAAAATGACAATTACTTTTTGGTATCATGGGTGTCCAACATAAGGAACGTTATGCATTTCTATCAGCACTATATATTTCATATAATGAGATTTAGGGACATATAATTTTCCCATGTACATGAGGATTCCATCCTCTCTCAGCTCATAGTCTTTAATTTTCTACTGAAAATTACCTTGTTGTAGTGTTTCTTTTGTCTGCATATAATGTTGATCTGATTTTCCAGCTTCCAAAATTCTCTATTTCAAATCATATTTGTACATGCTAACAAATGTATCATGTATCTCATGCACTCTCCTACTGAGTGCATCAACCACCTTGTTCTCTTTTCGTTTGATATGATTTATATCAAAGTTATAATTACCGACGAATTCCATCCATCTAATTTTCCTTTCATTCAAAGTTGGTTGTCCAAACAAATATTTTAGACCACTATGGTATATCCTTATCTCAAATCGTTTTCCAATAATATAACGCCTCCACATATTTAAGGCATGAATATGGCTGCAAATTATAAATCATGTGTGCCATAGTGCCTCTCATGTTCCTTCAACTTCCTTGACTCATATAAAATTACATGCCCGTTTTGGGTAAGTACTCCTCCAAGAATTCCTTGCAGGCATCAATGCACACAATGAAATCCTCATTCGGATCAACAAACTTCAAGATACGTGCACTTGTCAATACATTATTCAAGTGTTGAAAAATTTATTCACATTCATAGGTCCACTCGAACTGCACACCCTTATTTTGCAAAGAAATGATTGGATAAGAAATCCTTGAAAATCCTTCAATAAATATTCTATAATAACCTGCAAGTCCCATGAATGATCTCACTATTGATACATTCTTTGGTGTTGGAAATCATCTAATGGCTTATATCTTCTCAAGTTCCACTAATATCCCTTCCTATGAAATAATATGGTACAAAAATGTATTTGCCTCTGATAAAATGAGCATTGTATTAGCTTGGCATACAATTGATGCTCCCTCCACACTTGTAGCACCATCCTCAAGTGTTTCTCATACTCTTCTTCATAATTAGAGTAGATAACTATGTCATCAAAGAATACAATGACAAAATTCTCCAAGTAATTTATGAAAATACCATTTATCAAATGCATGAAGACATTTGGTGCATTTGACAACCCAAATGACACCACTAAAAAATATAATTTCCATACCTTGATGTTAATGTTTTCTTGCTGACATATTATTTTTTAATCCTCACGTGATGGTAGCTTTATCTGAGGTCAATATTGGATAATATCATTGGATCTTTTAGCTGGTCAAAAAGATCATCTATCCTTGGGAAAGGATACTTGTTCTTCATGGTCACCTTATTCAGTTACCTGAAATCAATGCATAGCCTCAAGGTTCCATCCTTTTAGACTCAGGCACCCCAAGGTGACACACTTGGGCGTATATACCCCTTCTTCAAAATCTCTTCAAGCTACATATGCAATTTCTTTAGCTCTGGTGTGCTCTTCCTATAAGGAGTTTTGGAAACTATGGTAGTTGCAGCCATCAAATTAATGGATAAATCTATATCTCTCTTTGGTGGAAACCCTAATATCTCTCTAAATACATCCTGATGCGAACCTGCCCTCGACGACACGACCTCTCTTACCCAGGACCTTCTTTCAACCCAGGCCCTAAGAGTTACGAGCTCTTCCAACTCCCCTTGGGAGTCACAAGTCACCCACAGTAACTCCTTCGACGATTCCCCCTCCTTCGGAAATTGGGATATCGCGACTCGGGAATTCGCGGTTCACACGAACACAGTTCACCTACAGCTCCAAACCCTGAAACCCGAGAGTCAACAGTCAACGCTTCCACACATCGTGGATTTCCCTATCGAGAAATCGGGAATGGCGATGTTATGTTTCACTGCCCCTTTCAATCCCCGAACTCCGAACTCTGAATTGGCACCACCTGGCTTCCACTAGTACCTGGGGTCCCACGCTGCCACGTCACTTCCCCACTCGTGCGATCGGGGATTGCAGGTTCGCAATTTCAACTATCGCAAGTCCGTTGCATTTGAAAACCCCGAACGCCGAAACCTCGATTCGTCGGATTTGTGCCACCTGGCCTTGTTAAAATCAACGGTCCCTATTGACTCGGGAAATCGCTATTCGCGATTTCGACAGCATGCCACTCCCCTTGTCGAACATCGAACGCCGAATCCCGACCTCCCGGGATCTGAGGCCACGTGTCTCTCTGAAGATCGACGGCTCCCGTCAAATCGGGAAATCGCAACTCGCGATTTCACGAGGTGTAAAACTCTTACCTCGCCAACCCCCGAACGCCGAACCACCGAAGCCCGATGGAATTTTATCCTCCTCGCCTGTGCTTACGGGTTATCTCCCTCGCAACTCTTCCATGATCCAATGATCCTCGGGACGTCGCGATTTCTTTCGGCAATTCCTAGCCGATGATTGCCCGCCTTGAAAACCCGCTTTTCTCCGAAGCTTCTCTTGGTTCAAATCTCACCTAGGTTTGTTCCCTCGGTATGTACGAGGAACTATCCCTCCTGAGCTTATTTCCTCTGCTTCTTTCAGGGGTTCTACGCACACCCTGATGCACGGCCTCAACAACTCTCCAAGTGTTGATCACTTTGGAATTCTATGCGCTCCAAGCCATAGGAATCCCTGCCTTCTTTCACTCAAGCGAGCGACTGAAAACTTCAAGTTCGATCTGTACTTCCCCTGCACGATTCGAACAACCCAATTCACTCTGGGCAAACGAGAACAAGAGTTCAACTTCTTAGCCTCCTCAACGCACTCTATGCGGAGGAATTCAACTGCACTCTATGCAGGAATCTCTTGGCTCAAACAGAGAAACAATTGGAACTTATTTCCTCATTCCCTCAGATTTTGAACCTGCCATGCAATCACATATGCAGCATATAGAAGAAAGGCATAAAAAGAAGCAAGTATGCAACAACATAATATCAACAACACACAGAAAACAAACACAGCCATAGAATTGAATCAAAGTCTTTCTTCTATTAATTCAATCTGTACATGGGTGTTCTTCACAAGTTCTCTGCTTGCTCTTTCCTTCGGAATGCAGGAATGATAATACAATGATACAAAGGAGGGTGCCTATATTCCGTTTTCCCTCTTGAAAGTAAAACTGTCTAATCTACAGTTAATTCCTATCTAACAGCATTAAAACCATTAAATGCTTTCCTATCTATAATACAATACAAGTGCGATCAACTTTGAATGCCTTTTGTTAAACGACGGTGCAAAAATCTTCAAAGTGTTTCAAAAATGTATGCGCTGGTGCTGTCCAACTGTTCTTCTCTTTCCTCCACGTTGGCTCGCTTGATGAAGTCGTAGATGCTCCTGCATCATACTCCTCAGCTCAAAAGATTTCATGGGCTCCTGTCCATGAGCTCCTGCACAGTCTGTCCATGCTTTTGAATCACTATCTCTGGTTCCCAGATGGCATCCTCCACTGGGTGATTCTTCCATTTCACCAGGTAATCAAAATATTGCTTTCTCCTGGTCTTCCTTCCAACTCTTTTATCCAGTATGCACTCCATCTGCGGTTTCTGTGCAACTGGAAATTGCTTCTGCCACTGGACCACTAGTTGTTCATCAGTTCCAGCTCCTTTATCCTCGGTCCTGTAGGGGTATAAATCCGAAATGTTGAAAATCGGAGATATCCCGATGCCCTCTGGCAACTCAAGCTCATACGCATTCTCCCCGAATTTCTTCAGGACTCTACACGGCCCAATTTTCTTCATCTTGAGCTTGTTATACGTTCCCCTTGGGAACCTTTCCTTCCTCAGGTGCGCTAGAACCATGTCTCCAACTTCAAACTGAAGTTTCCTTTTCCTCTGATCGGCTCTACGCTTATACTCCTGGTTCACCTTCATCAGTCGCTGCTTCACCTGTGTGTGAAGTTCTCGCATTGCCTCAGCGAATTCCTCAGCTCTCAAGCTGCTAGTTTCAGCCTGTTCTGACTCCTTGAGATCAGATACTCCTCTCGGCTGTGTCCCATACAAAATTTGAAATGGGCTCTTACCTGTACTCCGATTCACATAATCATTGTACGCAAACTCTGCCTGTGGTAGGATCTGATCCCAACTACTGTGATGCTCAGTCACCAGGCTTCTCAACAGATCCCCCAAGCTTCTGTTGACTACTTCGGTCTGCCCATCTGTCTGCGGATGGTAAGCAGAACTGAATGCCAAGTCAGTCCCTAGCTTCTTCCATAGCATCCTCCAAAAGTGACCTACGAACTTGGTATCCCGATACGAGACTATACTTCTCGGTAATCCATGCAACCGCACAATCTCTTTGAAAAACAAATTTGCGATATGGGTTGCATCGCTGGTCTTATGACATGGAATGAAATGTGCCATCTTTGAGAACCTGTCCACTACTACAAAAATGGAATCCACTCCTTGTTGTGTTCTTGGCAAACCCAACACAAAGTCCATGCTAATGGCTTCCCATGGCCTCTCGGGTATGGGCAATGGCTGATAGAACCCTGTTTTCTGCTTTCGGCCCTTCGCATGTTGACATATTCGGCATCTGTCAACAAATCGCTTTACGTCAGCGCGCATGCCCGGCCAATAATATGATTCGCTCAATTTGGTGAATGTTTTGTCATGCCCAAAATGACCTGCTAAGCCTCCACTGTGCTTTTCCTTCATCAAATTCTCTCTCATAGAGAAATCTAGAATGCACAATTGATTGCCTTTGAACATCAATACATCCTGGATCGAGTAGTCAATCCACAGACTCCTATCCCTGAGAACTGGGTTCTCACCTGCCTCGTATGCCTCGCCAAAGTCTGCGTCACCTGCATACATATCTTTCAGATTCTCAAAACCTAAAGTCTTGACCCTGAATTCCTACAGAAATAAACATTTTATGCTCAAGGCGTCATCTACCTTGTTGGCAGTTCCTGAAATGTGCTTTATCACAAATGTAAAATTTTGCATGAATTCCACCCACTTTGCATGCTTCTAATTCAGCTTCTCTTGCTGACTCACGAACTGTAACACATGATTATCACTGTACAGGACAAATTCCTTGGGTATGAGATAATGCCTCCACTTTTTCAATGCCTGGATAATGGCATAGAACTCCTTATCGTACGTGGAATATTTCAGCTTCGCATCATCCAGCTTCTCGCTGTAATATGCAACAGGTCTGTCATCCTGACTTAAAACCCCTCCAACAGCATACCCACTGGCATCACACTTCACTTGGAAGGTTTTCTGAAAATCTGGCAACACTAACACTGGTTGCTCAATTATCTTTCGCTTCAACAAATTGAAGCTCCTTTCAACCTCTGCTGTCCAATGGAAAACCTTATGCCGCTTCTTCACAGTGTCCATCATTGCGGCACTGATTCCACTAAAATTCCGAATGAATTTTCTGTAGAAGCTTGCCAATCCATGGAAGCTCCTTACCTCAAAAACATTCCTTGGC